>JAOXNR010000013.1:2868411-2882955 GCA_028571225.1 Parsonsia alboflavescens
CAGATCATCTATTTAAATCAATTTGGACCTTATTGCATGTTATGCTAATATGTATAAAATTACTTATTAAGATTATAATCTTTTATACTTTTTCTCGAAAATGATAACCTTTTTTGACATAAATCCCAACAATTTATGGGGTTTGATCACCATTATTTCTCTTCTTCTCAAAAGGATTCATCCTCGAATCAGCGTGATACTTACCTTAAAGATCAACTTTGTAAGCATTGTTATTGACTTTCTCTATAATCTGGAATAGACCATCTCCTCTTGGATCAAGTTTTAATTTCTTTCATTAAGGAAACCTCTAATTCCTTAAGTGTATCCAATCCCATCCTATCACTTCGAACTTCATTGGCCTTTTACCTTTGTTGTGTTGCTTAGCATAACATTGGTTTTACATTTGGATGTTCTCTTTAACCTTAGCATGCATTTGCATTACTAAGTTTGCCTTCATTTTGCCATCTATACTATGAACTTTATTCGAAGATGGAGGAGTCAAATCTAGAGGTGTTTAAAGATTAAATCTACAAACTAATTCAAAAGGAGAAAAGTGAATAGAAGAGTACACACATCTATTATAGGCAAACAATCTTTCCAAGACTTTAAATTAATTTTGATTATGGCTTTTAACATTGTTCCCAAAGTTCTATTGACTACCGCTATTTGACCATTCGTTTGGGGATAACATGTTGTTGAAAACAATAACTAAGTTCCCAATTTTCCCCAAAGATCTTTCCAAAAGTAGCTTAAAATTTAGTGTCTCTATAATGCCATGCAATCTAACAATTTTTTTAAAGAATAAGTTAGCCACATTGTGAGCATCATCAATCTTATAGCAAACAATAAAGTGTGCTATCTTTGAAAAGCTATCAACAACCATAAGAATTGAATCTTTACCTCTCTTGGTCAAAGAAAAACCAAGCACAAAGCCCATTGACGCATCCTCTCAAGATGCATTAGGAATAGGTAAA
Organism: Parsonsia alboflavescens; assembly: GCA_028571225.1. Classification (NCBI taxonomy): domain Eukaryota; kingdom Viridiplantae; phylum Streptophyta; class Magnoliopsida; order Gentianales; family Apocynaceae; genus Parsonsia; species Parsonsia alboflavescens. Next base: position 2,869,386 of record JAOXNR010000013.1, read on the forward strand.
GGTATATAAAGACCTTTTAGTTTAAGAGAAGATTTAGCTTTCTTACATACGATGCAATTATCACACACTTTCACAACATCCATATTCATATGAGGCCAAAAGAAACTCTCTTTAAGAATATCTAGAGTCTTGGATGTACCAAAATGTAGTATTAAACACCTCCATGACTCTCAATAACAAGTCATTTTCTCAATATACACTTAGGCATAAACATTTTGTTCTCCCTAAACAAATAACCCACAGGAAAGTAAAAACTTATGACAAGAACCTTTTTCACATGCATCAATCATCAAATAAAATCATCATCATTCTTATGCAAGTCCTTTGTAAGTTCAAAACCAAGTAAATTTGCCCCAAGAGTAAAGATCAAGGTATACCTTCTTAAGAGTGCATCCGCCTCCACATTTTCCTTACAATGGTTGTATTTGATGACGTAAGGGAACATTTTGATGAACTCTACCCAATTTGCATGTCTTTTACTTAGCTTGATTTGTCCCTTTAAATGCTTGAGTGACTCGTGATCCGTATGGATGACAAATTTCTTTGACCATAGGTAATGTTGCTAATTCCTTAAAAACCTAACAAAAGCAAACAATTCTTTGTCAAATTTAGAAGAGTTTACGGTAGCACCATTTAATTTTTCACTAAAATAGGCAATAGGTACGCTCTTGTATAAGGATAGCTCCAATACCCACCCTTATGCATCACATTCTATTTCAAATACTTCAGAGAAATCGGGGAGGATAAGAATAGGGGCACATGCAAGCTTGGACATAAGCAATTAAAAAGCTTTTTCTGGTTCACTCTTCCACTTAAACTTAACTCTTACTTTGATTACTTGCTTGAGAAGGGTAGCTATAGTGCTACAGTAAGGACAAAACTTCGATAGAATGAAGCCAAACCATGGAAATTTTTTACTTCACTTACACTTTTAAGTGTTGGCCATTCCTTGATCTCTTTAACCTTTTCTTCATCAACATCTATTCCATTAGAAGAGACAATAGGGCACCTTTTCATATTAGCATACAATCGGTACCTCCTAATCACATAAAAAACAAATTTTAAATTCTCAACATGTTCACCAACATTCTTCCTATAAACCAAGATATCATCAAAATTATACCACAACAAATTTATCAATACATTTCCTATGCATGTGATTCATTAATCCCATAAAGGTACTAGGTGCATTAGTTTGTCAAAATGTAATAACAAGCCACTCATACAATCCATATTTGGTTTTAAAGGCTGTTTTCCTTTCATATCCTTCCTTCATTCGAATTTGGTGATAATCACTTTTCAAATCAATTTTCCAGAAATATTGATTGCCACTTACTTCATCTAACATGTCATCCTATCAGGGGATAGGGAGGTGATATTTTACCATTAGCTTGTTGATACCCCTACAATCGACACACACCCTTCATGTTCCATCGTTCTTGGGAACCAAAAAACCAGAACCGCAAAAAGCTCACATATCCTCTTGCAAGAAGCTCATGAACTTGTCTTTGTAAATCCTTAGCCTCTTCTGGATTTGATCTATCTGCTACCTTGTTGGGAAGTGGTGCTCCTGAAATGAGATCAATTTGATACTCTATTCCTCTCATGCATGGCAACTCCTTAGCTAGTTGCTACAGAAAAACATGTCTAGATTCCTTCAAGAGATGAGAAACAACACTAGGCAAAGGAGTATTAATGTCAAGTGTGTTAGTGATTAGTGAGTATTGAAACATCAATAATGCCATGGGCCTCAAGCTCAAGCATGCACTCTTCACTTCTCTCTCTGTTGCAAAGAAGCTCATCTTCTTGTCACTCTTGTTTCCCGCTTCTCTCTTTTTCCTCTCATATTCTTTTGTTCCCTCTCTTTCTCACCATCTCTCAATTTTACCTTTTCTCTCTTGTTTTTATCTCACCCTCTTTTGCTTTTTTTCTTTCTTTTTATCGAACTCTTTCATCTTTTTAAGAAGTTTCTTTTGATAATGCATGCCTCATGTGGCTTCAAAGAACTCAAATGAAATTTCTTCCCTTCAAACTCAAGAGTATATTTGTTTTTGTGGCCATCAAATGTAACTTTCCTATCATATTGCCAAGGCCTATCAAGTAAAAAATACGTAAGTTGCATAAGAACTACACCACACAACACCTTATCACTACACTTCCCTATTGAAAACGAGATTCTTACTTGTTTTCCACCTTAACTTCTTCACTATCATTTAACCATTGCAACCTATATGGTTTGGGATGATCTATGCAAGGTAACTTCAATCAATCCACTATATACCTACTAGCAACATTCACATGACTTCCATTACCCACAATTAGGCTACTAATATCTAGAATGAAACAAAATTTCCCTTTGCATCTCTTCATCTTCCTTAATTTGAGTACTAAGGATTCTCAAACTGATTCATATTAATTTAAAATCTATCCAATTTATTTAATAGCATAATGATTAAATATTATTAAGTTTTTTTTTTAAAAAAAAAAAAATCGATAATTTTATTATTAGTGCCTAACAATCAAACAATTTAATTTAGTTACATAATTACTAAGTACTATTAAATTTTTAAATAATAGAATTTTCATAATTTTGTTATTGATATCTAAAAATTCATATCCCATTACACTTCACACATATAAAAAATATCTTCATATATTAAGTGGACTTTAAAATCTTGGAAAAAAACTTTAAGTTTTTATTTATTCTTGAACGTTAATATGACACGTGCTAACCATTTTTTAAAAAATAAATAAATTTAAAACTAGATCATAAATATTTTACCTTCTTGCTTATTTCATTTCGACTGCATTAAAAAGTAATACTTCTGATCCAATGAAGATTTAATGAATTTAATTAATTCATATTCATTCAATATCTATCCAATTTAATCTAATAAAATAATAACGGAATATTTTAGATAACATTTGCAAAGTGTAAATTTCATAATTTTTAATATGGAATACCTGCAAATTAATTCAATTTAATTAGTAAACATAAAATAATATTTTAGAAGAGTAAAATTTTCATATCATATTACAACTACTTAACATAACAATATATTACTAGATTTAGTTTTCATGCAAAGCGTCATATATTTTCTTTGCTTTTTTATTTTATTTTTTTAGAAGCTTGATATTTATATACATATCTTTATTTTATTTTTTTAGAAGCTTGATATTTATATACATATCTTTCTATATGACGATGACAATAATACATAATATTTAATGAACATTTAAATTAATTAAATTCATATTAGTTCATATAAATTAAAAATTTCTTTAATATGATTAAATAAACTATGATAATAAATAAATAAATTTAACTTTAAATATTTATCAAAGATATTATAAATAAAATTATAAATTTATTTCTAAATCACATTGTGTATCTTATCACACAAAATATCATTAATTTTTTTAAAATACTTTATCTAGTTTGATGGCAATGCTCAATTAATTTAGAGCGTAACATTTTGTAAGTGAAGATTGCAATACCTAAAATATCGGTATATAATACTATCATTAATTTTACACACTTGTGTGAACCTGCAAACAATACGTCATATATTAAATTCACTACATTAAATATTTATTTGCTGCAATTAGTATTACTATTTTATTTTTTAAAATTTAATAAATAAAAATATGCATTCATATGGATTAAATTTAGCTTAGAATATAATTTAAAGAATAACATAAATTATTAATAATATATAATAAAATATAATTTTCTTAATTTGTTAATGATATAAAAATAATTTTTTAAAATAAATTACTTAAAAATATAATAATTTTAATATAAGATTGATGTATGAGCAACATATCTAATTAGAATGAAATTAGTTTAAGTATTACTCCTTCCATTCGGAATTGAATATATCATTTTTTATGTCGAGAATTGAACGCTTCAATGCCTAATTTAGTTAAAATTTTATTAAGAAAAGTGATATTGTAATATTATAATTAATGTAGTTAAATTTGATTTTTAAAATTCATATAAATTAAAACGAGACATTCAATTTCGAATGAAGAGAATATAATAAAGAAAATACGTAGTTTTATTTTTTCTGTAAATATCATATGAGGTGATTATATATTTCTTAATGTTTCATTAACAAAGTAAATATTACATTATTAAAAAAAGAAAGTCAATTTTTAAATACAAAAAATTACTGGCAATTTCTCAATGTCATAATTATTCTTTTTTCTTTTCTTTTTTTTTGGATTTTAATTCTTCACTGACCAATACATACTTAAAAGCCCATAGAAAAAGCCCACAAAAGTGAGCAATGGGCAAGATTGAAAAGGACTAAAACGCAATAAATAAAGTAGGTTTCTATATACATATGAAAAAATGATTTAGATCCGTTATCTGGAAAGACGGGCCTTTTAGTTCTTTAATATAATTAATTAAATGTACCAAAAAAAATACAATAATTAATTAAATAAACCATATTAAATGCATTTAGACGAAGGATCATCCTTCATAATATCTCTGGATAAATATACCCCAAAAGATTCACTTCTACTCAATAGTGTACCCATCCCTGTCCCCATATCTCTCTCCTCTCCCTCGAGAGTTCTTGAGGATTAAAGAAGCAACAAAAAAGAGATATAGATTTATCGTGATTTCACCAATCTCCTGGTGGGTAATTCGATAAGAGAAAGTGTAGGTGTGAAGAGTGTTGAGGGCGTTGTGAATCTGTTGATATATATTATTGTAATGATGTCTTCTACAGCACCATCAACGGCGGTGGCAACGTCGTCGGCTGCGGCCACAACAACGACCAGCGGCAGTTCTGCAGGGCTACCTAGAAGTGAAAGGGCTCCTGTGGAGGTGGTTAAGGGCATCAATGGCCTCGAAAAAATCGTCCTCCGTGAAATCCGTGGCAGCTCTGCTGAGGTGACTATCGTCATTTTAGTTTTTCATTTCGGTCCTTTTTCTTTCTTCATCCTGTGTTATTCATTTTGTTTTTTCGTGATGCGTTGTGGCTTTATATTTTTTCTTCTCTTTAATTTATTTATTTATTGTTGTTGGGGACGGTGGTTCCTTTTTCTATTTGGGTTGATATATTTTAGGTTTTGCTTTTGCTTTTTTTGGGATGGATAAAGGATCGGAATGGGACTTCATGGATTTCTTTGCATGTTCTCTGTGTTTGATTTGTTGGGTTATCTTATTTCAGGGAATTTGTGATGGCGGATCCTTGTCACTTTCTTGTTTATTGGGAATGTGAGCATTCAAAACTTAGTAAATTTGATCCAGGATTTATAGATGCATACTTAGTAGAGATCAATTAGCTATATAAAGAAATATGCCAACAGTTATAATATGCATTTTTTGTACATTGATAGATTTTATCTGGGTTCTGTTCTCTAGAAATGAATTGAGAAGAGAACAGCAGTGTAGAAATTTTTCTTGTTATTTGTTATTGGAGGAAAATTTTCGAAAAAAGATTGTGAATCAGTTTTTAATCATTCACGTTTGCAAAAGTTTTTATGAAGCCCAGTGTTACAAAAAGTCATGATGAGTGGGTGATGTTGTATCCATCTTAACATTTCTGTTATTGCTTAATTTGAGTTTGGATGTAGCTAACACAATGAAAAATCATTTTAATCATGACAATATTAGTGTGGATATTATGAGGTTAAAAGTGATATATGATTAATTTGCATTTTCTGATCACACTTCATACAGCACAGCTGAATGCCAAAAGTTTGTTCAATGCTTGAACTGATTTGTATCAGAAGGCTATATATGTGTAATGTAGATGGGGCTTTAGATATTGAGGGACTATAGTTTTAGATACTAACAAGATTATTAACTACTATTGCAATTACCAAAGTCTCCTGGATGAGTCATTTTGTAACCTTTCACCTTCCATGGGGAAAAAGGAAAAAGAAAAAATATAGAAAAAAGAATAGCTAGGAGAAAAAGTCTCCCCAATCAAAGCAAAGATCGATTATGCTTTATTTTCATACAAATTTGCAGACCATCAAAGCTTACATTAACTTTTGGTAGACTCATTTTCTCTATTGTGTGTGCACTTTCAAATTTATTTTACTCAAGTTCTGAGCAGCATCACTCGTGTGCCAGACCAAGCAGATTAGATTATGCACTCTCTTGATAAGTCTTTGCTTCTCTATAGGTGTATCTCTATGGTGCTCAGGTGACATCTTGGAAAAATGACCATGGCGAGGAGTTGCTTTTTGTCAGTAGTAAGGTAAAGTTTCTGGAAAATTTAACTGATTAAGTCTTAATAATCCCCATGCTTTGATTTAGAGCATTTTTGTGAGTTTTGTAGATCTAGTACATTCCTGTTAACGGTCTTCCAACTAAGGTACATTTTGTTGTGGAATCTTGTGTACAAAGATATGCATAGTTGAATAGTTTCTATCAGCAGAATTGTCTGGGTAGAACTTTTCTTAGGTCTTTCAGCTGTTGTTTCTAATTTTTTCAGTTTCATTCTTAGTTCTAGACTCCTAATACTCATTTTAATCGTTGTCCAGTTGTCAGTCTATCATGAATGATAGTCTTCATTGTCACAGTCAGATAATTTTTTGCATTTAGTGTGTCCCTTTTTGTTAATGTCCAATAACCAATTGACCTGTTAAATGTTTTCTAGTAGATATTGTATATAGTGATATATTTCTCATAATCTTCGGCAATAAGTTCTTAAGTACCTTTGCAGGCCATCTTTAAGCCAACAAAGGCAATTCGTGGAGGCATTCCTATTTGCTTCCCTCAGGTGTGTGTTGTCAGTTTCTTCTGATATTTGCTTGACAGCATTATCCCTTGTTGCAACAAGATCCTTGGTTTGTGCAGTTCTCAAATCTTGGCTCTCTAGAGGCACATGGATTTGCAAGAAACAGGTTTTGGAGCATCGATAGTGATCCTCCTCCATTTCCAACAAACACCTCCAGTAGGGCATATGTTGATTTGATTCTCAAGCCAGCTGAAGATGACCTCAAAATCTGGCCTCACAGGTGCAGTACTAGAAATTTGCTTATACAAGATGGTTTTTTTCCATTTAAATCATTTTAGATCTATTGACTCTGTTTGTTACTAATTTTGCATCCATATCTTCCCTTGTCTCCTTTTACAGTTTTGAGTTCCGCTTGAGAGTTAGTTTATCACCTGCAGGAGATCTGTTGTTGACTTCACGGATTAGAAACACCAACACAGATGGGAAGCCTTTCTCGTTCACATTTGCTTATCACACCTATTTCTCAGTTTCAGATATCAGGTGGTTACCTGTTCTGCTTCTTTCTTTACGTTGCCCTTTCTAATGATATTTACTTGTTTTCAGCTAAATGAAACTGGTCATCATAAATGTAAGCTGTTTTATTTGGTAAATAGAATTATTACCCACATTTTGCCATATATATGATTGGTTACCATATATTTACAGCCTTTCAGTCTTGATGTGTTTTATTAAATTTTGACTCACAATGTTGCTATTTGTAATTGCCAATAAAGACATTGGTTTCTCTTAATATTCTCATAGGAGCTTCGCAAATGTAAGAGTGGAATATCTGTCTAGTTTCCCTTTTTCTATTTTCCCCCTACAATTTATGAGTGTTTTTATGCATTCATCTTTTACCAATGTATAATTTCTAAATAAAATTTGATAAATTGTGATTCATAGACAAGGGAACATAACAAATTAATATTCACCATTCTTTTATTATGTGCCATTAATTAAGTGTTATTAGTGTGAAGTTTTCCTCTTACTAATGTTAAAGATGTAAGATTTATTAATTAGAATACTGGATCTTTGTTGTCTTGGGTGTATTGGAAGAAATAGAGAGGATATACAATGGACAAGGTCCTTCTGAGGGCTTTTATAAATTTGTTGTTAATTCTTCTATCTTACATAATGTATTGTCCATGTGATGTTAACCATTATCAAACCATTGAACCAACTGAATATCTTGTTTTGGTTCTTCAGATGTTCTCTGATTAGCTTCTTTTTTCCTGAAAAACTTTTAGTGAAGTTCGTGTGGAAGGATTGGAGACTCTGGATTATCTGGATAACTTGCAGAATAGGGAGCGATTCACTGAACAAGGGGATGCAATTACTTTTGAATCTGAGGTAAAATGCTGCAGATTTATTCATTATGACCCTTCGTTTATATTTTCATGAAAAGTCACGTGTATGTCTGCTTTTAAATTGATAGGTGGACAAGATATACCTTAGTACACCCACCAAAATTGCAATATTGGACCATGAAAAGAAAAGGACTTTTGTTCTTCGCAAAGATGGACTTCCTGATGCTGGTAAGATTGAAATTTCCTTTTCTTACTTGCCTGTATGCATAAGTTCAGGTTCGACTTTTCAGGATGTCTTGACTGATAATATGTTTTCTTATGATTATCATTTCTGTATTTGATAAGGTATACAAGAGCCCTTTTTTTTTCCACCCCTGCCAACCCTGGCTGGTATTTGCTATTGAATTATTCTTTTTAGGCTTGACTTTAAACCATAAAAATGAATTTTTTCAAGAAAAATGTATCATGACCAGTTGTTCAGTTATCAATTTTCATTTAATTGGAGGCTGGCTATCGATGATTTTACCAGGTCATATGATGCTGGTCTTATGTGTTTACCAATTGAAAGAAGAATAGGCAGTACTGCTGCAGATTTACTAGGCTGACTATTCATCATTTTATTATGGAACTGAAAGAAGAATATGCAGTACAGCTGTTGGATCAGAGTTCTTCTAAGTTTTAACACCTAATAATATCAAGAACTTCATTTCAGAGAAGATAAATGAAATTATTCATGGAAATTCTGGTTTACTCGTAAAACCTGAACTGTTCATTTCCTTTAGTGGTGTGGAATCCTTGGGAGAAAAAGGCAAAGGCGATAGCTGATCTTGGAGATGATGATTACAAACACATGTTATGTGTGGAGGCTGCTGCTGTGGAAAAACCTATAACTTTGAAGCCTGGTGAAGAGTGGAGAGGAAGACAAGAACTTTCTGCGGTTCCTTCCAGTTATTGCAGTGGCCAGCTTGATCCTAGAAGAGTTCTCCAGGGCAGCTGAGAAGCTTGCCGCACTAGTTCACATTATGTACAGGTAGGTACCATCATCTTAAATTCCTTTCTCTCATTACCCTAATATCTGTGCTGGTTTGTCAGTTAGAAAGCAAAGCTGCATTTAAAGATGAATTTGATTACCTTAATTTATCCAGCTGTTCAAGTGCTAGCACAAGCATAGAGGTTGGTTACATTCTGGGATTCTGGGAAGTAATAAAATGATATCTTAGTTCTCTGTTATCTTAAAACTTGGATAAGTTACTTTTTTGATTATGTATTTACTAATGTTCTCATTTAATTTCATACATAACACTCAATCTGTCCTAAAAACCTTGTCAAAATTTTCGATATTTGTTGTTCCAATTAATTTTTTCATTTTGTAAGTCGATGTGATATTTAATAATTATACATGTTTTATCCTTGTATTAAACATTGGAGTAATAGATACTTCTATTTGTAAATACATTAAAAAAAAAAAAAAGAAAGAGTAAGACAGAAAAGAGTTAATAAAATAAAATTTACAAGTCTTGGTTTACATTGTAAAGATGAAAGAAATTAAAAAAAAATTATGGAGACAACAATTAGTGGAATGTTAACTCTTATACAAGGCTATTATTGTCACTTTAATTTATATCTGTATAAATTTTGGTGATTCCTAAATTCTCCTTTCCTGCCAGATGTGCTAATACCAAGGTGATCCATTACCTCAAAAAAACAAAAAAAAAAGAAAGAAATAAAGATGAGAGAAAAAAAAATCACATACCTTGTATGTTGACAAGATTTTTATTACAGAGGGAGTATCTTTTGTTAGATTGTACATTAACATTGTTAGTTTCATCTTTGCTGTATTGATATCTTCCAATGAGAGTGAAGAGTTTATATATTGGTTGCTGAATAAGTATAAGACAATAGTTCTCATAGACAGATGAAAGAGCATATATTAGTCCTTGGCTCTACAGTATAATACAATGGTGAAAGAGAATAGAGATTTCGACCATGATTTTGCAAGGACAAACATTATTGAGTTGTTATAAGATGATGATGAGTGCATAAATTATTTATTAGTCATACTTATCTCGAAGGGTATTAAAATGAAAAAGTTATTGTTGTTTGATATTCCTATTCTTACTGTGAATGTGTCATGACCAGGACATGAAGTTTCTACCAGAAATATCTACATTACTGCATTTGAACTGTATTTCGTCGATTGATTTCACAATTGAATTTCCTTTCCATCCATGTGAAACACCTTTGTGATGAATTTGGTCTAATAATCTAATTTTTGGTAGCACACTCTAGGGGCAGATCTGAATGGAGTGTCGTATTGCTCTAAGATTGCCCATAGTTCATGACAAAGTTAATTCATAATCCATTTTCAGAGAGGGTTAAGCTTCTGTTTTTCATTTTTTTTTGCCATTTCAATAGTGCTTTCTTAATGGTTGATCCATCTGATGTTGCAGGTGCTCAATATCCATATAAGGGTAGTGCAGTAAGGGACCTCTGTCCAAGCAAGACCTTTGTTTCATCTTTTCTTCTTTTTTTTGCCCCATTGCCTTGTTAATTTTCTTTACCTTGGGTAGAGAAAGAGGCGGATCCTTTAATATTGAAATTGTGAAATAATAATGTTTGATTGTCCGATTTGGGTGGCATTATTGGGCATGTCAGTCTAATTTTTAAAATGGCATGCTTTAAAGATGACATTCATATCGTTATATGCTTTTTACTATTACTATAGAATAGTTGGAAAGAGTTCTCCAGTGAAAGTTGATTCTTTTTTCCCGATGTTCCCTATCGTGGGCTTTAGTACTTCGGGAGACTGTAGCCTTTTGATTCAAGATCTCTATGAACTCCTAGTTCTAGGTTTGGGGTGTTGGTCATGCCTGATTTTTGGATTGAATTTCAATGTTTTCCTCCCATTCTCCAAATAAAATTTTCTCATGTTTCTAAAATTTTTAATGTTTCAATTAAATTAAATCGAGATGGCCTTATCTTTGAATTTTTGGATTGATTTCAGCTTTCCAAATATGCTCATTAAAAAAGAGGAGCATTTTTAGTTTTACCTAAATTAGAACAATTATTTCCTATTTATCCAAATTTTCATAATATTTTATACATTATTCATATCTAAAATTAACTTTTCATTTTATTTATATTGACTCTTCATTTTTTTTCAACAAAAACTTATTTATTCTCTTTTAATCTATATTTACTATCTTATCCATCTGCATTTAATACACACTATTGAACCCAACGAAATCATAACTAATATCATTCATTTGATCAGAAGTTTCGAATTATAATTAAGAAAATTGCTCAAAAAATCATTTTCTTGTCGGAGAGAAAGGAAAAAATTAACTTTTTATTGTATTCAATAGTTAAATTGGTGTTTTTTGTTTTTTGAAATCAAGAAGACGAAGGTAGGGATGTTCGAAGGTATATTGTTCAGTTTGTTTCTTTTTTTTGTTTTTGTTTTTTTCCTTCGGTATTTGGAAGCTTGAGTTTGTTGGTTATGTGTTGCTTTTTTGGCACATATTTGGGTAGTAGCAGAAGGAAGGAAGGTAGGATTGTAGAGATTTCGGTTGAAATGAGTAAATTTCGTGTCTTGCTATGTTGATTTAGAGACTTGAGATAAGGGGGGTTTTGGGACTTGAGATAAGGGTATTTCGAAACTTGAGATAAGAGTATTTCGAGACTTGAGTTTGGGATTTTGAGACTTGAGATAAGGGTATTTTGAGACCTGAGTTAGGAATTTCGATCTTTGAGAGTGTGATTCGTCCCTTGGGAGTTGGATTTCGATTCTTGAGAGGGGGATTTCGGTCCTTCCCCTCCATTTAATTGTTTTTCCCCATTATTTAGTGGTCATTTTTTGAATAAATTTCTTTATGTTTGCAGAAATGGATTACACTAGAATTGCTGTTCATGAGGGTTCTCGAAGTGGAAGGGTCTGTGCTCTAGTCTTACCATCCGAATTGGACTATCAAGATTTTAGGAGAACTATGACAAACTTCATGAAGATTGACTTAAACCAATTTGACATACAAATGTTGATTTCTTCTAAATTTTGTGATGGAATAATGAAATTAATAGACATCAAAGACATGTAGGGCATCATGTATTTGAAGGGGGAAGCCGATCCTAAAGTTGTGATCATGAACAAAATTTAAAGGACTTACGAGGGTGACATCGGTGGTGATACTGGTGTTAATTGTCCATCCAGTTCAAATGATCATGCAAGGGATGAATTTATTGATGCAAATGATGAAGCCAGGACATCCAGATGTATTCGCACAGATGATGATTATGAATTCGATGAAGAACATATTCGCAGCGTTAAAGGTGATGATGATGATGACAACTTCCATAATGGGATGAGATAGATGATTTCATTTCAACAATTTATATCGGATCCTTCTATTCAGTTAGCAAACATGGTTTGGAATGACAAAGAAAAGGTGCATTTCTTAGAAGACAATACTGTTCCACTAGTGAGTTTTATAGGAAAGTATGTAGTCTTTAAGAATAAGGATGAATTGGCAGTAGTAGTTGGTGAATATTCATTCGATAACTAATTTCCATATCACGTGGTATGTTTGGATAAGGGAAGATTTGAGGCACGATGTAAGAACAAAAAGGATTGTACTTTCATGATATGTGCACATTGTAGAGTTGGATGTCAGATTTGGGATATTCACAAGTTTGTCTCGACTCACACTTGTATCCAAACTATACAGCAAAGCCAAAACAGGAGTATAAGTTCAACAACGATTGGTCGTATGTACGTTAGTAAACTCGCCAATGCGAATCACACCCCCAAAAATGTGATTCAAGACATGCGGAAGAATTATGGTGTGAAGTTTGGAAACACCAAAACTTGATGATCTTTACAGCATGCAAAAGACATAACCTATGGAACTCTAGAAAACTCACACAGACAGCTACCGTCATCCCTTCACATGTTGGAGCGTGTAATGCCGAGATGATGGCCAGTATACATACACGAGATGAACAGTTTCTAATGTCATTCCGTGCACTTGGTCCTTCGATTGAGGATTTCAAGTACATGAGATCTATAATTATCATAGATGCAACACATTTGAAAGGTGTGTATGTTGGTAGTTGTGCGTCATAACATGAACAAATTAAATCTATCTATCAAAATTAATGCAGTTAGGGTAAGTAGGGTCGAACCTACAAGGAATTGAATTTGTGTTTAAAGAAAACCAATTAATAAGTAACAAAAGGGGGAATTTTTGAAAGAGTTTATAAAATAAAATCAAATAAAGAAGCAAAATTAAAATGGAGAATATAGATGAGAAAGCTGTTAACAAGAAACAATCAGTATTTCAATTTTTATGGGGATAATCATTGATCAAATAACACAATTAAGTAGTTGATTTTAGAATTTGTCTTAGCACTCAAATTTGTATCTTTTAAATAGATCTACTTCTCTTAGCGAGAAATAAAATCCCTAATCTAATCAATTAAACTTACGTCGTAGCAAACTATAAATTTAATCAACTAAATTGC
>JAOXNR010000013.1:2892048-2928694 GCA_028571225.1 Parsonsia alboflavescens
AACGGAATTTTTACTACAATGCTCATGCAGCCAACCAAGCGGAGCAAAAATTCCATTACGGTAACGGTTGGAGCGCGCATTAAGGCCCGTTCCGGAGCGCACCTTAGCAAATCCGATATTTTGATAACCTTTTAATAAAGACATGTCAAATTAAAGATAATTATTTTTTGTGACAAATTATTAATTAACATTTAGAATGATATTATATTTTCTCCAAAAAGTTTATGTAGATCTAAAAATGGAGATGTCTTCAAACCATCTCACGATCACAAAATTTTTTTTTAAAAAAAACTTTTAATATTTTTTTATTTTTATTCTTGGTCTTTTATGTTTTTTTTCTTTTTTGTATTTAAAAAATTGTTTAAATATTATTTCTTTGAAAAAATGAACTTTATTCGTTTTACTGTACTCAAACAAAATTTTTAGTTCTTTAGAATTCTAAAATATTTTAATATACATTTACATTGAAAGCAAAGACCTCAAAATCAAACAGGACTTAAGAAATTTGAAATATTGTAACATCAAGCATTCGCTTTCTTTATAAGAAGTTATTCTAAAAAATAAAAATAAAATAAATAAGGTCCATAGGTTAGCGTGACACAGGCTCACCAAGACCCTAGTCCACGTATGGCAAGTCCACTGAGGCCTAATTGCAAAGGACTCTTGTTTTCTCCGGACCAGCCCAACCTTTTTAGAGGGAAGTATGGGCCTCATACATTTTGACAGGTCTAATTATTCATCTGCATAGCATTATCCAAGTATTAAAGTTTCTATTCAACAAATTAAAAAGATTCGGAGCATCTTATGGTAATATTTTCTCAAGTAAGGGGGGCTGCGGTAGTGTCCTCTACGCTCAACTTCAGAAAAGAGGGAAAATTGTGCATGTCAGTCTTTCGCTTTTGCTTTTCCAAACCTAGGGTTTCCCTCCGCCCTCATTTGAGAACTGCCCAGTAAAGGATCCGAAGATCAATCAACTACTGTTTTCCCAAAAGCGATTTCCAACCCTAGGGTTTCCCTTCACCCTCATTTGAGAACTGCCCAGTAATGAATCCGAAGATCAATCAACTACTGTTTTCACAGCGCCCAGAACAAACCATTCATCCATAAACCACCAAAACCACTCAGAAACTCACTTTTTCTTTTTCCTTATTTTTATAGGTTCCTGTCGTTTCCGGAGTTGCAGATCCAAATGAAGAAAAAGCCCAGAGCCCCAAAACCTAAACCTTTTTTAGCTACACTATCAGCAGTATCTGGGCCTTCTTTGATAAGGCACTTAGCGTCATGCAACGCCTCCGTTCGATTTCAGTCGCTTAAACTCATCCAAGCTTGGCTGTCCACAAGTGAAACCCAGCTTTCCGAGGATGATATGAAGAGGCTCTGGAAGGGGCTATTTTACTGCATTTGGCACTCAGATAAGGCTCCTGCTCAAGCTCTGCTCATTAACCGCTTGTCTTCTTTACTACTAACACTTGATCCTTTGCTTTCTCTGCAATATTTTACTACTTTTTTACTTACTCTTAGGCGTGAATGGAATGGCATTGACCATTTAAGGCTAGACAAGTTTTACTTGCTTATTAGGAAGTTTGTGAATGGAATGTTTTGTTTAATGAAGAAATATGAGTGGGATTTGGAGTATTTGGGAAAATATGTTGAGGTTCTGGAGGATAAGGCCATGCTGGCGGATGATAAGTTGTTGGGTAATGGGGTGAATTATCATATAGCAGCAGTTTTTCTTGAGGAGATGAGAGGGTTTAATGTACCGTTGGAGAGGAAAGTAGTGGTCCAGTTTCTATTTAGGCCTTTCTTTAATGTGATGGGGAAGTCTCTGGATAAAACGTTGATAGGGAAAGTCAAGAGCAATGTGTTTGATGAGTTGTTGAAGATGGGAAGGAAATTGTTGGAGAAGAAAAAAACTGGGGCAGATATTAATGAGAGTGAGATGGGGGAGGTATTTTTGGGAACAATTGCACTAAAGCTGATGTTTTCAGAGAGGCTTTATGAGGTTGGTTCACTGCCTGATTGCGTTCAGGGGAACAGGAAGGTGGTTTTTGGGTTGAGTGAGGAATTTCTGAAGCTGGAGAAGGAATTTAATGCCTCAGGTATTGAAATTGAATTTCCAGAAGTTACTGAGATTGATAATGATGAAGGAGAGGTGGTGCCTGAACTGATCCCCATTGATAATGGTGAGAATGAAGCTGCTGGTGTAATAGAAGATGCTCAGCTGAAAAAGAAGAAGAAGAAGAAGGCAAAGAAAGACAGCCAAAAGAAAGATAAGAAGAAAACTGGGAAAGTTGGGGCTGTTGTTAGTAATCTTGAGGAAAATTTGGATTCTTGTATTGCCAATAGCTCAGAGAACAGTAATGTAGAGGCTAATAGTGCTGTGAGAATTGGGGTTGCAGCTGCATCTGATGCTGACATTTTGGATTTTAATGAATCTGTAATTTCAAATCTTCAGTTACAGTTTGAGAAGGTTGCTTCTGAAATTGGTTCTGATGAAGAAGAAACACAAGCTTTGGCTTCTCCTTCAGTGACAATGAAAAAGAAGAGGAAGAGAGGTAAACGCACTGAACCTTCCGATTCAGTGGTAGGCAGTCAAGAAGAGTATGAAGCAGTTGCTGGTGATAAGAGTTCAAAGAAGGTCAGATTCTCAATGAAGAATAACTTGGTCTGGAAGCCACATAGTCCTCTGCCTCCCCAAAGTTTGAGATTACCGCCCTCAGTCACTCCCAGAGGCAGTGCACTTAAGCAAGGAGTACCTCCTGGTCCCATCAGAGCGATGCCCCCTGCAAAGAAGAAAGTGAAGCAAAAGAAGAAGGGACGCAAAATATTAAGGGCTGTTTCTCCTGCTATAAGGCGATTGAAGAAAGTATAAACTCAGGTCCTTTCAGCCAAGCGGTCATCAGATTAAAAGATATGTTCTGTTACAGTTAGTTAAGTGTGACTTTTTTAGTTCATCAATTGTATGCTTATCCTTTGAGCTTCCCCTAGATTAAATTTTAAACTTCATTGGTTATTTTCTTTATGGAATTGACTCAGAGATATCAATTTTGAATGTGGACAAAATGTGTTTAATGTCTTAGCTGATTCTTTCCTTACTTATATATCTATTCTAGTGATCTCATTACTGAAAGGTTTATATATTGATAATCAGTAGCTTATGTGGGTAATTGCAGAATGCTAAAAACAACCTTTATTTCTAATTATGTCACTCGATGTTTGTTTTCTAATCTTACCATCATTTGATTTAGGATGGTTTAACCAGAGTTCAATATTTGAGGATGTGAGTTAATGATGGTTTAACTTGGAGTGGAGGAGGTGATTTGTTGTGTTCTCAGTTTGTTATGCGGTCAATTGGTTGAGGTTAGTAAGCTTTATGGTTGACAAGATCACATTGAACAATGCTTTAGGGAGTTAATCTTCTTCAGTCTAAGAGAGTTGAAAGTAATTCCATCTTGTAGAGGTTGGCATGTTGACATGAGGTAATGTCGAGTTAACTATCTAACTGCAAACTATAAGGAAGAGGCTGGCTAATCTTCAGATGTGCTTGAGTTTAATGAATTTTCATGCTCTAGAGAATTGCTATTGGAGTGGAAGAGATGGGAAGACAAATATCTGATAACCTTCAATAGGGCAGAAATTAGATTGCCCAATCCAAGCAGGAAGGACATTTAACTTGCATTTTTATTGAATCTTGCACGTAATGTTTAGATTTCTGCCATATGCATCCTGAAAGTGAAGGTTGGTCTGGGCATAGAACACATTTTGAAGGATGAGGGTCTTAAATTGTGACACTTAATGTTGCAGCGGCTGCTACATTGTTTGGATATAAGGTTGGCTAGTAGTAGTAAGTGCATGACTCACTTTGAATGGGCAGCAAAGTAATTGATCCCCTGTATATTCCTGAAGTGGGGTGCACGGGTGAGGAAGTTTCTACACAACCTTTCCCTTATCTGGGGTTTTATGCACCTTGAATGGTTTAGGATCCGTTTGAATAGGATTATAAAAAAAAATATTTTTTCATAAGTTATAAAGATATACACATGATTTAAAAAAAAAAAAAAATTTTAAAAATACTGTAATAGAAAAGGAAGAAAAAAATCAAAAAATAAAAAATAAAAGAGAAAAAAAAGGGGAAGAAAAACAGGAAAAGAAGAAAAAAAAGAAACAAAGGACTGAAATTTGGTGAGAGAAGCGGGGAGCGGGGAAGCAGAGAACTGAAAGGCAAAAACACGCACAAACGCACAGGAGGAGGATTGGGGGCTCAAAAAAAAAAAAAAAAAAAAAAAAAGAGAACAAAGAAACAATTGGTACCCAAAAAAAGGAAAATGAGAAATATATTAAAAAAGAAAAGAGAAAAGACCTTTTTTTTAGGTTATGCTTTTTTACAAAAGTTCAAATAAACAATTTTTTTATTTTTTATTTATTTTTCATAAACTAATTGTTTATTTTTGTGGAGAAGACAATCCAAACAGCTTCTCTATCTCAAGGTTTACTAGGAAAGGAATTTGAACCTCTTGTCGTCCAAGAGTGAAAGGTGTTTACCATTGTTCTGTTACAAAACGCGATTGTTTTCACTGAAATAGAATAGATTATTAGCTCTCTGGATGGCTTGTGAGATTTGGAGTTCTGGCTCTTCATTAGTTTTCACGGCAGTCCAAACAGGTTGCAAAATATCATTCTCGAATCTAATCAAGAAAGAAATCCTTTAACGGCTTCTTGGATTGGGCAAAACCACATACTTGTCCTTCATCCTCTGCTTGCTCTGTTTTGGCAATCTGGAGTTAAGCCTGTTAGAATTTTTATACTCTCTCTATTCCAATTTATATAATGTGGTAAAAGCATCAAGGTTGTGATCGAGTGGCTTAAAGATGTAATTTACATATTATAAGTTGTGGATTCGACTCAATTTTATTACATATTCTAACCTTGGTGAATTGCGGATTCTAGCGAAATAGTCGAAATGCATTAAAACTAACTCGAACACCGTCAATAATAATAATAATAATGTGGCAAAAGATTGTCACAAAATATTTGTTTCGACGAATATTTTAATATATATATATATATTTATTTATTTATTTTATCATTTTTAAATTTTCAAAACAAAAAGAACCACTGCTACTTTTAAAACGTTTTACCTTTCCTCCCAACAACTAAAGTCATTCTAGTTAAATTATTCAAAAAATAATTTTGAAATCTATGAATTATTTTATATTACGTATCATTTTACATGGTAATAGTTAGCAATGATAAGTAGACGAGGTTGACCTTGCTCAAATTAATAATTCCCTAGCCTGACCCAGCCCCAAGCCTTGTTCGATCCAAATCTTTCCCAACTCGGCCAAAAACCATGTCTGGTCCACGACCTGACCTGACCAGACCAGTGGATCCAATGACTAGTTGCAGCAAGTAGTTGTTGATTGCAACAGTCATTTTAAAAAAACATCCTTTTTAAAATCTATAAATACCTCTTTTTACACCTTCAAAATTCACTAAAAAAACATCCATTTCACTCTCTAATCTCTCTTTTTCACTCTACAATCTGTCCAAGTTTATTCAACAAAAGTGATCATTTTTTTTTTGGAGTTGGTGAAAGATCAGTGTTACCATCTTTCATAATTTCCCACTAATTCTTTCGAATTTCAAATTAGATTTTCTCTACATTATCTTATTTCTATAATTAGATGAACTCTTGTGCTTTTCGAGGAATATACTAATTTTAATAATTATCATAATATGTTAATTATTTATTAATAACATTTTTTTTTATTTTCTTAAATTGCAATTTGAAAAAAATAGACTATGTTATACTCATGAATAAAGATTAATGATCATAAATCTTTTCATTAAATAGAAATTTATGAGATATATAAGACATAGTGATAATGTAAAATTTCAAAATACATACAATTGTTAATTGCAACAATCTACATATACTATATCCTAATTTACAATTTTGAAACAATAAAGTTTTTTTCAATTTTCAATTTTTTTTAATCATAAGGGTGGTGATGATAAGACTAATAATAATAAGATATTAAAAACAAGAAAGAACTCAACCGGTTAAAAATGTCGGTGGTTGGCATAACTGACAAGTGATAACTATTAAGTACTGAGGTTGGCGAGACCGCTAATCACCAAAACTGGGAGGTATATAACGTAAAATAATCAATTTAGTTTTATAACTTTTTGGTTTTAATTATATAGGTTCATTTTTTTTATTATATTTTAAGGTCTCATAATTTTATCTCAAATTTGGACCTAGTTGGTCACTAGTAAAAAGTTAAAGGATTTAATTGATTAGTGGTAAAAAGTTATGAGACTTTAAAAGATTAAAAAAAAATGGACTTACATGATAAAATGAAAAAGTTATGAGACCTTAAAAAAAAAAAAAAAAGATATGAACCTATATGGTCACAATAAAAAAATTACGGAACTAAATTGACCATTTAACCAAAAGAATTATTCTCACAACGACTAAAAATTAAAGTAATACCCGGCTAGATTAAGTAATATGTTAAGACCGGGGAAAAAAGGACGAAAAGCATTGCAATAGTAATTAATCTCTTAGATAAACTACAATACAACACAAATTTATACAAATACATCCCTATTAGAAGGTAAAATTAGTCTAGAACAACATGATATAATCATAGATGGAATAGGTGTTTTCAAAGATAAATAAAAGATTTTATAAATCACAGGAATTCTTCTTCAATAATTTACACGAAAGTAATGTCCTTTCGAGCAATAAATATCTTTTCTCCTTAGTGGTATCCAGACACGTTACGTTTTCACACATTGCTAGGAGTTGCAACTCATTAAAATTAGAGTATGCAGCAAGATCAAGTCAAATTCATAACTTGCGTTGCCTTACCTCTGAACCACATCCTTAAATGCAAGCAACAAATATCCTAAAATATCAGTTTCATTCTTAGCCTCTCTACTTTATAGCAAAAACTTAATAGCAAGAAAATGACATACTCCTTTATATAGCTAATCTAAAATACTAACTACACCGATTACAAAAATACAATAATCTCAATACTTTGAGAATCATAAAATAGAGTTTAAAAGAAAAATAAAATTACCAAAATCATTGATTTTGATTAGACGATACTCTTTGCTTAGAAAATGCCATAGACCACCTTGCAATAATCTCCGATGACGACCATGAATACGAAAAATGGGAATTTTGTAGATGAGAGTGATTATTGAACCATTTTATTGATGAAAAATGATGAAGATAAAGGAAGAGTTCATGGAAAATGAATAGTTTTATTTAAAAAAATTCATTTATTCAAGAAAAAACTGAAATGTAATTCCTCCAAATCATGTATTTATTATTTGGTTATACCCTTTAAAAATATAATATTTAGTTAAAAAATTATATTGTTGTTGTATTATAGAAATATGTATATAAAATTAAAATTCTTTTTTTACATAAATTCATTCTTTGATATATAATTTATTTATTGCAAAACAAAAAAGTCAAGTGAATTCGTTGAATTTTTTAAATTACAAAATTAAAAAAACATAGTTATAAATTCTTCTTCTGATATATAATTTATTTATTAGAAAATGGAAAAGTTAAACGAATTCATTGAATTTTTTAATTTTTTTAAAAAAAGGATGATGACATGCCTGTCATATGATTCATTGAATTTGAATGCTTGAGCTTTACATATATATAATAGATTGTTCTTAATTTTTATAGTATGATTAATTATTTTTAATCACTTGTTAGTTATATATTAATTTTAGTTTTTCTAATTATTATTAGTTACTTATTTAGTTTTATTTACTTTGATGGGTAAAATGGGTACGACTTGGATAAGTCAACAAAAACAGGCAGGATTCGGACGAAAGTCAATCTAAATTTGCCAGGTCTTCAACACTTGAAAGTTATACTCACAAAGTCAACGAGGAAAGGTGGGTAGCGATCCACGATCACCAACCTCCTAGGTCATTGACCTAGAGGATATCGACCTCCTAAATGAACTCGAGAGAGGTACAATCAGAACTCACACCACAACCTGGTAACTCTCAACTCGTCTCATAAGTCTTCCATTCAATGACCAACAGTGTGAGACTCCTAATCACTCTCACGAGCCAAGGATCACGAGACGCGACCTCACCAAAAGAGATGTTCGAGACACTTAACATCCACGGGGGGCGCAAAGTTGGTCTGAAGATCGGTTAGCAAACTCGTAACTCTCAACAAAGACTTTAATAGCAAGATCTCTCGTTCTAGGGAAACTCCATTATTCTAGGAGCAATTGGTGGGATTCAACGGAATCCCACGATTATCCTAATGGCCTACAGTTAAGTTATATAGAGCCCCAATCTAGGAGGTAACTAACTTTCTCTTCTTCTACTTAATCAAAAAACAAACAATTAGTCGGAGGACAAAGGACAAAGGCAATCAAAACACAATAGCTTTCTGAGAACGGTCTTTACCTTTAATTATCTCTTAGAATACTAACTTAGGCATTGGAGCTCTTTCATGGGCGGTCTCCGGTGACCATTTCTCTCATTTTCTCAAGGTGTTGACCATGGAGCTCCATCATTATTTGTGGGGTGACTCGGTGCTCACTTTTGAGCCCCATCACTTCTGGAGCTTTCTGTGGGAAGCTGAAACAAAAACCCTAACCTTTTTCTTCCAAACAAACAAATAAAAACAATCTTGATGGCTCAGTCTCAGCCTTTATGTGTTCAACTACCGTGCCGTGGCAAACCGCCTACTAGAACACAATTGCACACCGGTGAAACAGTGCCTGAAGTACCAACACCGGAGTTGGCCCATGAAAATAAAAATCTGGGGCCTAGTGCTCAAGAGGACCACTAACAGCAAACACAGTCTGGTCCATCTTGGAGGGCCCCAGCCAGCCTTCCACAACTAGGAGAAAGGCCAGAGCAGGTATGCCTTGATCCCACTATCTATGACACCAATCCCAGGCCTCGAAGATCTAGTAGGACACAGATATTGATGCCAATTGACCTCATGGAAAGAATGGTGATAGCCCTGGAAAGGGTGTCCAATAGACAAGACTATATGTCCACTAGATGCACTCCAGAACCTTCCTGGAGAATTTTGCAACCACCTAGAGGACAGACAGAGCTGGTACAGCCTATCCAGCCTCCCCCTTTAGGGACAAGGAATGACTCCCAATCTCAAGAGACACATCAAGAAACAGATCGAGAGCAAAGAAGGTCACAGAAGGGAGCGACCCTGCCTGTTACCAACCTCATAGAAACCCTGAATCATGGAAGGGGTTACGACCTAAGAGACAGGCTTAACCAAGTAGACATGTCACGCAGTCAAGGCCATGATGCCGTTCCTCAAGAGCAGGGGAGCTCACTACAAACTCTTCTTGGAGCAAGGATGCCTTCTCGTCGTAGCCTTATCAAAATGACAAGAGAAAACGCTCAAGGGGTAGCCCCCAATCCACTAAAGAGAGCAACTCCCAGTGCCAATCGGGAGCTACAGAGCACTGTGGACCTTACCGAGCCTTCCCCGTTTGTCCACAACATCCGAACCGCCAGGATGCCACCAAGCTTTAAAGCTCCACAACTGGAGAAAAAATATGATGGTACTAGGGAACCTCAGCAGCACATTGATGAGTACGTCTCTTCTATGGAGATGTTCGAGCACCCTGATCACGTTAAGTGCAGAAATTTTCGGTCGACATTGAATAAAAAGGCCCAATTCTAGTTCAAGGACATTCCTAAAGCAAGCATCTCGAGCTGGACACAGTTGAAGGAGCTATTTCTAAATAACAACCACAGCAACAAGAGGTGCAAAAAAGATATCAACGACCTCTTCTTCATAAAGTAGATGGTAGGTGAGAGCACCCAAAGCTACTACAGTCGTTTCAATGACGAAGCAATGGAGATTGAGCAGAAAAATGATGCCATCTGCATCACTGCCTTCAAGGAAGGGTTGCAAGGGGGGGGCGTGGCCCTTAGACTAACCGAGGAGCCAGTGAAAACAATCAAGGAGCTGCAGATGCTCCTAGAAAAACTAATCAAGGCTGAAGAAATAGCAATCCGGAAGAAGATCCTTGGCTTCACCTCAGCTACCGAAAGAGAAAACAGAGTGCATCCAAGGAGTCCTCAAAAAACGAAAGAGGATAGGAAAGACCCTCATTCAAAAGGAGGGACCACAGAGGATAGGAGAAAATCCATCCCCGACCTCGTGACCACTCCTCTCCAAAGGTCACAAGCAGAAATCATGGTGGTCCTGGAGAAAAGAAGTCTCCTGAAGCCACCCAGGCCTCTCAAGAGTCTTGTGGCCAAAAAAGATCTAGCAAAATTTTGCCACTACCACAAGGATCATGGTCACCTCAGAGAGGATTGCTTCGACATCAAGCGTGATTGAAAGGTTGATAATAGAGGGCCACTTATAAGAATTTTTGGCCAAGAACGCGGGCCTTGCAAATCCACCACTAGCAGCCTTGCACAACCAGAGACTTCTATTTGGCAAGATAAATGCCATCGAAAGGAGGTCCAAACAATCTCGAGGGGAAAATTTGGAACCCCTGATAGTGTCACTCCAGATTAGCGACTTCCTAGTGAGAAAAATTCTGGTTGACATGGGGAATGTTGTTAATGTCTTGTATAGCAAAGAATTCGATCAGATGAGAATTGACAGAAGCTCACTAATGAAGCCAGTCACATCTTTGACCAGCTTTAACGGTAGTACAACTTATGCTGATAGAGTCCTAAGAGTCCCAGCCACAATCCACATGGACGTTTGGGAAAGCATCGAGATGATGGACTAGATGGTTGTAGATGCCACCGGAACTTACAATGCCATCCTTGGCTGAAAGGGGATCATAGATTTGAGAGCATAAATCTCCCTGCTCAATTACAGCATGAGAATCCAAGTCGGCGACACCTAGATTGTCCTTGAAGGAGATAGACAAGCTGCTGCCGAATGTTACCTAGCTAGGGGTAATGAAAAAAGCTCGCCAAAGTTCATGTAGGGGGAATGCATCGACCTTCCAAAGGAGGATGACCACCTAAGAATCCAGGAAGTAGGTAGAGGAGAGAAAGTCTTCCTCAAACCCAACTTTCTTGAGAAAGGGATCAAAATTGGAGAGCTCTTAGCTCCAAATATCAAAAAGAAACTGGTAGGTTCCCTTGAAGCGAACTTGAACGTCTTTGTCTGGCAGCCCAACGACCTCAAATTGGTCGACCGAGCATTTGCTGAACACAGGGTTGGGCGCAAGCCAGGAGTCAAACCGGTGAAGGAAAAGAAGAGAACCTTCACCCCCGAGTGCAATGAGGTCATAGCTCGAGAAGTCCAAGCTCTTCTTGACGTTGAAATTTTGAAAGAAGTTGTATACCCTAAATGGTTGGCCAACCTATTTGTAGTCCTGAAGAAGGAAGGGACATGGAGAATGTGTGTGGACTTCACCACACTCAACAAGTACTGCCAGAAGGACTCCCCCTTCCTAGCATAGACTAGATGGTGGACTCAACAGCTGGGTACCAGTGGCTGGGTTTTCTGGATGCTTACAAGGGGTACCACCAAATCCCAATGGCCATTGAAGACATGGAGAAGACATTATTCATTACAGAGGTCGGGACCTATTGCTACACCAAGATGCCCTTTGGCTTGAAAAATGCAAGAACTGAATTCCAGCGAGTAATGCATAAAGTTTTCAAGAAACAGCTCAGGTGGAACATCGAGGTCTATGTGGATAACATAGTGATCAAGTCCAAGACCTTGGAGGATTTTATTAAAGACATCAGTGAAACTTTTCAGACC
Source organism: Parsonsia alboflavescens (assembly GCA_028571225.1). Lineage (NCBI taxonomy): Eukaryota > Viridiplantae > Streptophyta > Magnoliopsida > Gentianales > Apocynaceae > Parsonsia > Parsonsia alboflavescens. The sequence goes on from JAOXNR010000013.1 coordinate 2,903,825, forward strand.
CTGAAAGCTGCTTACATGAAACTTAATCTGGAGAAGGCACCTTTGGAGTTTCATTAGGCAAATTCCTTGGTTTCATGATCTTAGAGAGAGGTATTGATGATAACCCAGGCAAGATCAAATCTCTGCTAGATATGGAACCTCCCAAAAACCTCAAGGAGGTACAGAGCTTGGCAGGAAAGATGGCGGCATTGGGGCAATTCATTAGCAAAATGGCGGACAAAGGTGAGAAATTCTATAATGCCATAAAGAAGCCGAAGGACTTAAAGTGGACTGAAGACTGCCAGGCAGTGTTCGTAAGGCTGAAGGATTTCCTGGGAAAGTCCTCTCAGCTCTCAGCTTGTCTATCTGAGGTCAGGAGAAGAAATCTGCATGTATGTGTAACTACAACTGAGAAGGCAGTCAGTTCAGTAATATTAGTAGAAAGGTCAGGTCAGCAGTTCCCTATCTACTATGTTAGTCGTTTGCTCCAAGGTCCGAAGACTAGATATTTGGACCTTGAGAAGTTCTTGTACCTCATCACTATTACTTCAAGGACACTAAAGCTGTATTTTGAAGCTTACCCGATAAGAATCTTAACCAACCTACCATTGAAACAAGCTCTGGCAAAGCCTGAATTATCAAGCAGAACAATGAAGTGGTCTCTTGAGCTCTCAGGATATCAAATCCAATTTGTGCCAAGGAAGGCCATCAAAGCTCAAGCTCCCTCAGACTTCGTAGAAGAATGTACCAAAATTCCATTGGAGCTCTCCCGTACTTGTGAAGACAATATCTGGACCATACACATAAAAGTTTCCACGGAGAAAGAAAATTCGGGTGTGGGAATTGCGTTGATCAACCCTGAGGTGGTGAGAATCCCTTATTCTGTAAAGTACAACTTCCTAACCTTGAACAACGAATCCAAGTATGAAACTCTCTTAGTAGGTCTAAGGCTTATAGGAGCTCTCAAACTGCAAAAGCTGCACCTCAAAACAGATTCACAAGTCGTAGCCAGCCAAGTTGCTGGAGAATACGAAGCAAGAGTAGACAACATGATCAAATATCTTAAAAGAGTAAGGGATATAGTGTCTACGCTTGACTACTTCCTCATCGAACAAATTCCTTGAGAGCAGAATTCAGAAGCAAACACACTATCCAAAGTATACTGAGAGGTAGTTAGAACAAATGCCGAGTTGCTAGTGGAACAATTATACTCTCCTAGCATAGCTCGAGAGGAGAATTTGGTTATTGAGGATAGGTAGATTGCAGATATCCAATCAACAGATTTCTCAAACATGGTGACCTCTCGCAAGACCCAAAAGATCGCCAAGTACGAAGATGAGCTCCTTGCTACGTCCTAATAGGAGATGACGAGGTATATAGAAGATCATACACTTGGCCACTACTCAAATGCTTAAGCAAGGGAGAAGGACAATATATCGTTGAAGAGGTACACAACGAAATATGTGGATCACACATAGGAGCTAAAACTGCTGCTAAGAAAATCTTGAGGACAGGATATTATTGGCCTTCAATGGCTTCAAACGTTGAGGAGGTCACACAAAAATGCACAAGCTGCCAATTGCATGGGATAAGTCACACCTGCTGCCTATGAAGTACCAGTCAATCAACATATCAGTGCCTTTCGATATATGGGGTGTTGACATCCTGGGACCTTTCCCGAGGGGTTGGGGGAGGGGGTGTGAAGTTTCTCATTGTTGCGGAACGAATGGTAGTCATCTCATAGCTAAAAGTCCAATCATTCGTATGGAGGAAGATTGTGTGTAGATTTGGCATTCCTCGAGCTATCATATCAGACAATGGGCTAGTAATAAGTATGGAGGAACATTGTGTGTAGATTTGGCATTCCTCAAGCTACAATATCAGACAATGGGGGACAATTCATTGGCGACCCATTCAAGACCTTCTGCGAAAATCTCAACATTGAACAAAGGCTAACCTGAGTAGCTCATCCTAAGCTAATGACTTAGTTGAGGTCACAAACATTACCATCCGGGAAGGACTCAAGAAGAGACTCACTGAGCTCGAGAAAGAAGGTTGCAAGTTGCAAGACTGGCTGGCCAAATGAGATCCCAAGTATACTATGGGCATACAGAACCACACCAAGAAAAGCTACTGGAGAAATGCCTTTCAACCTGTGTTTTGGAGCAAAGGCGGTAATGCCAATTGAGGTTGGAATGACATCTTTAAGACTGATTGAATATGATTCAGTCTTAAATGAGAGGGAGAGAAGGGCAGACCTCGACCTCCTCGAAGAGGTCAGGAATAAAGTAATGGAAGTGGATAGAACTTACAAAAAGTAGGTAACAAATTTTTTTCAACAAAAGAGTGAAAGAAAGGGTTTTCACAGTTGGAGAAATGGTCCTCAAAAGATCAGAGGTAGGCAAACAAGGGCAACTGACCAAGTTGCAACAAAGTTGGGAAGGACCTTACATAATCCAAAAGGGACACAAGGTAGGGAGCTACAAGCTCGTTGACCTTGAAGGAAGACAACTCCTAAGGCCCAGGAAGGCTTGCCATCTAAAGAAGTTCCATGCCTAAGGGCCATCCAAGACATTGCAGACCTCGTTGAATCATCAGTTAAGCTCAGGAAAACTGGTCAAATTGACCTCGCCAAGCACGACAATGACCTCAACAATTCAGATTCAATAGAGCATAATTTTAAAGCTAACTTTTCAAGGCTTATATGGATATTATGCCTATCTTATTTGCCCTGGTGCCAAGGCTTATATGGATATCATGCTTATGCTACTTGCTATTATGCCAAAACAAGTTTAAATACATTGGGCAATTATTGAAAAGATCGAAAATGAAATGCAAGTATGAAGCATTGGCAGAAGGAAAGAAGCAGTTATGTATAAAAAAACACAGTAGGCCACAAACAAACCTCTGTGGAATCATTCAATATGTGTAGAAATAAATAAAATTGTCAGATGCATAAAGCCCTAAGCTATTACAACAGGAAGTCTAGAATTACTTCTGAAAGTGTCTCACAAGGGATACATCATCCTCATAATCCTCTTCTCCTTGTTGGGATGCTGATTAGGATAAAAATGTTCGGAGGAGCCGGAGTGTTGCTCAGAAGGGCCGCATCTGAATTTCCTATCAAACAAGTTAGCAACATGATCAAATAGAGTACATTTAAGAGCAAGCAAGGAAAAGGTCAAGTACCTTCCCCGAAATAAGCATCCACAAGTCAAGGAAACATTTTGGCGAAAGCATTTGAACCTAAGAACATGGGAATACCTTCAGGAGACACCATGGCATGAGGAATGATATCCAGGATCTCTTCAACATCAGGGAGAGCCTCAACAGGAACTTTTCCCTTATGTGCTAAGCCTTCATTAGCTTGGCCAACCTGAGCCAGGGTCTCGACGGCAACGAATTCTTCAGGGGAAGCCTGTTTCTGACTTTCTTGCTGCTAGGGAAGAGCAGTAGCCGACTCCGGGTGATAGAGATCATAGTTAAAATCTGGGTTGGTCTTCATTCCTTGGTTCAGCCCCCTGAGGTCATCCACCACCTCGACATACAGGGAGATCAGCTGGGGTCTCAGCAAAGACTGCAAGTATTCCTAAAAGGTGGGGACTTCGTCCAACCTTTCCAGTGCCAAGCTGCTTTCCTCGTCACAGAGCCCCTGGAATTCTTCCAACCTAGCCTCGAGCACCTTGATGTGTGCCTTCTGCTCAATTATCTTCTTCTGAACCTTGTCCAGAACCTTGGAGAAGGCATCATTAGCAACTTTGGCTTCCGCAATATCCCTCTGACATGTGTCAAGAAATTTCTTGGCGTACTAGGCAGAAGCCTTGGACAACTCTGCAGAGGCAATGAGCTCAGTGACCTCCTTCTCCAAGTAGACCTTAGTGTCCTGTAGCTCAAAAATCAAGGAGGTAAACTCCCGATCCTTGCTAGTCTTCTCAGCCTGCCCTCTCAACCATTCACCAAAAACATGACCCTACAAAAGAAAAATGAGAGAGGTTATTCACATACATAAAGTAGAATAAAGCCATACATAGGTCGGCAGAAAGTTGCGGGAACGAACCGTGGTGAGAAAGGAGGCATCAAACCTATCAAGTTCCTCATCGATCAATTGCCGACAAATTTCTCGATCAACTGACTTAGTGCACTCCATAAAAATTGATTGTTGGTGTTGCCATTGTAGTAAAGAGTCTGACACCTCCATGGCGAGGTCAGGGACCCACCTCGCAGTAGCCTCAGTGGTGTAAGAGGCCAAGGTAGCACCTCCCAACCTTTTAAAGGTCTCCGTGACTTAATCCATGGCATAGCCCGAGAACGCTGGTTGGGACTCTGAAGTTGCCAGGGTCTTTCCCTTCAGAAGGGCATGGAGCAGTCTTTTTCAAAGGTTGGTAAGGGGGAGAAGACGAGAAGGTCAAAATCTTGATAGGCCTGTCGGAAGGCCTCATCGTAGCAACAGTGGAAGTTCGTTTGGAGGCCTCTCGAGACCTCTCAGCCACCACAGCAATTCCCCTACCCTGGGGAATGGGAATCCTAACTGCAGGGGCTCCAGTAGGGCTCTAACCTCTACCCTCAGAGGCCCAGGAAGATCTAGAAGCACTAAGCCACTCTGATGCCTTCATTACTACAAAAAACCAAAAGAAAAGACTATTAGAACCAGATCATTAAGAGCCAAAATTCAGCAATCACGGAGTTTTTCCTACCAAAAGAAGATATCCCAACAGTTTCCCTGAGGGAAGCAAGATTGCGCTCTACTGGTCCTCCTAATCTAGCAGAATGAAATAAGGCTTCAGGCCAAACTGGGATAGCACACCCCACCTTCGGCTTTCCAGAATTGACCAGATCCATAAGGAAGGCCCTATGCTCGGCTTGCCCAACGGAAAGATTGGGAAGCTCGTTGAAAAATGTTCATTTCAGGTTCCAATCCTTGTAAGCCTCGGATTGAGTCAAATGGCTTGGAATGCAAGCAAAGAAAAACAAAGGTTTCCACTCCCCTGCGGAAGACTGGAAGGGACTAACCAGCTTGTGTTGAGGAAAAAACTGGAGGTACCCGTTTAGCACCCTTAGAAGCTAAAGAGACCCCAGCCTATAAAAACATCTGAAAAGCTCCAGAGAGACCAGAACTTGATAAAGGTGATAGGTTGCTATGAAGGTGACTATCATTCGAATAGAGTTGGGGATGAACTGCGCAAAGGGCATGCCCCAGAAGAAGACTATATCCAGGAATAGAGAATGAAGAAAGGGGTAAAGAATCCCCCCCCCCCCCCCTGGAGGCTGGAGCGGTGGGGAACTATGCTCTCAGCAGGCTAACTAAAAGGGCGCTCAGCCCCAGTGGCAATGGCAACATCGCCGTCATCTAATTCCATCTCTATTTGGATCCTTATGATGTCTATGGGAATCAAAGAAGAAGCCTGGGAACTGACCCCAGCCTTAGCTAGGTCATATGTCAGACTAGGGACGGGGAAAACTTGGATAAAGAGAGGGGGATCATAGAAAATCCCATTGTCCAGTGTCTCAAACTATGAGGTTGAAGCTTCAGAGATGGTAGACATTTTTGTAAAGAGAAAGTAAAGAGGTTGTAGAAAAGTTCAAAAATTTTGAAAGACTTCTAACATAAATGACTCCAGAGGCCTGTTGAGATTCTAGGTAGAAACCCTTGAGCCAGAAGAGATTCATTTTAGCCAGAAGTGGTTCATTTTCACTTGAAGCAAGTGGGGCAACCTTATTCAACAAAGAGCTCTTTGTTTTCCCTGTGACAACCTAAAGTGGGTCAATCTCCCCAAGTCTGGATCGGGTCATCGGTTCAGAGTCTAAAACTGCTTTAGCTCCTTCCACAAATAAAAATGGGGAGCTTCTTCAAACCTAAAACTGGTCTGATATTGATAAAACTAAAGAGGAGCAACTTCCCAGCTTAGGCCACTCGTCAGTTTTCCAAAACCGAGAGAATGCATCCTCTCTCAGAAATTGTTGTTGTGAAAAAATAGCACAACTTTTCAAAGAACTGCGACCTCAAGATGGTAACTCTCAATGCCTGGGGTTAGTGTCACGAGCAGTTGTGAGAAAACAGATCAACCCTTCAAGGCCCACGACTTAGAGATGGTAACTCTTAATACCTGAAGGTCAGGCACACGACCTAGAGATGGTAATCCTTGATGCCTAAAGGAAAGGCCGCCGACCTGAAGATGGCGATCCCCAAAGCCCAAAGGTCAGACTCGTGAGTCTCGAGGTTCGAGTGGGCAGGGACTTTCTACCGCTAACCTACTGGGTCATAGACTTAGAGGTCACCGACCTCTCGATGAGCACAACAAAGGCCTCACTAGACCACAAACTACGACCTTGTGAGTCCCAACCCTGCTTATGCTCCTGCCATACCTCGACCATGTATGCGCAACTCTATTTGAGCCCGAAAAATAATTACCCAGCTTGCAGCTCTCTACCAAAGACACGAATGGAAAGGCATCCCCAAAGCTAGTCATTACAAAGAATCTGTAGCACATTAGTGGTTGCCACTTGAAGATGGTAATTTAGGCACCAACGACCTTTGAGCTCGCTAGCCTAAAAAGGGGTAATTATGGGTAAAACGGCTATGACCCGGATAAGTCAACAAAGACGGGCAGGACCAGGATGAAAGTTAACCTAAATGGGCCAAAAGTCTTATGCCTTCAATACCTGAAAGTCAGACTCATGAAGTCAACGAGGAAAGGTGTTTAGCTACCATCGACCTCCTAGGTCATCAACCTAGAGGATATCGACCTCCTAAATGAGCTAGAGAGAGGTACAACCAGAACTCAACCCATGACCTGGTAACTTCCAACTCGTCTCATAAGTCTTCCATCCAGCAATCAGCGTGAGCGATTCCTAATCACCTCCATGAGCCATGGATCATTCAACATGACCTCATCAGAGGAGATATTCAAGACACTCAACATCCACGAAGAGGTCGCGAAGGTAGTCTGAAGGTCAGTTAGCGAGCTCGTAGCTCTCAATAGAGACATGAATGGCAAGATCTCTCGTCCCAGGGAAACTCCATGATTCTAGCAGCAATTGGTGGGATTCAATGGAATCCCGTGATTATCCTAATGGCCCATAGTTACATAATGCAAAGTCCAATGTAGGAGGTAACTGACTTTCTTTTCTTCTACTTAATCAAAAAACATACAATCCGTCGAAGGACAGAGTACTAAGGTAGCCAAAACACGATAGCTTTCTGAGAACAGTCTTTACCTTCAATTATCTTCCAGAATACTAAGTTAGGCATCAGAGCTCTTTCCCTGGCAACAGCCCCTCTGGTGACCATTTCTCCTATTTTCTCAGGCTACTGACCGCGGAGCTTCATCAGAATCTGTGGGGTGACCTAGTGTTCACTTTTAAGCCCCATCAACTTTAATTATTATTTTTATTTGTAAATTTTTTATTATTTACATTTTATGATTTAGTTTACTTAAAAAATGGATAGATTTGGATATTCTTCTAGTTCATCCCATGCTTTCAATCTTGAGGAAGAATTTGACAATTTAAATTATGATACTAGATATAAGACTTCCAAACTCGATGAAGTAGAGATTTTAGGTGATAAGAATTTGACAATTTAAATTATAATGCTAGATATAATTTTTTTGAACTCGATGAAGTACAGATTTTAGGTGATAATCTGGATGAAATTCAAACTAGTAACATGGGAGTATGACCATCTTCATCTAAGCTCATCCAAGTTATAGATAAGAAAAAAATATCACTTATATGAAATTTATTTGAGAAGGATAGTGAAAAAAATGTAGCAAATTGGGTAATTTTAGATAATCAAAGTTTTGGTTTAGAGGAAACCCCACAATGGCATAGACTAGTAACTAAGTCCTTACAATCAACACTAAATAGGATTCCTAGATCTGAACTTAAAGGTGTATTATATTATCATTGTATGAAACAAGAACTTGTTACTACTTTTGAGTCCTCTATTAATGTTAAATTTAGTATTACTTGTGATTCATGGAAAGCCATGACTATGTTGCATTTTTTATTTGTTACTTATCATTGGATTGATGATAATTGGATTCTTTACAAAAGAGTCATAGGTCGTAGACCATTTGGGCATCCTCATAATGCTATTAATATCACACAACAATTTTTTTCTATTTGTCGTGAATTTAGAGTTTAGGACACCAAGTTCCCTTCAAGAAAACTCCAATAGGTAGAATACCGAGCATGCAGACCATCAGTCTCTAGTTTGAATTCCACCAATACCCTATCGGATAAGTGGAATGTCAAGGTGCATACAAAATAGCTTGGACATAGTTAAAAAAATTTTTAAAAATAAAAAGAGCTTTAAAAAAATTTGGAGTTCTGGACAATTTTTACAATGTCTTTTGATAATGCCTAAAGAAAATGATGCTTCTATTCCTATTCTTAAAGATACAATAAAACCTGTACTATATTAGAAAGTTCTTCATAATATATGTGCATGCCATGTGTTGAATTTAGTTGTTAAAAATGGCTATAAACATGTAAATAAAGTAACTACTAATTATTCGTGATATTGTTTTTTTTATTAGAAGTTTACCCGTGGGAGCACAAAAATTTAGGTATTTATGTAGTGAGGAAGGATTAAGAGCAAAACAAATTTAGGCTAGATGTTAACATTAGATGGAACTCCACCCATGATATGATAGAAAATGTAATTTATTTTAGAAATCAATTAATTTAATTTTGCAATGGTTTAGGATTTTCTTCTTGTTTACACCCCTCTTTTTTTTTAAAGTGCCTTTCTTGTCTCTTATTTTTTGAAAACTTTTAATGTTACTACTCAATTACTTTTCTATCAATATTATCCCCCTACATATCATATGATTCCTACCTTAATTCAAATATGTTATACTTTTAGTCAATACAGGGACAATAGTGAACATAGTGAAATGATACAAGCTATGGAACAAATTTTTTTGAAATATTATTGAGAAATTCCATTATTGTATTGTATTGTATCCTTTTGCAATGATTCTCGATTTAAAATTTCAGATTTTGAGACAAGTATAAACTACTTGTATGGATTATACAAAGGAAATTCCCGGAGAGTTGCCATGACATGTGAAGGTGGATCAAATGAAGCCATACTTATCATCATCTCAAGAATTGAAGAATTTCAACACTTGATCAATAATTATGAATCTCAATAAACGAAGTTGGACTTGAAAATCATCATCGTCTTCCAGTGGATGATTTTGGCCATCTACAATATTGGGTACAAGTAACCGTAAGTAGTGAAGATAAGATTTCAACATTTGGGAATGGTGAAAAATAAATGAAGTCACTTTTCTGACTTTGTCATGATTGGCACGAGATGTTTTGATTTTTGCAGTTTCAACTAGTGGCATTGGAAAGTACCTTGACTGAAAGCGGTCGAAGACTCAACAAGTGAAGAAGTGCATTGTCTGTTGGCACCAAACACATTGGAATTTTTCATGTGCTGTTTGAATTGAATCAAAGAGGAAAATAGTATGCCAGACATAGCTTCGGTGGTGGATTATGAAGAGTGGCATTATTATGGAGAAGATTAATTAAAGTGTTCATTTTTTTTTGTAAGTCTAATATGTAGTGTTTTAAATTTATAATTTCACATTTCTAAATTTTTATTTTTATTTTATTTTTTTGGGAGGCTTAGGTAAACAAGGCCCCACACTATGTAATTTTGATAATTTGTTATTAATAAAACAGGCAGGGTCAATACTAAAACCCCACCATCTCAAGATAGCAAACATCTAATAAATTCTAATTAAATTTATTTTGAGTTAAAATTTTATATAAAAAGATTTCGAAGATATTAAGTTTTAAAAATATTGAACTTAAACTATCATTTTAAAAGTTTAAGTTCAAAATTTTAAAAATTAAAAATATAAGTTAAACTCTCAAACTATTATTTTAAAACTTTAAGTTTACAAATTATTTTAAAAGTTGGTGTCTAAAAATTCAAAACTTTAAAATATAAATTAAAATTAAACCTTTTAAATTATTTTGAGTCACATTAATTTTTTTAAAAAAATTTTAACTTCACAATTGATTCAAAATAAATAGTCCAAAATCTTAGTAATCAAGGTCTAAAAATATCAAAAGACAAAAAAAGAAAAATAAGTCTAGCATGCTAGGCCCAGCCTGCCTCATCCCAAGCCCTATTAAGCCCAGTGGGCCTATTCTATGGGTCACAAATCGGCCTGGCTGGACCTGTCTCCTCTCTCCCAAACCACAACAGGCGACTTGGGTCCTTAACCTAGTTTGGATCACACTTGTCTACCATGGCTAGATATAGTTGTCAAATAAAGTACCTCTTGTATACAAATATGGGATAAAAAGTGTCAGATACCATTCAACTTTCAAAAAATGTTTTTTTTCCCCTCCAACGATCAAAGTTCAACCTTTTGCCCTCCAACTATCAAATCGTATTAAATCTGTCATTCCGTCCATTTTGGGCGTTAAGACCAAACGGAATCCACACTCGCGCTTACCACGTGCAATCTTTGAAGGGCAATTTCATCCATCCCTCTCTCTTATAATGGCACCACTTATTTCCCTCGTTTTTCATCTCACCAACTCATAAAAGCCACCATAGAAGACGCGACCATGGTAGATTCAACACTCACCTTCTTCTCTAATCTCGCCTTCTTCTTGAATCCTGGGTTTAAAGAGGAGACATGGCAAGAAATCAGGGTTAATGTATAAAGTGCTACGGTGGCAATAGCTACTATAAAGACCTCATGAATGAACAAGAACCCAGCTAGAAAATTTGCCTCTTGCTGTGAAATCCTAGTGGGCCTTTCTTTCCCATCTTCCTAACCATTTCTTCTGTTGTATTCTTCATTGTTTTAAGTGGATCTATTGGTTGAAGGTTGGAAGTGACGATTTTTTGCAATGGATAAATCCAAAGATGTGTAAAAGATCAATTGAAGTGATCCCTAGCTTGCTTAGACAGATTAGAGGTATGGAGGTGGAGATTGAGCTCTACATTGATAAAGTGAAAGAATATGAATAAAGGGTTGGAGCACTGAAATGCAATAATCAGAAATTGACAATGGAGAATATGAAATTGAAGTTCAAATTTCAGATATTATTATTGTAATTGGAATATTAGGTATAATGTATATTTTAGGGCTAGGTAGTGGAGTGGGAAAAAATGGCAATGATGATGTCTTTAGATATAAAACAATTGGGAATGCATAGGTTATCTATTGGAAATGGTTTTGTTTTAGAATGGTCTATTTTTAGGGAATTTATTATATGGTATTGAAAGTTGGACAGAGGTGTATTGATATTAAGACTCTTTTTGAATGAAATGGAATGGCTAAAATATCATTGTCTTTGTTTACATTGTTTTTGAACTTTGGAAACGTGAACCCACCATTGCACTAACAAACAATTGGAAACCAACAAAATACTCAGTGTACTATTTTACTTCAACATCTAAACCGTGATCACCATTAAAATAACATAGCCACAAATGATCATTTTTGGTATACCAATAATCTAAACCAAACACTGTCCAAGTCAAATTCATAAAACAAGTTACAGAGTTTCAATTACCTGCAAATTTGAACCATCCAAAATCAAACCATTGTACCTTAAAACCATACTTTTCCAAACCATTGTCAGGTCAAATTACATTCTCAAACCTACTTTTATGGCATTGTCAATTTAGGCAAAAAATAAGCGGTCAAGTTTTAAACCAAAAAAACCACCTATTCTCCAACTAACATATACATTAACATCTTAATATCCAAACGAACAATTCCCGTGTATATCGATTGTTTACAAATCAATAGCAAACTACAAAAACAGAGTATTGTTTCAAAAACAAATATTCTCAACCAACATGCTGCGACATTCAAGTCTTGTTAGGTCTTCCCTCTTGTCTTCTTTGACCTCGAGTACATGTTCCCTGGGTTTTCATCTCCCAACCAAGCCCTCCCAAAATGTTCCTTTGATTTAGATGCTCCTGACCTAGATCTTGTAATGGGACTTGGACTTGTACTTTTACTTCCCACATGTGCCTACAATTAATATTCAACATCTTATTATTTGTCTACATGCACATAAATATATTTAATGTAAAGTTAACGAGTTAGAAAACCAAACGGTCCTTGGAGTCTGGAAGCTTTGAGTATCATTGGTTTCATTGTTCTCTACACCTTGTGGTTGGGAATGATTCACCTTTTCCTTGCATTCTGTGCACACACACAATATAATTAATTTTTATCACATATTAAAGTTGGAAAGAGAAGGAATTGTATATATTTACCATTTTCTGTCTATGGACTTGTTATTCTGGGGAGGGGGGGGGGAGGGGGTTGCTTCTCTTGGGCCCCTATTTACTCAGCCCTTATTTGTTGGGGTTGGTCACCCTCTGTCTGCCTAGCCCCCCTCCCCACACTTTGACCATTCTTGCAAGACCTACTATTATGTCCATATTTATGACACTTGTTGCAATGTATCACTACCTTTTTTCTTATTCTTTTGGTTTTATCTGCAAGCTCAATTCAATCTTTCTTCGTAGTTTTTTTTAGATCTACCAAGCTATTTGAAAAAAAATGGAGCTTCTCGGGTGACACCATCAACAATTGGGTTGTAATACATTGACATAACATCTTAAAAACCTTGCAATTGTGTAGCATTTATCCACAAAGTCACAAAAGTCTAGACCTTTCTCATGAATGATTGCAATACTATGAATGCAGGGTATCCCACTTAACTCCCCACCCATTGTAGCTACATGTCAACTTCCTCATATCAACAATGAATTGCTCCCTTGCTAGCCCTGAGACTTGGTAACCATCTTCACTGTTGCATATAGGCTTCCATTTCTTGAATTCAATCACTCTTTGATTTATCAACCCTTTGATTCTTGGGCAAAGACTAGCCCCTTTCTTCAATATCTATGACCTTCTACGTTTAATTCTCTCAATTAGCTATCCTCTAATGGTCTCCATCATGAATATGATCGGTTGGTTTTGTGCCTCCCTGATGAATGAATTAAATGATTTAGATATGTTATTACACAACATAATTGATTTTGTCTCCAGATCAAAGTAAGCCCTACACTAATGTGTTGCATCGAGTCCACTAGCTACTTGTATGCATCTATGTCATATTGCTCCAAGTTTTTCATTGCAGGTTTATACATCTCTTCATTGGTGGCATTCGTAATCCTCCATATAATATCTTTCAAGGCTTTCCCTTTGTGCACCTTCTTGAAATTGCAACACATGTGCTGCACACAATATCTATGCATGCAATGGAGTAGCACCTCATCCAAGGCTCTATCAAGTTAATGCGAAAAGAAAGCCAGAACCAACTTTACCCTTCACATTAACAAAAAGCAACAAAAATAAGAGTTTACTTTTTGCCTATCTGAGATTATGGTCCAACCATAACCTGTATTGCCATGTATGTCCAAGTCCCTTGCTAGTGGTTGAAAGAACCACTCCCACTGCTCTCTTGCTTCCTTTTCTACCAATGCATAAGCTATTGGCCACCATCCATTGTCTGCATCCGTCCCTACAACTGTCAACAGTTGCCCCCTGTAAGGCCCTTTGATAAAGCATCCATACACTCCTACTAATTGCCTGCAGCTAGTCAAGAATCCCTTTTTTAATGGCCCAAGGGAACAATACACTCTCATAAACCTTGGACCCTTGCCTTGTTGTTCCCTAGAATTCTGATGGTGTATTTCTACTGTTGTGTTCCATTGTGTCCTCTTTATCTCTACTGCATAAGCCCATAAAAGACCATACTGGTTTCGCTCAGAACCAGTGATCGTTTCTTTTGCATAAGTCCTAGCTGAATAAGCCTTGTAATGACTTATCTCAGACTTGTACTCCTCATCAATCTTAAGTTGAATCAGTGTAATTGGCATGTCCTTGTTTAGCTTAACCCTCTCCACATTCTTGTTTGCTATCCACTTGTCTATGATAAATGGATTCTTCCAATAGTGCACATGATTCTGATGTTGGAGTCTCATGCTCTTCACCACGAGGTCTTTACTCTGTGTTGCCTTCTCAACAAAGGCAAATATCGTCCATGGACAGTTGGGGCTCTTTCACTTAGCGCTCACCCTATCGGGTTCACTAGGTTTGAAACAACTTGCTTTACCTTTTATGATAAGGTAATTTCTCATAGCATTCTTGAACTCTTTTCTGCTAGCAAACCTCATGCCAATATCAAACAAGGGATTCTTCATATAATTCTCAACATTGAAATCATAGTATCTACCCCTTAAACTCTCTTCCTCCTTATCAGATCCAACCATATCGTGTAGATCTTCAATCACACCATCCTCATCATCTTCCCCATTCTCCCTTTTCCTATTTTTAGATGCCCTGCAATCTGGTGGGATATTTTCATCATCCAATTCCTTTTCATCAGAGCAAGTATCATCATTTGTGAAATGATCCCCTCTATATTCTTCATCTAACATATCATCCGAATTTGCAGAAGCACTGTCCTCTATAACTGGCTCATTCTCTTCCCCTGCAAGCTTTGAAGTTCCGGTATCATTTTCTTGGGTGCTAGGCCTTGAAGTATCAGCTTCATTCTCTCCCTCAGAAGGCCTTAAAGTTTCAACATAAGTGTTCACATTACCTCCATTCCACCTTTCCCTGCACTATTTGTTTTCACTTCCTCATGCCAATCTCTTGTACCCTCAGTAGACTACAAGATGTTACACATGATGCCAACATTTTCCTAGTTAAACTCAGTATAAACAAACTCACCATCTTGCTCCTTTTGCAGGTTCCCTTAGCTGTTAGGTTCATCAAAGACTTGAATATCTAGTAGATCGTAAGTCCTTTGACTACCTGCAACAGCATGATCAGTAGCACCTGCAACACCTGATACTCTGGTCTCATTTTCCTCTGCCGCATCGCTAGCAATAATGTCTTCATCATATTCAAAACTCTTTTCTTTGGTGGTGGGTCAATTTTTATTTGCAACTTCTTCAACTTGTACTGTAGAATCCTCTTCCCCATGTGCTACAACTTCATAGCTTTTGTGGTCAAGAGTGGATTGACTTTGTCTTGCATCTTCATCATGCTTTGGGATCCAAGGTAGCAATGACCTTGCTGGCACTTGTTTGGTTTTCTGTTTTTTCTTGGGTGGTTGTACACTGGCCTCTTCCTCTATTTCCTCAATAATGACTGAAGATGGCTCTTTTATAACAGGAGAAGTCTTGAAAAACTTATCAACTTCCTCATCTTCAGTCTCTCCACTAGATTTGCCATCGTTTTCACATCACCAGCTCCATATAATGGGACTAAACCAATTCCTATATTCTTGGTTCCAGGTTGCAAAATATGGTGTACTTATCACTGTCCAAGTGGCCAAGAAACAGGAGATATAAGCATATCTCCTTCATATTGATTGTTCTTCTGTTGCAGTAGTCCACATAATTAATTTTCCCTTTTTTGTAGCCTCCATCACCCTCAACCATAGATAGTTGTCCCTCATGATATATTTTTAGTGTGAAGTAATCATCATCTAAGTGTGAAAAAAAAAAAACAGCAATTTCAGATATGGAAGGTCACAGTTCTATTATAGAAGTAAGTGTAAATTTATGTACTCGTAATGCACAAGTTCACATTAAAAGTTGATTACTTTAACCAGGTCAACTTTATGAATGTAATTCCATTTTCCACTATCAATTTCAAATACTAAAAGATGATTTGAAATTGAAATTCACAGAACCTTCTTATTTCTTGACCCACCAACTCAAAGATGACAATCATCGACATAGAACCTCACATATTGCACATTCATGCATGGTCCATCTCAAAGCACTAAATTTAAAGTTGACAAAGCATCAAATTTAACAAAAAAAGCTTGTCCTTATACGGTGCCCAACATGATTTTAACAATAAATTGTTTACTAGCTATGCATGCACGTATCTTAGACACTACAAATCATTAATTATTACCATATAGTGAGTAGGGGTCAACGTATTCTTTAGTCTAACGAACTACCCATTTCTTCGGACCTTCAAGGTTGGCTGACTGCTACGGTTGGGAGGGGCTTACGAATTCTTCCGTCCATTACCTGTTCCCTTAGCTTTTCTATGGTTATCAAAGTCACTACTATCATCGTGTCTCTTATTCTTGCCTTTCTTATTTTCTCATTGAGAAGATGCCTTCGAGTACTCTGTTCTTTTGCTTGACCTTCTCATTGCAACTTCAGATGGACTTCCAAGATAATGAAAATTTCAGTGAGAATCACAGTGGTGAAATGATTGAGTGAATCTTCAAAGGTGAAATTGCTGGTTGCGGTTTAGGTTCGATAGGGTTTTTTGACCTCGAAGGTTGAGGATGATGGAATGGAGTTGGAAAAATCTCTTTTCGGTTGATAAAGGGCAAGGAATGAATGAAATTACCCTTTAAAGATTGCACGTGGTGGGCTGATTCTGTTTGATCGTAAAGCCCAAAATGGACGAAAGGATATATTTAATACGTTTTGATAGTTTGAAGGCAAAACCTAGAACTTTGATAGTTGTAGGGATATATTTATATATATATATATATATATATATAGTGCACTAGTGTATTTCATATAGAGTGCACAGTAAAGTTTCTAATAATCAAAGTTAACTGTCAATATCTGATTTTATTTTTAAAAAATAAAATCTTCAATAAAAAATATTTTTTGTAAATATATTTTATATATTATATCCTAAAAAGATAAACTAAACCTTATGGGTGTTAAAAAATAGTTAACCGTTAACTTTGACTGTTAAAGATTTAACAGTAAGGGTGTAAATGAGACTAGACTATTCTCGAACTGTTCAGGCTCGGCTCAATAAAAGCTTGAATTTGACTTGTCTTAAACAAGTTCGTGCTTGATCCGAGCTCTACTTTCTTATTACAAGAGTCAAGCCGAACCCAAATGTAATCGTTTATTTAGACTCGTAAACTTCAAAGAGTTTTTAATATATATAATGATAATTTATTTATATATTATATAATTTTTTATTTAAATATATATTATAATTTTTTATAAAATAAATTTTACATTTTAATATTCAAAGATTTTTTATATTATATTAATAACATTAATGTAATATTCCTAAATTTTAAGAAATCTCTTTAAAGAGTTTTATTTATTTATTTATTTTGGCTGAAGACTCTGAGCTTTGAAGTCTGAAAACCTCTGTCTAGACTCCAGACCAGCACCCCGAATCTCCTTTCCTCCCGTTCACTTAATCACCAGATTCATTACTCATCTTGCCTCCACCGACCGTTGTCATAGGAAACCCATTAACCCAACCCAATTAACATCTTAAATAGCTAAACTAATTCTAGGGCTGTCAGTTTTCAATTCTCGCATCCTTACTTTGAAGTAGATCAACACCGATTGCAGAAGGCTAAAGGATGAAGAAGACTGAAAGTGAAAGGCGGAAGGCTAATTGAGATCGACAGTTGTGTTGACTGCTGAGACCGACTGCTTGAAGCTCCACCTCCCAATCCCAAATCAGCCTCACTCCCATCTTGACTCTGTTCCAGATTTTCTTTGCTGATTGAGACCGACTGTTCTGCTGCAAGTTCAGTTCATATGTCCTTTGTCCTCTTTTTATTTTTTTGGTAAATTCTGTGGATGGATTTGTGGAATATAGATTACGGTGTTGGTATGGATGGACTGTGGTGGAGTGACTCTTCTGAGTGGTGATTGTCAACTGGTGTGGAATAGAGTTGGACTGTGAAATGTGAATGTATTATGTGTGTATGTGAAATGAAATTGTCAATTGAGAATTTGAATATGAATGTGATTATTTGTAATATGAATATGTGATTAAGAAATTATTGTGAATTATATTAATACGAATTAGGATTTTAGACTTTTTGAAATATGAATTGAGATTTTCCTTGTAGATTGGGTTCTTTCAAACACTTGTTACGTTCCAAAGAAAAGTATCCTTGCAACATTGCTCTTCTTGGGGGATTTTTTTTTTTTTTGTAAGCCTTATCAATAATTAATAATTTATTAAAAAAATATTTAAAAAAAGGAAGATGAAGATTCATCATGGAGGAAAATCTTTCCATAGGTATTGGGATGATAATAATATATAAAAAAGATACAAAAGGAAACTATTGGGAGCAACTATATACTGTTTTTTTGATTATTATTATAAGAATTTAATAATTTATCAAGAAAGTCAAAACAGCTTACAACAACCCACAATCGGACTTTGAACAGGATTTAAAAGTTTATTTGATTTGTGCCTTAGAATTTTCTACCATTTTGACTGTAAGAAATGTAGGATGATGAGTTCCCACGTATGGAGCTGAACTTGTTATTTCTTCCTAAATCTCATCGCACTCTACTCTTAATATTACATTAGCCTTTTTTATTTAAAATTTCATACCAATATCTCTTTTCTCATGAGCAATGACATAACTAAAAGAAAAGATTATATGTTATTAGAAGGGATATTAATATTTCTGCTTTGTTGTTTCTTTTTCACTTCTCACACTATATTCTTAATCATTCTATTTTATATTTTATAAAATTCAAAAATATATAAATAAAGCTAACAACATATCCAAACTAACTATGATTTTTGTCTTTTAAACTCCATTTTTTAAATAATTAAACTTTTTATTTCTTCTCTTCTTTAGGTATGTCAATGTCGAGCACACCGGAGGTCTCATCTATGCCAAACGAAAGTTAGTTGCAAGTTGAAATTTATTCACATACAACAGAGGAGGCAGAGAATGTAGGTGAAAAGAATGTTGAAAGTACCAATGATGTTTCTGTTGAACCAATAAAAGACAATAGTGTTCAAAACAATCAAAAGCAAAGCACTATTGATGATGATAGCCACTTTGAAAAGAAGAAAAGGGTAGGACTTCCTCTGTTTGGCTTGAGTTTAAGGAGAAAATGGTTAATGGCTCCAAGAAAGCTTAGTGTCTTCATTGCAAAAGATACTTTAGTATTAAGAGCATAGCAACAAGTCATTGGGGCAACACCTTAAAATTTGTCCGCTACGAAAGAGATATAAAATGGAACAACAGAGGATCAATTTTCCTCCTGCTTAGTCCAGAGTTGATGTATTTGCTTTTGGTTTAGCTATCATCGATGGCAGATGGCAGATTTGATATGATGAAAATGAGGGAGGGAATAGCCCACTAAATTCTGATGCATGTGCACCTATTTAGTATTACTAAGGAGGAAGGCTTCAATATAATGTAGAGACGTGGAATGATTGAGTGGCAGAAGATATCTCAGAACACAATAAAAAACGACTATAAGTTTGTTTATGAATCTGAAAAAAAGAAGTTGCAAGCTCAATTGAAGGGTATTAGCAAAAATTAGCTTAACTACTGATTTGTGGAAACCTACAAACCAGAAAATTGTGTATATAATGCTTACGGAACACTTTGTGGATGCTCAATAGTGCTTACAAAAATGTGTTCTTAACTTTGTTCATATACCTCCACTTCATCGTGGTGTAGAAATTGCTGACATCGTTTATAAGTATTTGAAAGAATAGGGATAATGCATCATGTAATGATTTCACAATCTAAATTTTAAAGGATACTTTCTCAAGGAGTAAAAGGTTATTGTGTGTAGGAAAGTTATTTCATGTGTGTTGTTGTGAGCATATTTTGAATCTTATGGTTCGAGATGGTATTTCAGATATCAAGCACATTATTCAAGATATTTATGATAGCATCAGTTATATCAATCAAAGTGAAGTGAGACTTTGTACATTTTCAGAGATTGTGCAACAACTCTAATGGCCAGATAGGAGACTAATTCTAGACTTCAAAACAAGTTGGAATTCCACTTCTGAGATGTTAGCTACTGCAATAAAGTTGAAGGAAGCATTTCCAAGATTTCATGATCGAGAGCCTAATTTTGATTGTTGTCCACTAGAGGAAGATTGGATTAAAGTGGAAATGGTTTCTGAGGTTTTGGCAATCTTTAATGAAACAACAAAGGTAATTTCTAGTAATGATTATCCAACTTCTAATCTATGATTATCCAACTGAAGTGCATAATGTCAAGGTAATGTTGGATAAGAAGGCACCAGATGAAAATGTGTTCATTCGTGCCATGGCCAGTAAAATGAAGTTGAAGTTTGATAAATATTGGGAAGAATGTAACTTGTTGATGGCAATAGCTTCCATTTTGGATTCAAGATGCAAGATGAGACTTATTGAATATGCCTATCCTCAAATGTACAATGAACAAGAAGCTAGTGAAAATATTGCAATGGTTTGTAGTGTATTGTATGAGCTTTATGGAGAATATGCAAATGAGTTTCATAATGAATCTAAAGGAGATTGAGCTCCAATAGTAGCTTTGCAAGGTGATGGTTTGACTGGTCAAAGTTCTACTTCGGGTTGGAATACTACTTCAGATTTTGTTAGCTATATTGAAGACAGATGCTATATTCATGAAGGGAATGCTCTTTATTTGGATGCTTTAAATTGGTGGAAGGGAGAGTCAACGACAAAGTATAGTATTTTGTCAAAAATGGCTCATGACATCCTTGCTATTCCTATAACCACAATGGATTCAGAAGCAACATTTAGTGCCCGTAGTGGAGTGATTGATCCATCTCATTCGTCATTATCTTCAGAAACGGTGCAAATGTTATTATGTGAAAGCTAATTGGTTATGCAATCTTCATGCAGTGAAAAAGAAGAGTAAGGTGAAACATATTTTTTATTTTGATATATAATTCTATATGATTTGCATTTAATACTTGATTTAATATGTTTCCTTTTCTTTTCGTTGCAGGAAGAGTAGAAATAGATAGAAATTCCTCTTCCATGATATGCTTTTTACTGATGAAGCTATAAAATATGGCTTGAAATTTGTTTTACTATATGATATTCTATTTAATTTCATATTTTTGTTAGTATTTTGCTAACTTATATACCATTTACATCTCTGAAAATTTAACAACTTTCTGGTTTAAGGTCTTTTACGTAAACTATATGAGGTACCGAGGTAAGAAGGTATACTTAGCTTCTATAATGTATGGTGTTATCTTGTCAAATTTTATTTGAAACATCTACTGATGTTTTTATCTGGGAACTGTTCTCATGGTGAACCAGATTAGTCGTAGTTGTATTTTATGTAAATTACTTCACTCCTATAATAGAATTATGCTTTGATGAATGTGATCAACTATAAGATTAGTTCAGATTTTAGGTGAACATTAGAAAGAAGGAGGCCCATCCTTTTTGTGACTTTTGACATTTGAAAAGCTTTGGCATTGCCTATAATGAGTTTGGCCACTACCTACTTACATCCAGGAATCGTCACTAAGTTTTTGTAAAAGAATGCAGTTATAGGTGAATAAATATCATATATATATGCATGTTCTGTGAAATATAAATTAATTGTTTTGAGGGCCTTTAGCTTTAGTGCTTCCTTGCCCTAGGTCAAAGCATATTTTGATACTACATATTTTTCTTTCAATTATTATTAGGAATAAAAATACATACAACATGAGGGAAGTCATTAATAATCGTTATATAAAATATAAAATAATAAAAATACAAATATAATTAAAACAGTTTTAATGTTTCACTTACCACCTATTCAAATTAATATATTTTTAAAAATTAATAATTCAAAAATAAGAAATATAATTTTTATAGTTTTTTTTTTTTAAAAAAAAAGAATCCAAATATACAATTAGTAAATATTTTTAAAATTTTTTAATCATGTAAATCTTTACTTCAAGATTAATTTATATATAAAATATTTTATGAAACCTGCCATTAGTTTTTTGGCTCTTTTCCTTACTACTTAATGTGGAATTCTTTATCTAGATATCCAATATGATGATATATATAGTAGTAGTCGAGCTCGCCACGCCGTGCAAGGTACGAAGTGTAAATACTAGGAGAAAATTGGTCAGTGACTGCAAACCAAATCACCACTTTCCTTCGGCTTTCAAAACTCTTTTACTTTCAGAATTCTAATTTTCTTTATGTCTTCTCTCCCATGGATATTTTCTTTTTTTAATCAGGAGAGTTGAATTATATAGAGCTCTCTCAATCTTCTTCTTCGACCTAGAGCATCACCATATTGTATATCAAGAATTTCTGTTGTTGTAACATTATTCATCAGTTTTATTAATTTTCTGATTTCTTTTATGTTTAATTAAATCTCGAAAATCTTACAATATTTTAGCAATTGGAGATCGACTGTGTTATTAGATAGAGCAATAAAGAATTAATGTGAAATTCTTCTTCCAATGCTGCAGCTATTCTAATGGTTTTGGGTCAACTAAGAAGGTTCAATCTCTCCTACTTTGATATTCAATGGTTTTGAAAAAGTTTAACAAAGATTTCAAATTATGGGCTACGTGTTAATTTGGAGTCCTGTTGATAGCAGTGTATCCGTTCATCTGTTATGAATTTATTGTTTCCGAAGAAGACGGTAGAAGAAAGATTGAGAATTCTGAAAGAAAAAGATTCCTGAACTTTTAAATTGCTTCATATGTCATGGCTTCGTCACCGAAACCGTTTTTTTCATGCTCGCACTCGGCACTGTGTGTGGGATCGCGCATTGCAATCGTGTACTCTCTCTATATATTTTTTTAAAAGATTGAAATTTCGATAATTCAGGATCTCCATTGACTAGATCCAGAGTTGGATTGGTCTAAACCACTAGGTCATGTGGGCTTTTAGGACACTTCCTGCCTAATTTGACCAATCGTCTGTTCACAAGGGTCACAAGTCACTGTCAATTCTTTGTGTCTTTTCAAACGCCTGACTCTTCCTTTAAATTAATGATTTCTACTTTATGTAATTTTCACATTAGTTGAAAAACATCAGACATGTCCGAGTGGTTAAGTAGATAGACTTGAAATCTATTGGGCTTCGACCGCGCAGGCTCGAACCCTGCTGTCGAAGTAATTTTGCATTTTATAATTATGATAATAAAAAAATAGTACTCAGGTCAACTATTTTTTTATTATACTCCCTTTAAAATTATTATTTATCCTTTCTTTTTTTTTTTTTCTCTCACAAATACCACTCTATTCACTTCACAATCAATTTTTCAATAATTTATAATTTTATCTTGATAAATATATTTTTCATGAAATATATAAAATTTTTTGTCTATATAAATTATTTTAATTATAGTCTTTTTCAAAAAAAAAAATTAAAATGCATTATATGAAGTATATAAATATTATATTTATATATATGTATATCCATGGAAATGTAATAAAGTAATACGAAATACGCTTTACAGAGTGCTCAAATTAACTTTAACCATTAGAGACTTAACTAAACCGTTTTATAATTATGATAATAAAAAAATAGTACTCAGGTCAACTTTTTTTTTTTTATTATACTTCCTTTAAAATTATTATTTATCCTTTTTTTTTTTCACAAATACCACTCTATTCACTTCACAATCAATTTTTCAATAATTTATAATTTTATCTTGATAATTATATTTTTCATGAAATATATAAAATTTTTTATCTATATAAATTATTTTAATTATAGTCTTTTTCAAAAAAAAGTTAAAATGCATTATATGAAGTATATAAATATTATATTTATATATATGTATATCCACGGAAATGTTATAGAGTACTATGGAGCACACCTTACAAAGTGCTTTAGTTAACTTTAATCATTAGAGACTTAACTGAACCATTCCATAAAATAGTACTCAGGTCAACTATTTTTTTCATTATACTTCCTTTAAAATTATTATTTATCCTTTTTTTTTTCACAAATACCACTCTATTCACTTCACAATCAATTTTTCAATAATTTATAATTTTATCTTGATAAATATATTTTTCATGAAATATATAAAAATTTTTTTATCTATATAAATTATTTTAATTATAGTCTTTTTCAAAAAAAAAATTAAAATGCATAATATGAAGTATATAAATATTATATATATATATATATATATGTATATCCAAGGAAATGTTATAGAGTACTACTGAGCACACTTTACAGAGTGCTTCAGTTAACTTTAATCATTAGAGACTTAACTGAACCATTCCATAAAATAGTACTCAGGTCAACTATTTTTTTATTATACTTCCTTTAAAATTATTATTTATCCTTTTTTTTTTCCCACAAATACCACTCTATTCACTTCACAATCAATTTTTCAATAATTTATAATTTTATCTTGAAAAATATATCTTTCATGAAATATGTAAAATTTTTTATCTATATAAATTATTTTAATTATTGTCTTTTTCAAAAAAAAATTAAAATGCATTATATGAAGTAAATAAATAAATAAATAAATAAATAAATATATATATATATATTTATATCCATGGAAATGTTATAGAGTACTACCAAACACACTTTACCGAGTGCGCCAGTTAACTTTTAACCATTAGAAATTTAACTGAAACACTCTACCCTATATATATTTATATATATATATATATACATATAATTATATAAGAATGCAACACCACATAGGGACGTTCCATACGCCAATAGCCATATGATGTCATTCCGATTCAAATAAAAAAAAAATGTTGGTGGCAAGAGCAGAGAGACGGGCGAGAGCAAAGCAGAGCACTCTCTTCGGTGTCCTTAGCGGGCCTATCAATGGTACCCATTTATCAGGTATCGGATCCGGTATAGACCCGTATAACGTGGGTTCGGTACTCACTTTTCTATACCTGAACACGGATCCGACCCTGACCCGAAAGGACTATTACAAACCGAGTGGGTCCCGAAACCGTTTATTCTCGATCCGTTTAGGACTCGGACCGAATATATATGTATATTTTATATGTATATAATATATATATATCTATTATTCTTTAGCCATCATATATATATATGGTTTTTTACATCCACCCCACTCCACTCCTCCCTTTAAAGATCATCGGTAACATTCCACCTACGTTT
>JAOXNR010000013.1:2928794-2957779 GCA_028571225.1 Parsonsia alboflavescens
TATTTTTTTATATATAATATATATATATATATATATATATATATATATATATATATATAAGTTCCAATGGTCTCTTTGCTTCCCGCCTTACACTTTCATTCCTTTCTGAATCTCACTCCCACAAAACCCTATGAACAAAACAAAGAGAGTGAGCCGTCTCTCCACTGTGCTTTCACTGGTGCTGTCGCCTTTACTAGCTATGCCATTGCTGCCATCGTTGTTGCCATTGCATTCTTCTTCCATCTACCACAGAATCTGTACAACAGCACTCTGTTGCAATTGGAGCAAGGGGCCATTTTTTCATCACTGAGAAGTCTATAGCATCCGCTTTTGTAACTGCTATTCTCACGATTCTGGAACTAGCTGCATTCATTTCTTTAATCATTCCTTGATAGCATCTGCAAGTTCTTTTAGAGGTCTCTTTTTAATTCTCATCCTCCCATCTCCATTTTCTTTAATAATTACAGTACTTTGTTCTTATAGACAAATCCTATTTTATATAGGATACAATAGTCCAAAAACAAATAAATAAGAAGTACCCACAAAATTTCTCACATTTTTTTTCCATTCTCAAAAATTCAAATAAATAGTTGCCGGAGTTTCAATTACCATGGATGAACAGTTCCAATCTTACCAAATTACTTAAGTTTCTGAAACTGATTATGTGGTGTACACACCAAAAGAAAAAAAAGGGGTCCAGTGAAATATGCTAAATTGGAAAAGAGGTTAATGGGTTGCTTTGAAGGATTCGGCTCTGATTTGAAGGTCTAGTGAAACTGATTTGAGAGATTCTCTTTTATTTATTATTTTCTTAGTGTCTTGTAAAATTTGTTTCCCCATCTTGTTTTTAGTCATTTTTTTGCAATCTTTCTGGCTGGGTATACCCGGTCCGAGAACCATACCCTAATGGGTCGAAACCAAACTCATACTTTTATTATCCATCGGGTAAACAGATGGGTCCAGGAGCTATTGTTCCATGCCCATTTGGACCCGTTTACAGGCCTAGTCCTCGGGACTTGATTTGATAAAGTTGCCCCGCTAGTTCCATCAAAGTAAAGAATGTAAGGAAGGTTTTTCTTTTGCTGGTCGAGATGCTACTGATGGTCCTCGATAAAAAAAAGGAGCTTTTTTCCTTCCTTCAGCTGTTCAACTTCCAGATCTGTTCCTATTGTCCAGTTCTCTAGGCTTTCTCTGTGTGTTGTGTTGCACTCTCCAACACTCTCCTATATATAGGCTTTCTCCGTGTGCGGCATCGCACTCTCCAGAATTCTATTTAATATATGTATATTAAATATTTTTATATTATTCGTTTAGCTATGTCCGAGTCAATTCACAAGCACCTAAACAATTCTGCTTATCCAGGAGGGTGTTGGTGGATTCAAATTTGAGACCTATGGTTTGTGTGCTCGCCATTCCAAGCACTGAAATGTCCCTTGAAGGGACATTATATGAAGTATATTATTAATTTATATTACTTATTATTTTAATTGGGTGAAAAAATTATAGAATATTATTTATATAAATATATAGAGAGTCATTCAATAAGAAAAAAAAAAAAATTATCCATGCTCGTTTATAAATTTATTCTGATGGGTATAATAGTATATTTGACAAGACCTACTTCCCTTCCATTCTACTTTTCATTACAACCAAACAAAATGAAGTAAATATAATTACCCAATTAGGAGAAGTAAATCAACCCCCTCCCCACCCCCTCCCACTCCCCTTGGCATACCAAACAAAATCTAAATCTCCAATCCATCCAAACATGGAGGCGAGAAAATGCTTCATGTGAAGGGGGAGGAGATTCCCCTCCTTATTTACTTCTCGTCCTCCTATACTTCTAACCAAACAGAAATGTGACATTTACTCTTTAATTTACTTCCTCCCCTCTAACACCACCCATTTTTATTCTTACCATACAAGCTCGTAAACTGTTTTGACTATTAGAGATTGAATAGTATACTATGTGTAGAATGCACTACCACTTCTAGATATTCTAATATTTAAACTTATGAAAGCACCACCTTTTAATAATTAAAGAGGGACAAAAAGAGCTTTTGGTTGTTCACTTTTAAAAATATATAAATAAAGGGCTTTTAGAATATTTGGTCCCACAAGTTTAGATCAAAATATAGCTTAGTCCTAAATATTTTTTTTGAGCCATAATGTTTCCTCAAATTTTTACAAGTAACTGGAATGGTTTAAACCACTAATTTCTTACCACTCATACGACGGAACGGGTCATGTGACTAGTACATGTTAATTTTTAAATTTCATTTCTATCCTTTCAAGTCTCCATGACTCTAAAACCTTTAGACTCACTGGGATTGGCCCTCCTCAGCTGACAACATCGACACCCTCCAACAAGTGGGATGAAAACTGGACTAGTTGACTAAAACAATTGGTGTGAAGTTCGAGGTCCGTGGATTTGTGGCCAATTCGATATTGATGCTTCAATTTTGGACCTAGGGCCCAGTGATGTTGAAGCAGTTGTTGTAAATTCAGTTTTTGAGCTTCACAGATTGCTGTCGAGACCTGGGGAAATTGATAAGGTCTTGAATTTAATAAAAGCTATGAAGCCAAAAATTGTGACCATTGTGGAGCAACAAGCGAATCACAATGGCAGCATCTTCCTTGACAGGTTTAATGAAGCTTTGCATTATTATTCCACGATATTTGACTCATTAGAGAGTTCCGGGCTCACTCAACCCAATAGCCAGGACTTGGTGATTTCCGAAGTCTACTTGGGGCTGTAGATTTGCAATGTGGTGGCTTGCGAAGGGCAGGACAGAATTGAGCATCATGAGATGTTGACACAGGGGCGGGGGAGGATGAGCTCGTCTGGATTCGACCCCATTCATCTCTGATCAAAAGAGTTCAAGTAGGCCAGTATGTTAATGGAAATTTTTGAAAGTAGAGATGGGTATAGGGTGGAGGAGAATGATGGATGTCTGATGCTGGGTTGGCATACCCAACCGCTCATTGCAACCTCCACATGGGAGCTCAATGGCCGCAACGGCAGTGATGTCGAGCCTTAGCAAGTAAGATGGTGGTTTGACTTTGAGTCAACTTTCAATTGGGAATGAGTCAACTCGGAATGGTTACTTGAAAGGATCGAATGTCCTTTAAAAATTAACATATGTTGTTCACGTTGCCGACTCCGCCCTGTGAGTGGAAATTGGTGGTTTGAATCATTTCAACTATTTATAAAAACTTTAGAGACCGCTATGACTTAAAAAAATATTAGGAACTGAACTGTATTTTAGTCCAAACTTGTTTCTTCAAATAGGTTAAAATCCCATAAATAAAAGAAGTTTAAAGCCAAACAAATTAAGGAGTAAAGATGCGTTTGAAGAAAGGGAATAAAGTTTTGACGGCAAGTATTAAATTTGAACGGTGCAGCCAACCCTAATTTGATTTTCAATGTAATGTCTCTCTTAGTTGCAGGCTTCCTTCTCATCATCGGTTTCTTTACACTATAGCATGCAGGCGTGTGAATTGATTAATTTCAAAGGAAAACCATTCAGGCATAGGATTGCAAGGTTTCCAAAATAAAGCACAGTACCCTCAATGCTTACCTTTTATCGAATACATAAGGAAATCTTAATTTATTTTTATATATACCCTTTCGGTCCCTAATTATAG
Source organism: Parsonsia alboflavescens (assembly GCA_028571225.1). Classification (NCBI taxonomy): domain Eukaryota; kingdom Viridiplantae; phylum Streptophyta; class Magnoliopsida; order Gentianales; family Apocynaceae; genus Parsonsia; species Parsonsia alboflavescens. The sequence goes on from JAOXNR010000013.1 coordinate 2,932,443, forward strand.
GTCATTTGTATTTATTTTGTCACTATTAAGGTCAAATTTTTTCTTCAAATGCTCCCATTTATGAAGTTTTTTAAGAGAGCGATTATAGAAGAGCGATTTTAGGGGAGTAGAAAATTTTATCATCTATAATTAATTTGATTTTTTTGCTGTTTATGTCAGTCCATTGCTTTTAATTGTGCAATAGTTAAACTTTCATTGTTAATCTAATTATTATTAGGGTTCCAAAGCAGCCACAAGGTTTCTGTCAACTTCGATCTTTATATGTTTTTTGTTGGTTACCTGCATCCTGACATTTTAGCTGCTGAGATCTCAAAATATACGCTCAGAGACAAAACTAATGCCAAAACTTCTCCTACTAACCACCACTAATGCTAAGCAATATTAATGCTAATACTTTCTTAATTTAAACTCATTATTAAAAATATGCATTTTTGCTGTTTGTTAACGTTGGTTATCTATAAAGTTTATTCATAAAAAAAAAATTTATTGACAAGTCACACCATATAAAAGATTACTCCATTTAATTGTTATAAGATCGTGTATCTTTTATCGTGTCTATATAATTTAAATATTTTTCATAATGATTTATTTTAAAATGATACTTTTTGACGAGTGGTTCCGCGTCCAATCCCTCACTACGTACACATAAGTTAAGATATGCATTAACTGATCATCAGGTATCACACTTATGCATACCTAATGAAGTTTACTTAAAATACACTAAAATGCTGTCATAATGATTTTCCCATTTCCATTATTATTAGAGACATAGTATATAATTATATATATTACTTAAAATAATAAGCTGCTAATTTTTCCCAACCACTCTCATTCATTAATCTCTCTCTCCCCCAAAAAGATCCTGCATGCCTTTGTTTCTCTAACTTTCTCCAAGAATCTAATTGGAGTGTCTGAATATCTTTACAGTCACTACAAAATGCATTCCCTTTGACACAATATTTGATCATAATTAAAGGCAGAATAGAAGCAAAGAGAAAATGTCAGCCGCATCTGCTTACCAAAAAAAACCCTTTTAGACACAGAAATTAACAAGAAAATAGTAATAAAAGTAGAGGAAGTAGTTAAACAAATCATACTGAAAAGAGATGAAAAAAGAAAAAGAAAAAGTCATGATTAATTTATATATTATACTCTTCCAAATGTTTCCTCCCCGAGAAGCCACGCCTCAGTCAACCAACACTAAACTAGCTAGAGACAAAACCATTACCAACTTATAAGTTATAGCAGTTTTTGCCTCATAATATTATATACGTACACTTCTTGAGCTTTGATGGGTTCCATTAATGGAGGGGTTAAACTAACTCAAGAGAGTCAAAAATCTTTTCTGGGATTCTTGTAATAGTGGCATCTGTTCCATTATCGGTGCCGACCCCAACAAATATATTACTACTACTACAAAACTAATTAATTGCATTATTATAATTTGGGGATAAACAACAATTGAATGAATCTAGTGGAGAATCCTTGTCGAGCAACACCTGTAGAAAACCTTAACAAACCTGTATAAGTATTGGTTAGTATAATTATAACTAGTGTATTGTATATAAATGGTTCTTGAGGGTAATTGGGCCATAGAATTTATAATTTAGGTTTTGATTCCCTGGTAGTTCGAACAGCATTATCATGATTTTTCACGGACAAAAAACAAATAGCATTGTCAACCCTACAATGTAACCAGCTGCTACCTCCCCACTACAATCTGGTTATCAATTATCAATATATCATATATTGTGGTGTTTTATAATGAAAAATGTCTTCCCTACTCTAAGTTTATTTGATCAAAATGAATGTTCAGGGTTTTATATAGTTTGAAAATTTATTTTTCAAGCAAAAAAGACTTTGTTGGCTATCCGTAAAAAGATTGGGACCTAATTTTTCAATGAAAAAATGATAAAGGATTTTAAGTGGTACAATAAAAGTTTAGGGATTTAGTTAGTTTAAATAAAAAAAATAACGGACTTAAAAAGATAAAAAGAAAGAAAGATGACTTACATGACGAAAGTATAAAAGAATAGGGACTAAATTGGGAATTTACTCAAAGCAAGAAAAGTAGTGAAATTAGGAAAAACCAAAAGTGCTTAAAAAATAAGTTATGTTTTTCAGCTTAAAATTTAAATAGATATTTGATGTATTTTTTAACTCCTGTTTTTTTGTAAAAAGTCAAAACAAACAACTTTTATTTTCATTTAAGATATTATTTATGAAAAACAAGTGCTTTTTTTTAAAAAGAAAAGCCTTAACAAACGGCACTTAATCTTGCAATTCTATTTGTACAAATAATGTAGTAATTCGATTTGCGAAGATGATGCGGTCTAATGTTAATTTTATGTTAACTGTCGGCAAGTAAGACAATCAAAGGGGGATTGCAAGCATAGAATGGAAGTGACTGTAATAGTAGAACTACTAGTGAATGACGACAGAATTGATCGATTTTGGAGAGTCACATCCACAGTGTTCGCTGCGTACTTCCAAATTTCATTAGCACGCTCTATTAAATATAGCAAATAGCGGTGACAAACAATGGCTTATGTTCCGTTAGTGAAGAAAGGGACCAGAAGAACTGGCACGTATTACAACTATAGCAAACGATAAAGGAAGTGTGTAAGTCTATAGTTAGTTAATGTAAATTTAAATTCGATTGGTTTAAGATTATGTATTTAATTGTGGACAGATCAATGTCTTCTCTTTAGACAATCCTGACTAGATAATACATGTTCACATAATTCTCATAATATTGAAAGGTTAGACATAAGAGTTACTTGTAAGGAAGCGTAATCTTAAAAAGAGAACAAAAAAAAAAAAGATAATCTATTGTATTAGTTGGAATGAAAGTTTGTTGTATATCGAACTAGATAATTTAGTAAATTTAGTAATTCATGATTTAATTATCAAATTAAAATAGAAATATGAAAAAAAAAATAAAATTTATAGTTATTGTTGATAGTAAAATTTATTGATAGTATAATAATGTAATTTAATTTTTTAATATAAGGAACATTCAAGTCAAATCTATACTTATATGTATAATGTTAATAAATTACTTTAAAAAAAAAAAAAAAGTCAAAGGAACCAATTTTTATTGTAGCTTGAAAACATCTTTAAAGCAAGACTTGACAAGTTATTTTTTATCATTTATTAATCACATGCAATATTTTCAGTTTTTTTCTAGATGATTAATAAGTGAGATCTAAACTTAATTGAAATACGATCTCATGTTAAAATATATTTGATATTTATATTGAAATTTGGACTAATTTGAGATCTTTTGAAAGGTTTGTTATTCAAGAAAAATATTTTCTCATCTATTTCTCTCTCTATTTTCAACTCCTTATCTCCCATTTCTTTCCCCAATTTTTTTTTTAATAGAGAAAAAAAAACTGTCAATATCAATAATAATTTATTCAAGTAATTTAATTGGAAGCCTTTTCAATAAATTAATTAATCTCAAATCTCATAGTTCGAGTAGGTGAACTAATGCATAGAGAGTTTACAATATTAACTCTTTCTAAAGTTTTACTATAATCTCGTGACTAGGGATAAGTAATAAGCGACTTAGAAGCGATTATGAGTTCAATTCTTCTTTTGAACTGTCAAAAATAAAAGGACCACCTTAAAAAAAGGTCTTAATATGCCGTGGTTCCCATTTAATTAGGAAACATAATGAATTTATTTCAAATCGGACCACCACACTGGCGAAAAGTTTCAAAAAAAAGGGAGGACAAACTTCCTTGTCACCTTAACTGGATCTTCCTTTTGCTTTCAGAGGTTAATAAATGAAGCCTTCAGAAATCCCGTGAACAAAAGACTTCCCGTTTCTTGCCCCCATCACATTCATAGATTAAAAAAAAAAAAAAAAAAATCAATTTTCTTGAATAAATAATAATTAATCCATTTAGAATGAAGAAAGAAATATGTCAGATCCCTTGTTTATTTATATATACACATATCCTGTTGACGTTACCACATATTGCCAAAAATATTATTCTTTCTTCACAAGGCACAAATTTCAATGAGTAACTTGCAATATAAGCATTGTTCCCAAAAAAAAAAAAAAAAAAAAAAGAAAAGAAACAAACAAACAAAATCATTATTAGGAGAACCAATTATAAATACCAGTAGGGGTGTATATTTTTGTCCACAAACTAAAAATTATATTACGAGCACAAAATTGAACAATTTTCCCCTACACGCTAGGCAATCTCCATCTATCTCTTGCTGTAGCCATTCGACATGTTGGAATATGGCTAAAAATATTTATCCCACATTGTTGTGTATGAGTTGTCCAAATCAGGCAGTTATACACTACATGAGGTTGCCAAACTCTCATGAACGTACTTTATGGATAAGAATCATAAAAGGGATCAGATCTCCGATTAAACCATCGTATGGGAATGGTACACAACTGTATAAAAGTGATGAATTGATCACTTCTTGAATTTTGTAGTAGTAAATTAATCACAATAATAAAATTTGTATCTAAATTTTTTTTTGTAATTGTAACTAATTTAGAACTACAAGAACTTGATTTTGTAACAAAATTTTCCTAGTCGAGAAAGAGGCAAGGGGAAATTAGATGGAAAGGAAGTACATATATTTATATATTGGCATTAATGTGATTAAAATTGATAATTTCATATTTACATAAAAAGTCTAATATTTTCTAGGGAGAAAGGGAGATTGATTTGGTCTAAGAGCTGCCAGTTGATAATGTGTCATGGGGAGAGGTTGAGAATGAACTATAACACTCGCATTCAAGATCCTCAAACCCCCAAAACTCTTCTTGATCCTCTTCTTCTCCCTCTGGCATTTTCCATCTTTCCTCTTCAATCTCTTTCTGCTCTGTCATTATCTCCAACACCTGTCAAGAGAGAGTTAATTATGCGATAATGAATACATATTTCAAAATTTCTTTAAAACAAAAAAGGAAAAACATCGTTATATGCATTTAAATTTGTATCAAAATTGACTAAGGACTTGCATTTTGAAGAGGAGAAAATTATTAAAAACAGCTAAATATTAACATTGAGATAGAATTAGGGAGCAAAACTAATCTCATTAATTTCAAGAACCCAAAAGAAAATTCACAATGATCGAAACAGGATTAATTAGTACTTAATTAATCAAAAGGACCCACAAATTACTAGCAAATATTGGCACTAGTATTTGTCATGGAACAGGCCTCTCTTCAATCACATGGAAAGAGTCATATCTTAATGTCTATTAACCAAAGTCATATCTTAATGCCACTTAACCAAAAAAAAGATTATGGTTTGGTAGGATACAACAATCGCCTGGCCTGGTTTTCTGAATCTGCGGGAGAGCAAGCTTAAGATCAATAAAAGACGGAACCCAGTTTAAGACATTAAAAAAAGACAATTAACGTAAATTAAACACTTTCCAACTTAGATTATAAGACATTAATAAAGAAATCATATGTCCAAATCCCATCATGTTATCTTATAAAAATTAACAAAGAAATGTTGATTTGCTGGTCAACCGTAAACTATAAGTTCAATTGGAATAATCAACACTTTACCCTAAGGAATATGATATTTGAGGTCCTAATTATAAGGAAACTTGAAACATTTTATAAAAGAACTTTTTTATTCTACTAGTATCTTTTTTCAAATTTAAGAAATTTGCATCCCGCAAAGTCCTTAATTTAATTTAAAATTTTTTATCTTTCTAACAGGTACCCCCTTTTTTTTTTCTTCTTCATTTTTAAAATTTATTGAATATTCAATTCCATGGAAAAAGTTAAGTTACGAGAACTTGCATGTGGTGAGGAAAATTTTAGGAGAAATTTGGTGAATTGCCTAACAAATGGGGTGGAATGCTTGGACCGGGGCTGTGTTAGAAAGTGATGTATGATCTTAAAATATAGATTACATCTGTCAGTAGAATTTCCAGGATTTCATTATAACATGGAGTACAATATAGTATTATGTATATGCAATCATGCAAAAGTCTATGTATTATTTACAAGATAACAAGTTCAAGCCTGCCTAGGGTGGATTTAGTAAGCATCTGTAAGAGACCAAGAACGAGACAAAACCGAGTGACAAATTATCAAAAGAAAAGAAATATACTATACAAAAAAGAAGAAAGGAGAAAAAGAAGCAACAAGCAAGAGAATGACAAAAGGGCTTTCATTTTCATGGCTCTAATTGCATTATCTTAAGAGATCAAAAAGAAATCAGCAATTGACTTTTGTGCATCAAAAGAGTGCTAGATATGCATTATCACTGAGTACAAGAATACCCTTGCATCATGTAAAATGAGGAGTCATGTACAAAAACCGATCACAAAGACATGCAATAATGTAATAGTAACCTATATTCTTTATAGATATATATAAAAATAAAGGATATTTTAGTCATTTTATTTTTACTCGTGCAAGTTCAAAAAGTGGCTAGAAGGGATGAACTAATAGAGTTTAACTATGCCTCAAGATTACACTAACTAATGGAGTAGTAGCAAAGCTGTTTAGTTACCTCACTCATGGTAGGACGCCAAATGGAAGAAGCCCGAATGCAAAGAGAGGCTGCAAAGGCTAATTTGTAGAGCTGGATTATATCATAGGTCCCTCCAAGTCTTGGATCTACCACCATGTCTATCTCTCCCCGGTTCAATATGGGTTTGGCCTATTACAATTCACCAACTCCCGAGTCAAATATATTGTTCATCGATCATATTAAATGATGAAATTTCAAGAATTTTGCAATTAATTTACCCAGCTATGTAAGCTTTGATAAGAACCGTCCACTGGTTTCTTGCCAGATATAAGTTCCAGTAAGAACACTCCGAATGCAAACACATCTGTCTTCTCATCCACAACACCATGCATGAAATATTCTGGTGCTAAGTGTCTGTGAAAAAATGCAAGAAAGAAAGAACAGATTTCGTTACTGGGATGACTAATTTGGAGTCCTCTGGAGAAGTCTGTAAAAAAAAAAGGAAGAAGAAGAAAAGAAGGAAGATTTGTGTACCCAAATGTTCCTTCAATTGGGACAATGGAGTGATGAGTCCACTGCGATGGGAGCCATTTCGCAAGGCCAAAATCAGATATCTGTCAGAAAAAGAAACATCAAGTTAATATTTCACTTTTCTTTAACAAAGAAAGAAACCACGGAGAAATGAGACGAACTGAAAGGGAAACCTGTGGTTCAAATTCTGCTGTCAATAAAACGTTTGAGGCCTTGATGTCCCGATGAATTATTCTTCTGGGACAGTTTTTGTGCAAGTAATGCAGACCTTGAGCAGTTCCAATTGCAATCTTATGCCTTGTTTTCCAGTCAAGGGCAGGAGACTTTTCATCTGAACAGAACAGAGACATTTTGTGCAAGTTATGAAATACAGATTAGAAAAAAAAGTAGCATCTTTTATCTCTGGGTTTGGGGACAAACCATGGAGAAGAGAGGCTACAGAGCCTTTGGAAGAGAACTGGAAAATGAGATAAAGTCCGTAATCTATGCAACAACCGAGCAGTGCCGTAACATTTGGGTGGCAAACATGACCGAGAGTTCCAATTTCTGTCAAGAATTCCTTTTCTTTTCTCTCATCATTTGATACTTTTGTCAGCATTTTGACAGCAATTGCCTGACCATCTTCCAATACACCCCTGTAAACCTCTGCATATCCTCCTTTACCCACCATATTCTCTGCAAAATTTGAGACAAATTTCCATCAACCGGAAGATTTGATTACAGACGATGAAGAACGAAGAAAAGAAACAAACAAAAAAAAAAAAACCTTTGCTAAAACCATTCGTCGCATCAAAGATTTCTTGGTAAGAGAAGCATTTCCAAGTGGGTCTTTGAAGAGTATCCCCTGTAGAAGGAAATTCTGCAATTTCCTTGCTTCTTTCTTCAGCAGTACATTCACAGCCTTTGGGGAGTTCTCCATCGAGACTATGACGCCTAAGAGAGAACAGCCTCGTCAGGCTTGACGTCCGGATATACTTCATCTTCAGTAACAGAGAAGAATGGAAATTATCCAAGACAGAAAGAGATCAAGAAGAACAAGTACAACGATGGCAGAAAGGGAATGGAATGGAAGCAATGGACCAGAAAACAAGCCAGAGCAGTATCTGCAGGTCCAGTGGAAGACTCTCTCTTACTCTTCCTCTCTCTATATTGTTGTCATGTGAGTCCTAAGGAGACAATTTTCAGAGGTAAAAAAGAGTCAAAGGTAAGTCCGGTGAGGATTTATGTTACGGATCCTTGCTGCTTCCTAAGGTCTTCTTGAGAGAGAGAGAGAGAGAGTCTTAGGAGATAAAATCATAAATGAAATGATGATATTCAATTTTCGAACACAACTTACTCCACATTCAATTATAGATAGTACTCGCCACAATTACTTAAGTTATAAGTCGAGATTTAAATTATATAAAAAAAGAACAAAAAAATACTATTTTAAATTGAGATTGTATGATAAATAGTGTAAATAAAAATTTTAAATTGAAATGATAAATATATGGATAATGAGTTCTGAATCTTTTGATACACTTACTCCTCTAATCCCACGCATACTAACTTCGATTATTTCTTAATCTCCAATTTGAATTTGAATAACAATGACATGTATTAGGAAACTAAAACCTCAATTCATAAAAGAAAACGAGTTTTATAATTTAAGACAAAACAAAAAGGGAAAGTAAGCTTATCTTTATAGGGTGGAGGGATGGGAAGAATTAAAATGATTTTGATGAAGAAAAATAATCGATCAAATGTTTGTCAATCCAAGGAGAAAATGATTGGGGGATCACGTGGTTGGGTTGGACATGAAAAGCTAGCAAATTGAATTCTCCACCATAGGTTTTGGAGTTTCGAACCAGAACCACATCAAAGGTTCAAGATTAAGTAATTGGTGCATGGTGGAGTCGTATTAAAGGAACAAATGCATCGAATATAAGTTTCACATTAAATTCTTTGGTTGGCTCAACGAGGATGGGCTTAATGGAACCACGCCGATTGGTGAACTTGGGTTAGACTTTTTATGTCTATTGCATGCCATCTTGTAGGCACCTGAATTTTGCTGTTTCATTTTTTCTTGTCTTTTTTCACTACTTCCCCCCTACCCCAACCCAACCATTTTGTTTTTTGTAAAGAAATTATCCAAGTATATTTTAAAATAGAGGAGTAAAAAATTGCTATAAAAGACTTATTTTTATTTATCCAAAATTAAATGTTTCATTTTAAACTAATAAAACATTATGTGATATATTTGACTTTTATGAAAATGACTAACCTATCATTCTCATTCATGTAATTAATGGTAAGACATTTGAGCAAGGATAAGTAAATTATAATTAATGAGGTTGTTAATAAGACTATAATGAAGTAAACTACTTCCATCCCAAAATATACTTTACTACTTCCCTCCCACAATATACTTCCTCTCTTCCAATTTAGTTGTTGTTGAAGGAATGAGTTGTTGTCCCAAATTAATTATTGCTAACCTTCATTAAACTAATTTATTTGTGACTTTTTGCAAAGTCAATTGATTGTTTCACATCTTCCAATTCTAAACTAACCAATTATAATTGTCTAAATTCCAACCCAATAATAATTTTTTCTTTAAAATCAAAGTAATTATGAGGGTTAAAACGGTCAAAATGGAGTAAAACTACTATTTCCTTATTATTGGTGAAATAACCTTAAGCCACAACTAAATGGGAACAGAGGGAGTAAGATGTGAGTCGCCATTTTACATTTATTAAGAAGTTTTAAATGTAGTTATGTAATGTCAAAAATACTCATTTTCTCTTTCTTTAATATCTATACTTTTAATTCTTTATAATCAATGAATAAGTATATAATGGAGGGTGAAAATTATAAGAAAAAAATATATCATAGTAATGCATTGATAATTATAAAACAACTTTATATCGTGAGATAAATAAAAGACCGTAAAAAAAACTTATATTTTGCGAGGAAGTATTTTTTAAAAAAATGACACATTCAATTCAAACAATCGGAAAAAAAAAATTGGAACATTCAATTTTGATCCAAAGAAGTATTTATTTTCTCCCAAGATTGTAACAAAATAGTAGTTTTATACTCTGTTCAGCAAACTTTTTAGAAAAAAACTCGAAGAATCTTTACTATTTCTTTTTAACACTAATTATTATATTGTTTTTGTCCCATTATATCTTTCATCATTTTCAAATTTACCCACACTTAAAAAAACCCTTTTCTCATCAAATTTAAATATACAAGATAAGCAAAGTGCTTTATGTTTAATAAGTATGATACTAATAAGGATTAAATAACTTTGACAAATTTGTATGCTTAATGGGAGCAAAAATTAAATAAAGTTTTCAAGGGTATATTTGAGGGAAAATAGACAGAGTTAGTGGTCAAATGGTCGCTAATAAACTTTAATTTAAAAATTATATCTTGTGACTAATTACTGCTATATATTTCAAAATAAAAATAAAAATATCAATTAAAAGAATGGGTAGGAATTGAATAATATAGAAGTTCTATTATAATAATATTTAGGAAGGCAAAATACATTATCACTTTTTTTTAAAAAAAAAATCTTTATATACGAAATTGAATGTCTAATTTTGATTTTCATGAATTGTATTAGAAGAGTTTAATTTAATTTATTTTAAACTTAACAATATTAATTTCTTTAGAATCATTTACTAATTATGGAAATAGAATATTTAATTTCGAATGTCATGAAATATAATAGAACCTTTAATTTCAAAGGAAAAAAATAATACTTTTCACGTCAAGCATATTCATTGTAAATTCTCTCCCTACACGTTTTTATTTTTCTTTTTCTTTTTTCTTTTTCCTTTCCTGGCATTATTCGAATAATCTACCCTTGCGTGTTACTGTGTATTTGTTCCCCGATTTTGTCACCATGCTTTGGATTCTTTATTTCATTTAACCTCTAATAACTAATAAGAACAAAATTGAGCATTTAAGGAGTTACCGCTTGGGCGTGAGCAGAGTTCCTCTTACGAGGAGGAATCTCAATATCGAAATGGAACATTTTAATTATTATTATTACTATTAAAGGATAAATAAATCTAACTTGTATTACAATTAACTTTACAACTATAAAAAAGTGACTATTCAAAAGTGAAGAGTATTGTAATGTGAAATTGAAATTACTATCTCACTTGAAAAGGTTTGAGATGAATTAATTCGTTTGTATTAGCTGAATATTAGTAATAAAAAAAAAGGAAATAATAATAATAATTTTATCACAAATAAGTGAAAAATAAATCAATTTTATGTGAATTTTTTATATACTTCTAGAATGATCTCTCCTGCAGAGTGGTTTCTTTTTGTGTCAATGATCCCTGAGTATACATGCAATTTTTAAACACAAATTAAGGAAAAGTCACTAATACTATTTTTTATCCCATAATGTAAGTTGTAATCATAATTTTAGATAGATTCAGAACTCTTGCAAATTGTATTTTGTCAAAAATATCTCTTTTCTCTTTAAAATAAATGAAAGTGAATATTAATAGAGGATAGAAAAGAAAAAATATAATAATTATAAAATAACTGATATTATAAAACAAATAAAATATATCACTTATAATTTTTTTTTTTAGCAAGCTCTAAGACCACTGGGGCATTGCCAATGGGAGATTGTTTGGAACAATGGCCACAAGATTCTTTATCGTGTTCGTACCTTTCCAGACTTCGGATACCTAGCATTATTTTGGCATTACGGACAGTCCAAAAGTACCATCTAAAAATTTATTTCGTCCCATGGACACTTTCAGAATAACTAAGCCCACTAATAAAAGGTGAATAGTATTTGGTCTATCCTTTCGAGGTTTATGCAGAGAGATGTTTGGTTGACCACTTTAACCTATATTCAATGCCAAATTATAGTTTAATCCTTTTTTTTTACTTACTATCTCGTTATGTTATGATTAATCATTTTAATTTTGACTTTGAAAAATCACTTGTTGAACGGGTGATGTGATCAATTTAAAAGGATAAAAGCATTAAATTTCACTTTCCTAGTCACAAACGAGTGAAGAAGCAATAGGGAAAAAGGAGTAATTAATTGATTAATGACAAAAACAAAAAACAAAAAAAAGAGAAGAAAATGAGGAGATCAGGAAAGGAGAATGTTAAAGACAAGTTGGTTTCTAAGTGAGAAGGTAGGATTTGATAGTCTTACCCTTTTAAATTGATTATGTGTAGGGCAAGTGACCGGTTTCATGACATGACTTATTAAAGAATGATATTTGATCTAAAATAATTGATCGTAATTAACGAGATGCTACAATGATTAATAAAAATCATTTATTATCATACTATAGTTTGATTTGCTTCTCTCGAAAACAAAATGTTGAACACCTCATAGTCAATTGGACAATTCCTTGTTAAAGTAATAAATACATAAAACTTTAATTTTAACTAGTTTAGAAAACAAGATATTTAATTTTGAATGAATGAAAATAGATATGAAGTAATCTATCTATCTTTTGATGGGAGAATAATAGAGTAATAATCCTCTCTAATTTACTTTTATGGTAACATGAAGATGCTTTCAAATGACAATTTTAAATAAGTGATCACTGGGCAAAGGCATTGTGAACAAAATTTATGACCAATGGACCATCAATCTTCCTTTAATACATTGAGATCTACAAGAATCTTGGTAAGATTTTGTTTTACTGCCTCCCACAAAGCTTTAAAAAAGCTAAAGCCTTACTAAAACATAAAAGTGGTCCCCGTAAGAAATTAAGAATGTATTCTTTTATTCAAAATCATTCTATTATATTACTACCAAATGAATGCATAGATAATGTGCAACAACATGCAGGTCACGAAGTTAGTCACGGTTAACAATTTTAGAAGAAAAAAATTACTACTCCCCTTGTCGAAAGTTGCCGTTTATCAAAATTAATGTAATATTTTTATCTCTAAAATATTCCTATAATGATTCTAAACAATCCAGCCATAATAATTAGGTAAAAGAAGACATGTATAAAAAAATCTGAAAAATACTCGATAAACTAACACCAAAATAACTAGCCAAGTTTATAGAAAATCTGATCAACTTATATGGAAATGTACCATGGAAGTGAAACGACAATCGGCCTAGAAGAAAGCAGCCGAACCACGCCAAGCCAAGTTAAAGTACAAAAATGCTTTTTGTTTGTTCCGTGAGGCCGTTACTTATTTTCTGGCAAACATTGACACCCCCAACCCCATTTAAAAGGGGACCCCAAACCCAAAGTGCAGTACTGCTGTTATCACTGCCATGTCCTACGAGAACTAGGACCATCCTTAAATGAACACCGAGGCAAAATTCCTCAAGTTTTTGGACTTACCACACGGATATGCCATTGCAAGGAGAAGTTACCATTGGATTTGGAGGATAGGGGCTTGCATGAACCTTTCGTATTTTTATCTAGGATTGAAATATGGGAAAAAGGTATTTGTACAATAGAATAATGAACTCAATTTGCCTCAAAATATAATTTTTTTTAAGCTTGTTTTATTAGTTTCATAATGATATAAGTTGTTTTATAATTAGGAAGATTGGTGTTTTAGTACTTAATATTTTTCATTTTTATAAATTTGGTTCAAAACCTTTTTCTTATCATTTTTTATCCTTCAATAAATTTATTTTGATGACTTTGACCTGTAATGTTTTTTTAAACTTTTTTATGGTCGTCCATCTTTTTTCTTAACACCTTTCGTCCATTTCGGCAGAAAATATATAATTTGTATTCTTTTTATCGGTTTGAAAAATAGCATTTTACAAATTTCATAAAATGAATATTTTTATTTCTCTCTCTCTCTCTCTCTCTCTCTATATATATATATATATATATATATATATATGTATGTATACACACACAAAAATGCTATATAAGGCTACGAAATATACCTTATGAAGTGCTTTAATCAAGTCTCTAACGGTCAAAGTTAATGGTCAAATTACCCTTTTTTTAAAAAATAAATAAATTAATTAAATTTAATCAAGTATCTCTAGAATTTAGTTTATCCTTTTAGGGTTTAGTTTATAAAATATATTTACAAAAAATAATTTTATATAGAAGAATATTTTTTTTCTTAAAAAAAAAGCTAGTTGATTGTTAACTTTGATCATTAGAGACTTAACAAGAGCACTCTATCAGGTGTGATGTGCTCCGTAGTACTCTATAACATTACTATAAATATATATATATATATATTTATGTATGTATGTATACCTTCATTCTTAAGCTCATAGATACAGTATCCGTAAAAAGATGATTTGCAACTTATAAAAAATGATGGGAAAGAGTAGTATTATTTAAGAGCACTTAGTCCTGTCTCAAATATAAGTGGTTGTTCACATTTGTATATACACTAAAAATACATAATGGAAATATCTTGTGCTTAAATTTCCTTTATCTCTTACCATTTCAGACTATGATTCTCTTTTTTATCAATGAATGAGGGGGGAAAATTAAATGAACCAATTTTTTTAAAAAAAAATTATATAATTTTACATTTATAATTGCATAACATCTTATATTTTAAAAATTAAAAAAAAATATTTATCACTTACACATTTTTTAATATCACTTTATTACCTTACTCCTTCTAAGGAGAGAAAAGATGACGAGATGTGAGATGGTGTAAAACTCAACTACAATAATAAAAAGATAGAATTATTCCAAAAAAATATTGTTGTAATTACCTTTAACTTGAAAAAAGTAACCTTAAACTAAAAGTAATGTGAAAAAGACGGAGTAAATGGTTTACTTGCATCGTGTTCTTTGCCCCCATTGTCGTTTTCTTTGAGTTTGTTAAGCAGTTATAGTACTTCGGATCTTAAGAATTGAAAGACGGAACTGTTCGTTGGGGAAAGGTAAGGAGATAATGCTATCAGTGGGATAGCATAGTTTGTAGGTATAGGGACAATTATATGTCCATCAATGTGGACAGTGGAGCTTTTTGAAGATGTTCCTATGGAGTAAGCAAACACTGCAGCATATGGATGGAAATGAATATTATGCTTTGAAGCTGGGTCATGTAGTTTTCAAAGGTACTGTGGTCTGTCCAACTCCCCCCAAACTTTATCATTTTTCGGATCTTATCATTGTTTTCTTTCTTCTTCTTCTTCTTCTTCTTTTTTTTCCTCCTCCCTTTAATAATTAGAGTGTATTTCACAATCTAATCTTTTATAGCTGGCACCAAGCTATTCTAATTCAATTGGTAAAATTATATCTTTTATGATTGAAAGTTTTTGGGTAAGTTTTTGTTTGGTTAAATTTAAATTTAGGAAATCGTTAGCTGCCCAAACTATTGTACTAGCATTTATCCAAACTGAATAGAATGACATATACTATTTCATCCATTTTACTTCCTCCGTTTCTTTTTTAGCTGTTCGTCATAATGGTCCCATATGTTTGGATCAAAATATTGTTAAATTCTTATGTTTCTTTTTTTCTACCATTAAGGTCCTATATAAATTTACGAGTAGTCATAATAGTCCACACCACCCAATTCCACCCATTTTCACGACAGTGCTAGTCACATGACAAACTTATAAGAAATTCTTAAAGATAAAATTATCCTTACATTTTAATCTTCATAAAAAAAATTGTAAAAAAAAAATGCAGCACAATAAGAGGTTTAATTTAGCAAGGACTTTATATTTTTGTTTGGGTTCTTCTGGTAACCAGAGAGACCCATCAAAAGACATGGCAGAATAGAATCCTACAAAAGAAACGAAAAAAAAAATCCAGAAAATTTGTTTTGTTTCTTTTAGGCCATTTTGGTTGCAAATTACACTTGGCTGGATAATTCCCAAATAAACTTACAGCCCTAGTTTTCATTCACAATTGATAGAAGACTTAATCAAAGGAGCTTAGTTGTGAAATAGGCATCCAACCACCAAAATGAAGATACTTCACAATGAAGACCACGAAACGGGAAGTCAAAAACATATGGGTAAGAACTCTTTTCTTACATAATTACAGTTTGTTGCTCTTGATTTTGAAAAATTAAAACAAATTTTGTGGGTTTCCTCCTCTTCACATGCAACAAAGAACTCTTCCTGTTGAAATGTGGTTTCTTCCCTTTCTTGATGGGTTTTCTTTCATGTATGAATAGGTTGAGCTTTTTAAAATAGATTTTTTGACTTTCGATATCTCCTTTGTGTTTTATTTTTATCTTTTGTCATGTATAACTTGTTTTTTTATTATGTTGTGTGCTTAGCTGTCTATGGTGTGGTCCCAAAATGTTTGTTTGGATATTGGCTACAGAAAATTGACAATCCAATCTTTACCATGTGGTCCTACGTGTCCTATTTCTTAATTAATATACCAAGTAAAAGTTTCATATTAAAAATTTGTTGTGGAGGTTATTTGTTAGGACCGACCTTGTCTGAATATGTTGATGGAAAAGTTGAAGACTTTCAGTATTCTTCTAGGGATGAAATTACACTTTGCCATCTAGATTCTATTTCATACATGTTAGGAGTCAGGGAATCTTATTCATTGTAGTATTGGAAGATTGGTCTAATGGATGTTGGTTTCCATGAATGGAGATTACCACTCTATGAAGAAGACGTGGACAAAATGGTTAAGTTTAGAGAAGAAAAAGGAATGGTAGAAATTGTCATACAAACAATTCACTTGAAATCTACTTTAGGTATAAATATTAATATTTCATTTCGACTTGTCAACACTGCTCATTCATTTGATGCAGCTAATAGTTGCAATGATGTAGAGATTGTTGAAGGCTGCCTTGGTTCCATCTAGATTTCTCAAGAAGAGCTACAAGCTACCATGAGTCCTAAGAGGAAAAAAAAAATCATCTCAAGACAGTGTCCCTAGTTGTTGAATGAAATGGATGAAAAAAGGAAAAAAGGGAAGGAAAATGACCATCAAAGGTCTACTAGAGCTGCCCATGAAAAGGTGCAAATTGACCCAAGTCCTAATAGAAACCAAAAAGAGTTTGGGTCATCAAATGTAATGTATCCAACAAAGAATATAAATGAATGTCTTAGTTCTTTTTGAATCTCAACAGATGAGCTGGTAAATGCCACAGGTTTTGAGGATTCTAAGAAAGTCAACAAAAAAATTCAGACAAAAAGGAATAGTAAAGATGCAAAAGTTGATTCTAGTGTTGGAGCTAAAAGATCGGTGGATTCAGCATATAAGAGCGAGCCAAATCTTGAAGAATGTGCAGATGAACATGGAAAATATAAGAAATAGGGAAAACGTAAAATTTATATTAGCCTAGGAAATTTCTACAATAGTGATTATATAGTGAGTAGTGGTGATGAGCATAGTGATTATGATGAAATTGAGGAAGTATTAGGTGACATTGCTGAAAATATGATTGTTGGGGGCAATGATGGAGATGTAGACATTGATATGGGTTGCCAAAGATATTGGACAAGTTTTTGAACACAAATTGGACTTAGTCCAACTACCGAAAACAGATGAATAGGCCCATCAAGAAGGAATGGACCAAACTAATAAAAAAGATGTTAATAAATACCAAAAGTTTGATGCTGATGATTTGCAAAGAAATGCTATAACCTTTGGCAGCAAATATAACAAAAAAATGGCAGTAGAAAAGATTAATTTTCTATTGGCAAATCAGAATTAGATATCTGGGAAAGGGAGATGAAGTTTGATATATAACAAGATAGTGAAGATAATTTCTCTTACAATGATTTCTAGCCAAATTTCCAATGGATCATTGTCTAAAGATAAAAATGAGCTCAAAAGAAAGAGGTTTGATAGATATAGATCCAAGAAGAAGTTAAGTGACATCATCTTCAGATGTCAACAGGAGTTTGGCACTAAAAATGATTTCAAAGAGGCTATGACTCATCATGGAATGGTTTGGGGAAGACTAGTGAAGTTTAAGAAAAATGATAACAAAAGAATTACAACAATTTGCAAAGCTGAAAATTATGATTGGGAAGTATATACTTATTACATTAAGCATAGAGGGATATTCCAAGTAAGAACAGTCCAACCAAAGCACAGGTGTGGGAGAACATTCCATCACAAACTTGCAAATCAAATTTATAGCAAGTAGCTATATAGAAGAATTCAAATCCAAGAAAATTTTTTATGTGAGTCAATTTCAAGATAGAGTGCATAGAGAGCTGAATGCACATGTCTCAAGAAACGTACTTTATAATGCAAAGGCAATAACAAGTTAAATGATTGAAGGAAAGTACAGAGAACAATACTCTTAAGTTGAAGATTATGTTGAGGAGTTAAGAAGGACCAATCCAAGTTCTACAATTATAGTTCGCATTTATGAAGATGAGGACACTTAGAAACTTGTTTTTAGAAAATTCTATGCATGTTTTAGTACATTGAACAAGGTTTCAAGAATGGTTGCAGAAAGATTATTGGGGTGGACGAGTATTTCTTGAAAGGAGCCCATCCACATGTACTTTTGACTGCTGTGGGAATTGACCCAAATAACGGGATCTTTTCTGTCATTTATGCAGTTGTAGAGGGTGAAAACAAAGACACATGGCCGTGGTTTCAAAATTTAATACAGCAAGATTTGGAAATTAATGATACAAAGGACTGGTGCATCATGTCGGATAGACAAAAGGTATTTGTTTTGCTTATTATAATATCAAATTTAGATAAATGTATACATGTGTATGTAAAAAGACTGACCTTGTTTTTTATTTTGTAAGGCTTAGTTCCAGCCATAGGAGAGTTATTGCTATAGATAGAGCATCGATTCTGTTTCAGACATTTTTATGCAAATTTTAGGATGACATATCCTAGTGAAACTCTAAGACTTAAGTTGTGGAGTTATGCCAATTCAACTTATGAAAATAGTTTCAAGGCACAAATGGAGCCTATAAAAGAGAGCGATGAAGATGCCTGGAAATGGCTTAATGAGAATGAGAATCTTTGACATTGGTGTATAGCTTTTTTCAGGCCTAACATCAAGTGTGACATGTTATTAAATAAGAGTTTCAATTGCTTGTTGATGGAAGCCAGAGATAAGCCAATTTTAGGGCTTCTTGAAAGGATAAGAGGTTTCCTGATAAAGAGGTTGAAATCAAAAAGAGATTGGATAGACAAACAACATGGGAGAATCTGTCCATGGATTGTTCATATGGTTGACAAATTGAAGGAAAATCAATTGATTACTTAGCTTGCTTTGTTGGGGATAAAGTTTGCCAAGTCGCAAATATAAGGCAAGGCATACATTCCAAGCAAGAACAATTTGTGGTTGACTTAGCATATCGAAAATGTAGCTACAGGGAATGGGAGCTTAGTGGGATTCCTTGTGTGCGAGCTATTGCTGCACTTGGAATACTTGGCAAGGATGCGCTTGATTATGTGAATAGTTGTTACTCTACCTAGAACTATTTGAATTCATATAGAAACATTTTATTCCCCATAAATGGTCCTAACAATTGGCTGCATACAAGATTGCCTCCTTTACACCCTCCACTGAAGTTAAAGTTGTCAGGAAGACCTAAGAAGAATAGCAAAAGAGAGGTAAGTGAGACTCTAGTTAATGCTGTTGGGAACATTAGGATAACCGAGGTTGGTGAGGAAATTAAAAAATGTAGCAAGTGTGAAAATGTTGGTTATAATAAAAGGAATTGTCCCCAAGTTGCAAAAGTTGTTCAAAACATAAAACACCAAGCTATCAAGTTTACCAAGGCAAAAGGTGATCCTCAAAATGATTCTCAAAAGAGTACCAATTTAGAGGCACGTAGTGGTAACAAATGCATCAAATGTGGTGAGTTTATTCATAACAAAAGTACTTGTAAAAGTGATACTTTACTCAAACAAACTCCTGGAAGTTCGAGAAAACAATCTGTCCAGCAAAGGACTGAGCAACAAACAAACATGGCCACTGCAGATCAGGGAGGTGATGTATCCCAACTCAAAGTTCTTAGGTAATATAATTCTCTTTCATTCTCAGGTTTAGTCATATTAATTTTGAATTTTACCAATTTTTTTTGTTGTAAAATTGCTAGTAAGTAATACAACCAAAAGGATATGTGAAATCTGCTGTGTTTTTTGACACACCCGAAAAAATTGCCCTAGTGAAGAGGTGGAGAAGACATTCAAGAAGTCTCTTTTGAAGTGAATTTTATCTTGTGAAGTTTTATTTTGTAAATCGGTAGTTGACATTTAGGATGGTTTGATTTGTGGAGTTTAGTATAACATTTATAGATGTTTTGGTTTGTTTTTGGCAAGATTTTGATGTCATAGGATAGTTGCTTAACTATATATTTTGGTGCAAACAATCACTTTTTCCTGAAACAATATTACCTATGTTTAATTAAGAGTTCTTGATTTCTAATGATTTAGAATTGTAAATGTTACAGTTTGCATATGTTACAGGTGAGAGTCCTTTTTGTTGGAAAAGCAATCATTTTAGAATTGTATATAAGCATTTTGTATTTTTATACTACGGTATGGACCTACTTAATTCATAAGTCTTTTCTTAGATATGTTAAATATGTTATTTCAAAGGTTTTCATTTGGATAGTAAGTCGAGACTATTTTCAAATCTATACAAGTGCTAAATTTTTTCCTGTTTTGTAGATCTGTACCTATGCTAAATTTTCAAATATGTTAAATACATATTCCTATTTTGTTGATTCATCAAAATTGTACAAGTGCTTCATGTTGTAGCTGCCAGCTTGGTTAGTGGTCTTGTAGACAATCTGAGTAATTAGGCATCACTTGACCATGGTTTGTTTCTCTTGGTTTTAGAAGGTGAAAGATAAAGCAATCAAAACTCTGATATTTTAATGGCATTTCATGGCGAGGATTAGTCTAAGAGATGAAAGATTCAACTCCAGCACAAATTGTTAACTTGAAGATTTCAAGACATGAAACTGTGTGTCATTTTGGCAAATGAAGAAGATTTCAAAAGGCCTTTTATATAGCATCTAATTAAATGGCTCAGACAACCTTCAATGTTACCAGCTTGGGAAACCAAAATAAAAGGTTTGTTTTGTAATATTTAGACAACTTGGCAGAAGAAAAAATACAAAACACAAGATTAAACATTTGCTCCATTAACAAGATTGGGAATTAAATATTTGCATTTCCATTAACAAGATTAGATAAAATACAATACACTAGATCAATATTTGACAATATACAATACATAAGTACACCAAGAAGAATTCCAACAACCACCAAATATATTTTAGAAACAATAAATTTTGTGCATTTCTTAGAAAATATGACCCAACACTAACTTCACAGACTTAAACAAGCCTAATACTAACATATTCATTCAAAAACTAACACTTGCATTCAGCCATGAACATTTTGCAAAAACCAACAACTAAGCCGATTAATGCAACAACAATAACACAACGATACAACTTTTCAACTTCAACTTCATGCCTTCGAACCTTTCTCAACAGCCTTGGTATATACTAGCGTACTAGTGCATCAGAAGAACAAACATTGTTAGTTTCAGCTTTAGCTGCCTACTCATGAGGTTTCTCATTGTCTCATGTCTTAAAAGTAGCAAGTTCATCGAAGTGCTTCTCGACCAAACCAACAACTCTTGATATTATCCTAGCCCTTTCCTGAAGCAATCATCATTAACACTTCAGAGGAAATTACAGAATACATCATTGCAGCAAGAAATGATTTTTATGCATTGAAAAGAAAGAAAGATAACAAGTATACATAGGCTGTCATTTTTGGCCATGGCCCCTCATCAAATGCCTTTGGTGCAGTAGATACATCACGATTTATGTCTTCTGCATTTCCTTCAGCTACATGTGCAATGACTTTTCCAGTCGTTGGATCCAAGGTAGGAAATGTTTTCTCTTCTCAAATAAAAATTCCCCTTGTCAATTTTTGTGTATTACATCACATCCTAGGAAATTTGACATTGAAAAAAATGGAGAATCTGGTATACTAATTAATACCTAATGCTGAGTCAACAAATTGGCCACAGATTAGCAACTTGGTATATTCAACTTGAATAGGTGGAATGATGGGATCTTCAATTGCCGCACTTGTACCGAATCTCTGTGTGGTCCTTTTCCCACCATAGATTCTTCTTGAAATCAGATAAAAGATAAATTGTCAATGCATATTCAATGTAGAGTAATTATATCAAGAATACCTTCCGATGCCTCAATCTCTTTCAAAAATTAATTTTGGTAAAGAAAGGGACCAAATATTTCAATCATTCTGGAACGGATCCATTCAATTTATTGGAAAATATTTGAAACTCCTACAATTTCTTTAGTCCCTCAAGCTCATTAGGTATAGCTCCAGTGAGCAAATTATTGAAAAGGTTCAATGACCTAACATTCCTAAGAGCACCCAATTCTATGGGAATCAGATTCCCAAACTTGTTAAACCACAAATCAAGAACTTCAAGCTCAGATAAATTCCCAAATGCTTGTGGAATTAATCCAAGGAAATTATTGGCCGAAAGGTCAAGCCACTTTAATGCTTTGAGTTGTCAAATTAGAGTTACATTACCTTGAGGCCCAAGGCTAGAGAGCTCAAGCCTCTCTGCCTTTGTAGGGTTGCTGCAACCAACATTGGGCCATGAGCAGTATTATGAATTGTTGAGACCCCATTGAGGTAATCTAAGCTCTCTTCCAATTGCTAATAGTATGTTATCATCATCATGAAGGACTTGGGCAGAGATAAGTAGGGAACACAATAACAACTTGAAAAGCACCAAAGTAATCAAAATCGGTTTGCCTTCGATAACAAAACTGCCTATTGCGTTCTCCCCCCATAGAAAATATGACGATTTTTATTGAAATAGAAGAACAAAGGTCGAACCAAAATAGCTTACCCCATTCCTCTCACACTCAAGAAATCTTCTACTTGGGGTCAAATTATTCCACCATCATGTCTTCATCATCGTCAGTCTCCCACAATAGCAGCAAATGGTGGATTCTGATCTGCCATGTCTTTTGATAGGTCTCTCTAATTACTGGAAGAACCCAAATGAAAATTTAAAGTCCTTACTAAATTAATCCTCTTATTTTGCTGCATTTTTTTTATAAAAAAAATTTATGTTTTTTTTTTTAAGATTAAAATATAAGGACAATTTTATATCTAAGAATTTCTCACAAGTTTGTCACGAGATTGGCACCGCTGTGAAAATGGTGGGAATTGGTAGGTGTGGACTATTATGACTACTCGTAAATTGATATGGGATCTTAATGGTTTGAAAAAAAAATATAAGGGTTCCAATAATGTTTTGACCCAGACATGTGGGACCATTTTGATGAAAAGCCCTTTCTTTTTATTAGTCGTCTTAGTTAACAAATTTTATTTCAAAATAAAAGTCACTTTACACTTTTCAATAAGTATTTTTAAAAATTTCCAGTCACCCCCTTCTAATCACATTAAATATTAGGATTGAATTCATATAAATATTATTTATTATAAGGGATATTTTAATTTAAGAACAATACTTATTATTGTAACAATCATTACTTTTATCTGTGTTCCAAAATCTTAAAAGACATTTTAAAAAGTATATCATAAGTTGTTTTGTAGATTAGAAATAAGGAAAATGCTTACTGGAGAAACCTATTTGTAAAAACGATGGCAATTGTGTAATTCAATTGAAAAAAAAGAAGACGAGGGCTACTCTTTATAAGAGAGAAGGAGTCCCGCCGTAAAAATTCAAATTTTCATTTGTAAGTGTGTAACCCATTATGAAGCTTTGAATTTTCAAGAGAAAGTGTTCCATTAAAATTTTTTGTGCCAACATGAGAGTGAAAATTTAAAAGTAAATTTGGTTGACCTATCCAGGTGAGAAACCTGAAAATATAAAATGGGAATGTGAATCTTTGCAGACGTCCAATGCTTTAAATGGACTATGTAGAAACATTTTATATAAATATATATATAATGTCCAATGTATGAATAACTTAGACGTCTATTCTTGTAAGAGTGTTGTTTATGAAATTAAGTCGGTCATAATAATGATTTATTTATATGTCAATTTAAAATATAACATAGAACAAAACACTGAATTAACACATAGAGTAATTTATAAATTAATTTTCTAGAAAAAGAGTAATAAATGATGATTGTGAATGAGAGTTTTGTGATAATTATAAAAAATATGAATAATGTATATAATGATTGAATGTTAAATAAATCTTAAATTACATGAATAATATATGAGTTGAATCAATTATATAAATAAATAAATATATAAATATATATATATTTTTTAAAACTCTTCATATTTTATTTCATAATTGTAAATAAGACAAAAACATAACACGCGCTTGAAAATATAATTTGCTTTGGTTTAAAATCCCTTAATCTTGCAACAAAAATTAATGAAATATGAAAGGTGTAATCCAGAATTGAAGAACTCTTATATTTTTAATCCATGGTTTGCATAATATGTTCTTTGTGGGGTTTTTTCTTTTTTTTTTTTGGGCAAAAGAAGGTTAGGGTCCCCACCCTTTTCATTACTTGTAAAAATTTACAAATAGACCAAAAGAGTTAGAACGTACAATAAAGCTTAAAGCTGCATTCCTAACTTCATAAAAATTAAAAAGGCCAAGAGGTTTTACATGAGAATACATTGGCCATGGAGAAAGGGAGATCATGAGAAATGGAGATATATTTGTCATGAGAATATTAGGGGTGTCAAAAAGGGCTGGGGCTCAAGGGCTAGGCCCTGGCCCGGTTATATATAGGCTGGGCTGGATTGGGTATCGGAAAGCCCTTAAGAAACAGGGTCGGGCTGGGCTGAGCCCTTTCAAATTAGGGCTGGGCTGGGCTGGGCTTGGACTGGACAAGCCCAAGGGCTTTTTTTTTTTTTTCAATTCCAGACAGATAAGTTGCTAACCTTCTCCTCTTTCTCTTTCTTTTCCCTAACTGGATATTAGCTAACCCTTACCTCAAGCAGACTGCAGACAATCGGATCTTCTCTTTCCCTAGCAGCACCACAGGCGTCGGATCTTCTCTTCTCCTCTACCTTACTACCTCAGGGCCCGGCAGTCCCTGACCCTCACGGTCTCACCTCAGTCGCCAGCAGGCGACAGCACCAGCACCACCATCTCACTTTATTCTTCTTCTTTCCCTAGCAGCACCGTAGTCCTTACTCCTTGAGCTCTGCTTTGTTAGGTCCGGTAGCAGTCCCTGATCTCTGTTCATTCCAACAGCGATGGTGCAGAGACCATTCCCATTTCAAGATACTTTGCAGCTGACTAGTGAGTCAATGACCATTACAGTTTCATGTTTTTTTTTTTTTTTCTGTTGGTCCTGATTGTTCTTGTAATTGTTGTCCTACAAGCTCATGTGGTCTTGTCACAAAAGTTGATGTTTCTGTAAATGGAAGACT
>JAOXNR010000013.1:2957879-2968140 GCA_028571225.1 Parsonsia alboflavescens
TTTTTTTAAAAAAAACAATTAATTAAAATTTAATCAAGTACCCCTAGGGTTTAGTTTATCCTTTTAGGGTTTAGTTTATCCTTTTAAGGTTTAGTTTTATTCTTTTAGGATTTAGTTTATATTCTTAGAATTTAGTTTATCGTTAGTTGAACGTTAGTTGATTAACTACTGCACTCATTAGTGTGCACGGTCAAGCACATACTAACATTACTATATATATATATTTATTTATTTATAGGAACTGGATGGATCAAGAAAAAAAATAGGGATGAAATAGGAAATTTTTTCTAAATTAAAACAAAATCAAAATACTCCATCAAGAAATCCTCCTCCCAACCATGATTGTCATAACTCCATAGTCAAACCATTTTAATGAATTAATCAAAAACTCCTTCTATCCAATTAAACTCAATTCTCAACAATCAACAACATTCCTCGTGAAGAAAATAAACCATAAAATTTCCTTCTTCATAAAACATGATTTAACCTCAAGTATGAATAAGAATTACTCACATTAATATGAAGATTAAAAAGGTATAAGGCTGGAGTTGATGCTACAAATCAAGATCCTTAGTGGCTTGACTCAAGAGTTGGCCTTTCTTTCTTCTCTTCTCTAACGCTCTCTCTCTCTTGGCTCTTTCCTTATTCCCCTGTTTTTTGTCTTTGTATTGCAGATGCAAGAAGACTTCTATGAAGTCTGTCTCCCCGCTGAACTCTAGAGAAAATGATGGTGGTGCATGGGTACTTGGTGAGGGCATGAAATGGTTTGCACCGCTCTATTGGACACTTAACTATTTCTTTCTAAAATATTTCAAGGCCAAATTTTGTGTCCAAGACTCAGGAAATCCATCACATACATGTGTTGTGTATATATATATATATATCGGTTTTGCTAATGCGCGCTCCAACCGTAACGGAATTCTTGCTACAGTGCTCATGCAACCAACCAAGCGGAGTAAGAATTCCATTACAGTAACGGTTGGAGCACGCATTAAAGCACGTTCCAGAGTGCGCTTTAGCAAATCCGTATATATACATATATATATATATATATATATATATGTGTGTGTGTGTGTTGTGTACTGTATATACACACACACAAATATGTCAAAGTTGAGTGGAGGTTAAGTGCGGTTATCGTGAAGATTGAGGAGTATTTTTGTCAATTCGGACAGGGATTTTGGAGGATACATTTCAGCCACTTCTTCAACCCACCTTTAAAAACTAATTGATCCATATCATTCTACTAAAAAGGGGCTTTTTCTTGACATCTACTTTAACTCAAACAAATAAGAATTGATCACTCAAATTGTTCAAAATTCCCAAGGATGAATTTCTTAATGAAACTCTTCAAAATTCTAAATCTTTCTTATTTGAATTATGTCACGTGATATCAAAGTTCAAATATTACATTTAAAATATAATTAAACAAATACGAACCGTACAAGAATAATACTTCAAGTCCATTTAATACAATGATTCCACTTTCATTGATTTCTATGTAGTACATTGAATATGAGGCTTATGAGTTTCGGGTGTTACAAATTTTTCAATGGTCTTTAGCGGAACTCCATTGGTCAGAGAGGCAGAGCCTGCATTTCATGGATCATGAGTTCTTGATGTACCACCGCACCATGCTTATTTTTTTGGGCGGCAAAAGGTGTTGGCCACCCACTCATGCATGCGTCCCGATCAAAATATCCATATCAGTAGACAGTAGTACTATTTATCTCTCGATATATAATATACCCTGAGTTGTGATCGATCATAAACATTGAAGAGAATATTAAATGATTTTACTACTTTATATATATGCATGACAGCATGAGTTGTAGGTTCTTGGGAATAGTTTTCTGAATCACAAAAGTGGTTAATTTCTCTGTTTCTTCTTCTCTTAACTGTCGGTACACTTTGCAGTTAGATAGATGCCTCCAGGACAGGAGCATGCTTGATAATTTCTTCTCTGAAGTTGAAGGTGATGGTGATGATGATGATGATGATGCTTGGAAGCCTGTACAACTTCCCGCAGGATCTCCAGCCATCTCTGATATATCATAATCCATTTTGACTTTTGTTTGATTAATTCTTATGTAGGTTTGTACCAGCTTAGTCATGTTGCTGGAGATCTTGAAAAACAACCCTCTTTAAATCTAAAGCTATAAACAGAACGAACCTGTAATGTAATAATAGTTCTCTGATAATTAAAATCAACTGCTATTCTTGTTTCTTGACAATCAACACCATCTGTTATTGGTCATTTGACACAATTATGATCCAAAATTAATCAGGATATGGCAAAGGGGCTCATAGATAAAGTTTTGCCAAGATTTGGGATCTGTGAATGAGAAAGAAGCTCCTATATATAAAATTAATGAGGTGATACTTACATAAAGTTATATCTGGATATAACCTAATAATATAATCAAATAAGAATGACAAAAGTCTAATGAACAATCATAAAATGCTTATGATGTCCAAAGAATTAATCTAATAAATAAACCTCTGATCTTGAAGTTGAAACCATGTGTAAAGCTTCATTGGAGGACCCTTTTCGTGATTCCATCAATGCCAGAGCTTCAAACAGAACCCAGCTGGTACAATGCTAGATCTTTTGTTCGAAATAACATCTGAGAAGGTGTCAATAAGTTGTCCTGCAAGGGATTCTGGATCTTCAATAAACGTGTCGAAAAACACCTTCACGATCCTAACCTCCTGTGATGTGGCTCTCAAGCTGTACCAAGTGAGAAACTTCTGCCTGAACCCGGTCTCGATATGGCCTTCACACTCCAACCACCTGATCATCTTCACATAATACTCGAAATCTTTGTCAACTACCATGGATTCCTCATCCCGTCTTTCTGCATTTCTTTTCTTTGATGAGCAGCCAGCCTGAGGATCCTCCTTCCCGGATCCATTATCAAGGTCCCTGATGATAGGTTTAGGTCGGCTACTTGGGATCCCATCCTTCTTGATTTCAATTTTGCATGGAGTGATTGGTAAGACAGCTTCTGAAATCCCAAGATAAGGAACACACTCTTTGCCAGTTGGCAGGGGAGGATTTGACTCATTTTCTGTGCTAGTGTCTTCTGTCATCTGTGCATCCATAGCACGCTCGCACTCGAGATTCTTGGCTTTGGTGTCCGGTCTAGAACTAATCTTTCCTGTGGTGTGTTCCTCATCCAAAGGGAATAGTGTCTCTCCAGTAATTCCTCTTTCAACTGTGTCCGTGAAGCCATTGAGCAAATTTGCAGAAGAAAGTTTCTTGGGCCCATCGCAATGACCAAGATAGTTGCTACCTCTGGTCTCCTCATCATTGCTGCAGGGAACAACATTATTAGTTTCATCTTCCACTGAGGAAGGATTAGAAAGGCTACTACAGTTGGTTGCTGGACTTTCACTTCTTTCAACTTCCATGCTTTTTGGCATTGGATTCATATCTTGAATCCCAGCACTGGCTGTTCGGAAATGAACTTCACTCATCCCCAACTCTCTGTTACTATCTAGGGAGACAACTTTGACAAAATAATCAGTGTCTGGGATTAGACCTGATAAATAAAATTTAGTACTCGGTGCAAACAGAGTACAAGTTGGTTCTGCAGGATAGCTCAAATCTTCCTCTCTGCGATGCCATAAGGTATAACCAACGACATTCCCCGAAGATGAATCTTCAATACCCAAAGCCACGGTAACAGATGAATTGGAAACATCTTCAACTGTAATAGACTTAACAGCAATCGAATTGTCAACTACAAAAGTGCAAAGAGTCAAAACAAAAGTTGTTAGAGCATTCCTTCACCAGAGTCAAGCACTTGAAGAACAAAATATTCTGAGAAGTGGAATCATATCATAAATTGACTCTCATATTGGACACATGTGTTACCTGGCTTGTGCTGGCCTCTGAAGATTTAGAGATAGGAAGAACCGTAATCATGGGAAATGAAGATTCAAGCTATGTGTTCAACAAGGAAACTAAACTACATGAAACTAGTTTTTGAGGAAAAGAGTGGATCACCATACCAGATAATATATCAGATGCTCTAGCTGAAAGCATGTTGTTAACGGACTCAATAGCCAAACCGCAGAGTCTTTGAACTTCTGGGCCAGAAGACAGCCTGTTTACAATTCCCCTAGCCATCTTCATTGGTAAACCGGTTAAAGGACCAACATCTTCTTCAAGCTTTTTCACTGCTTCATCCACAATGTCTTTCAAGATTCCATAATGTTCGGTGTCACCAAGAATCTTTTGGCTCAAGGATAGCCGGTAACATAATATATCAACCCGTCTGGTATCCCTTGCTATAAGCAGTTGCTTTCTCCAAGATCTGCATGAGCATGAAATTAAATTTCATTAGATCATCTCAAGTCTTCGTACCTACGATATAGAGCAATCAGTAAACACGCAACTTCACCTTGACCTTTTCCCAAGCAATAAATATTAGCACTTGAGGTTGCAACTTATTTAACAGTTTCATTTCTAAAAGGGTAAATAAGAGTTGGACCCATGATATCAATAAACATTAGTGCCCGTAGAGATTAACAGAATCATGCATCAGATTGAGAAACAAAATGCAGATAAAATAGTTACAAGAAAAATTACTTTAAAGGCTTTTATGCTACTGAAGAATTTAGCTTTGCCTTCCAGAAGGACAAAACAGGTGATAGTTTCACACACGCAGATGAAAAAATTCCAAATATACCTCTTTGGAAAATTCTCATTACAGGACTACTTCAACCACCTCAGTCGAGCATTTATCATTTTAGAATATACAGATGGTTCTAGAATTGCCATTTCAATCCAGCATCTTAGAGATATCTGCACAAGCAATATTTTGGTTCATTAATTTTAAGTGTCCAAGTACAAAAGTTGCATAGTTAGTCAACTAAGCACACTTTAGTGGGGAAGAAGCCATCCATGTCCTGTTCTCATCCTACAGTCTTCTTTCTATGATATTCCTTAAAAACATTCCCAACGACTTCACCCTGATTTAATATCCTTGTCCTTTTGGCTGTATATAGGACTATACCTCTGAAGCAAAATAGGCAATTTTGTTTTCAATCTTCAACAATGTAAATTCTGGGATCAATTGTAGCAGTCCAAATTCTCTCACAGACTGTTCACCAGAAAGTTTGAACCACACATGACCCTGATCTGTTTATACCTTAAATTCCAGCTAATAACTAATCTCGTTCTACAAGGCAATCTTGCATTTTATGTTGCTGTGCAACCAAGGAAAGCTTAAACTGACTACAAACATAATGAAATTATAACTTCAAATGAAATCTACAACCTAGTAACCTTACCACATTACTAAGATAGCCTTCGCAAATTTACTGATAGGAGAATACCATTAAAAACCCTGACCATGAATTCAGTGAAACCTCAAAAACACGCAAACCATGTAGGAAGTAACTTCTGTCCTTGCCTACAAATTTCCCACAGTAGAGAAAGAAGCAAATGTTTTGTAGCATGAGTTTAAACCTGATCAAGAAAATTACTAACTGTAAACGAGCAAACACATACAAAGGAGGCGCTCTATAAAGAAAGTCATCTTTACTGTTTGATAGGCTAGGATGAAACACCATATCCAAGTCATCTTTCTTTATATTTAATGGCTACCAAATAAACAGGGCAATGGAAACTGTAGATATCAACAAGTTACTGGTATCACGAGAACAAAACCTAGACAAAGTATTAGAAGCAAAAGTATTATTGGTTAAAATGCTAAGACAAGGATTCACAAACTTTTATATGAAGATTATAACAACAGTCAACCAAAGAAAGAAGCAAGAGAGAAGAGTATTCACCCGAGTGTATCATTTACTTTCCCACAAGACACACAATAAAAGTTCCCATCTAGTCTCTTATCTTGCTTATCTTTTCCAATCCCAGACCTTTCATGTCGAAGGGCACACTCGAGGTGACATGACATACCACATGATTCGCCTTGGAAAGGAGGATCTGAGTTACAAATTAACCACAAGCTGGGGTCCTTGTTGTCATCATACTGGTGACAAATACAGCATGAACACCTCTTGCAGAATGCATCATCATGACATAGTTTTGCTCTGCAGGCTGAATTTTTGCAACATATGGTATTGTCTACATTTGACACAACATTGACATTAGAAACCATATTTGAAGCCAAGGGATGGCGAGTAGGATTATCAATTTTTCTCTGCCTTTTGGGAGCCCTTTGAGCAACTTCTGCTGAAGCCTTTGGTGCAACATCGGTAGTGGCACCATGCTCCTGTGATTTTTTTTCGGATACAATTTTCAAAAGCTGCTCTATTATTTTCAGTTTCGTCAAGCCTGTATATTTCCTTTCCTTCCCCATCTCGGCACAGAGGATCTCCAATATCTCCTGGCGACTCCAGGACTGTAGCATTTCAGGGGCACCATGTGACCACTCTGACAATGCATAGACAAGTTCTCTTTTTTCATCCATGCTCAACTTACTGCATTTTGATGGATCAAACACCAAACCTGGAGCCATGCAACAGATTTCCATAAATATAACTCTATTCAACTAATCGATACATGATTATAGAAGTTCAGAGAAAGAATCATTTGAATAATTATCGATAGTTTATTAAATGATTGAGGGGGAAAAATCATAAATAAGGCCAAAAATCAAGAGAGAGAGATTCTGAGAGAAACTGGAAAGGCATATAACATAATTAAATGCTTTCATATCTTTCCTTCATGGACATAACTCTATTAATTGAAAAGTAAAAAGCAGCACTCTGGAAAAATAATCCTAGATCATGGTTTCCCTTTTGGATAACAATCCAACAATATGTTCCAAAAACTCTGCAGCAGTTGACTGGGTTCTTCCACCATGAAACAAGAAGGGAATAAAGTGGAAACCATTTGTTTAGAGTGATTGGTTAATGTTGCAAAACTCTAGGCATATTTTGGCCATCGGGCACTTAAGAAGAAATATTCTTTTACATGCAAATGATGCATAGTATTCATATCCATCTGAACCATAGAGACTGAGGCCTTCTTTCTCACTTGAAAAGAAAAGATTCTGTAAAAGGACTGCAACAAATATAACATGAACAACCATACAAAACCAAAAAAGAAGAGTTGACTCAAAAATATTGGTGGAAGTGTACAGTGTAGATAGCATAATGCGAATTAAGCACCATATTATACCCTTTTCAGCAAAATTTAAAAAATCAGCCTAATATATAATAAATTTAGTTGAATTTTGGATTACCAAAAGGTCAACGCCTACCTTTTTCGATTGAATTTAAAGTATATATTGAATGAACCAAACTCATAGTTGACTTTGCATTATAGGAGTACTTGGCATGGCAATTCTGGAGCGATTCAAGCAAACCAATTTTCAATTCAGTCAAGTTACCGTGAAACACTAACAGAGAAAATATTTTAAGCATAATTCTTCCACTCCAATCAGAAAACCATTTTCACAATATAAAGAGAAATAATATTGAAGGCGGAGAAAGCGACATTGCTGGCATCTTATTAACATCATTGATTTAATTTTTATTCAAGAAATGCTAAAAACTATGCGGAGTGTGGGTAACCACCACTTGCATAATAAATGAGAAATAGATAAACAAATAGAAATGACACCACACGCATACAGAAAACGAGCAATTACCCATCAAAGAGAATCCCAGGAGATCTAATCAAAACCGCATCATAGCAATTCAGACATACTCAACGGCTTATCTAGTGTCAGTAAGGAACAGATCAAGTATAAATTTTGCAACCCATTACAGAGCACATTAAGACGAAGAGAAAGAGATACCCACTTCCACCGAAGAAACAAAATTCTATCCAGAAATTCAATAAACGAAGACATCGCCGAAACCCAGAGAGGAAATAAAAGTAAAATTACCCTCCATAGAAGAACCATCCATGTATCACAGCTGTTGAATAAAAATCCAGTCTTTCTACCGCATTACCAACTAAAGACAACCTTTTCTGAGCCTGAAACAGATAAATTCTCAAAACATAAGCAAGAAAAACTCCTCAAGAACATTCAAAGAGGTAAACCCATAATTACAGAAGCACATGTTCAGAGAGATAAAAGAAGAAGCGAAATCTTTATATACAAATATGAGAGAGTATGAGTCTACGCAAATACCAAGGAGAGGAGTGGCTTGAAATTGTGGCAGTAGAATGGAATCCATGAAGAGATGGGTCCTCAACGTGGGCTTTTCACCACCCGAAGCGCATAGGGAGACAGAGAGATTCGATGACTCTTTGAAGAGAGAGAGCAAGAGAGAAAGGTATGAGAGGTTTTTGTGGGGAGAGGGAGAGAGAGAGAGAGACGGTTTGAGATGGATAGAAAAAGAAGGAAAAAAAACAAAGAGAGGCAAAAGCTAGGAAATAAGAATTATTTATGGTAACAAACAAAAGAAAGAGTGGGAGAAAGAAGCAACAGCTTGCAGTCTTTGCATGTCATTTTACACTTAGTTTTTCAGGGATAGAATTATTATTACTTTCCTTTGTAGAAAAGTCAACAAAATCTTGTTTAGGGTCCTTTTTCATTTCTTCTTTAAAGACACTGTGATTTTCTTCCTAGTTTGTGTGTGGAAATGCCCAGAACATATTAAAAAAAGGGCACACAAATTATGATGAATAGTTTAGTGTTTGCTTAAGTGACAAGTCATTTCACCAATACTTCAGTTTCTGTGTGCATGATATAAAAGGGAGCCAATAATTGTGTTTGTATAACATATTCTGGTGCCTATTTGAACAAAAAGCTCTTGTTTTGTTGCATATAAATTTGTATGGCAAGATTTTGTAACTTTGCATACATATTTGGATCGTCACGGCATTAATATGTATATATACAAAAAACTATGTTTATCCCTTTTGTCACAAATGGTGAGAGGGTTAGTATATTTATCTTCTACTTATTCTAGTGTGAACTCTTGATAAAATGATTCTTAATTAATGAAGAAAAATTTTGATATATACCTGATCTATGTTCTCACATATGAATCTTATAATTCATATCAAGTCAAAGAATATTACTTTTTTTTTTCACTTTATCGATAAAAGATGTGTGTAGCTCAATGTGAGTGTCATCCGATGAACCCGATCCATAATAGAATTTTTTATTAATCAAATATTACAAAAAGATATGAATACCAAATTTAATATTACCTAATATTGGTAAAAGTCCCAATTTGGTGTAAGGAAAATTTAACAGCAAAGGGGGAATCATGTGAAAGTTAACCACAGACAAGCACAGCCCAGCAGGTAAGTTTTTATCACTTTGTGTGGCATGTTTGGATTGCATGAACATTTGTGCCACAAACATAGTTCAATGGTAAACTATACAAAGCAGGTAAGTTCGACTCTCGTCAAATATAAGAATTGACATGTTGTATATAGTTTCTTGAGGTCTCACTAAAGCAATTTCCTCGATTTACTTCTTCTATGCGACATAGGAGTAAAAGCATGGGGACTCATAGGATTAGAGTTCAGCCTTAGATTACATGAAAATCTATATATATATATATAAATATACATATATATATATATATAATCGGTATTGCTATGATGATCATCGTTGTCCATCATAACATTTTCGTATATATTATATATTTATATATAGTGAAATTGCTATGAAAAAACTATTGGTTCCAAAAGTAAAAAGAATAAGGAAAGTATAAGCAACCGTAATTTATAGTATGAAATATGTAGCCAAATCTATAATAATATATAACCTAAGCATATGAAGTTTGAGAGGCAAATAAATATCCTCGTTTAAAAACTTAAACGTGTTCTTTTTTCGAATATTATTAGGATAAAGTTTAAGTACGTTCAAATTGTTTGCTTTCTCTCTCTGACTAGATATAAGTTTTCAAGAATCAAAGATTGCTTTAGTTCTATAAATGTTTTTGAGAAATAACTTTTTGAAGTGATTCTTATGTAATATATTTAAAATTGATTCCCTAAAATAATTCTTATTCTTAGATGTATAATATTTACAAATATCATCAGATTTATGTTATATATTTAGAATAAATTTTAAATTAACTCTATTATTTGAATTCGATAATATGAGTGTTGAGGACTCTGCTCACTATTCCTCATATGCATACCGCATGGATTCGATCATTCCAGCTTGATGGAGGGTAGGGGTGAGCTTGGATCGGTTTCGGTTTTTAAAGTTGGTTTTTTTCGGGTTTTTTTTCCAGAGGAGAAAATCCAAAACCAACCCTACTTATAGTTGGTTCGGTTTCGGTTTTTCATGTTCGGTTTCGGTTTTTA
>JAOXNR010000013.1:2968240-2980420 GCA_028571225.1 Parsonsia alboflavescens
GGGGGAAAGGACAGGATTGTTGTGGGGCAGGGGTGGAGGGGCTTACCTGGGGTGGGGGGAAACACCTGAAAGGAAGAAATGGGAAAAAAAATAGATAGGGTTGTGTGGAGGGAGGATTACTTAATGAAAGCATAAAAAAATAAATAAATGAGCACCTAAAAGGCAAAAATGGGGAAAAAAAAGTAGATGGGGTTGTGTGGAGAGGGAAGATAGGTTGGGGGTGAGGAGACTTACCTAGGGTTGGGGGGAGGGTTAATAAATGAAAACATTATAAAAAAAGAAAAGAAAAGAAAATAATAATGAACAGTGCAAGGAAGAAATGAGAAAAAAATAATAACTAATAGACAGGATTGTGAACGGGGGAGGGGGTTTTGGGGCTGAGCTAATGTGGGGATAAAGACTGAAAATTTTTTAAAAGGAGAAAGAGGGGGAAAAATCAATAAAAACAAAAAACAAAGTGAAGAAAAAAAGAAAAAAATATATATTATGAAAATTGAAAGACTAAAGTGTTTTTTTTATAAATTACTTTTTTTAGCTTAAAAAATAAGTAGTTTTTTTTTTTTTGTTGGCTTTTGCTTTTTAAAAAAAAGCCTAAACAAATAACTTTAATTTTTTAGATAAGCTATAACAAACAAACCCTCAATTTTGGACAACTAAAAATGAAAAATGAAACATTCAATTTTGAATAGAGGGAGTACTATGTTTCATAAAATTGGGAGACTTGGAAGTTGAAATGACCGAAAGAGCCTATACTTTTCTCCAATGAAAAATTCTTGACAAAATCATTTATGAATTCTGAATCAAAAATAAAATTCACTAAAACAAAAAATAGTACTCTCTCACTCTCATTTTAGTTGTCGTTTGGGGTTGTTTCATTGGATGTAATCACAATTTACCTTTTTAAAAAAAATAATTTTACCCTTTATTATTCTTCTTGAATGTTTTACTTTATTCCATAATCTCCTTTCTCTTTTTAAATCCTTCAACAATATAAAGCGTTAACCGTCTTTTATATGGATTAAGAAACAAATATATGTTTGTTATATATAAAATATCGTTTATCCCTCATTTTTATAACTACAATTGTATTTTTTCACAAAAAATGAAAAGAGGATATTAAATAGAAGGAAAGAATAGAAAAACATACTAAGTATTATAATTAAGTATACAATGTTAATTTTAAAATGTCTTATATTGTGGAACAAATGGAAAGAGTCTCAAAGGACTTATACCATGATACAGAGGGAGTATTATTTACTCTTCTCTCTCCTTTCTCTTGCCTCTCATATTTATTGTGAAGCTAGGATTAGTGTTAATAATATTGCCAGATGGTAACATTGGAAGAAGTAAAATAGTAAAGTAACTTTAGAAAGTGTTTAAAAAACTTGATTAATAAGGGGATAGAAAATGTATTTATATTTTTTTACCTTAAAATGTATAAGTTACGAGTAATTTGAAATAAAAAATTTCCCTTAAATGACCAATAATATGGAACAAAGGAAGTAGTAGTTAAATGGATATATAAATATATATATATATATATATTTATATATATATATGGATTTGTAAGCGCCCTCCAACCGTTATCATAACAGAATTCTTGCTCCACTTGGTTGGCTGCATGAGCACTGTAGCAAGAATTCCGTTATGGTAACGGTTGGAGCACGCATTAAGACGTGCTCCGGAGCCCGCCTTAACAAAACCGTATATATATATATATACACACGATAGAGAGAGTTTAAAAATTATAACTAATTTAAAATTATAAGGTCCTTAAAAATCCAATCCGCTTAAATTTTAGTCATTTAAATAGGAGATGATATAGCGTTTTTCTTAATCTAATCAATATATCTGAAATATAATTCATTACACATCAAATCACTCATCTGCCATATAAAACAAAAGTTCTTACATAAATGAGTTTTTTCTTTTTATTTTTTGCTTCAAATTATAAAATATAAAAGACTTCATTTATCGAAAACTGAATGTCTTATTGTAATTTAATATAAAAATCAAATGTATATTTAATAAAGTTACCCTATTATTGTTGTTATTAATATATTATTTTAATTTAAATTCATTAAGTTAGAATTTTAAGACATGATATCCAAAAATAAAAATAAAATTATTTAATTCGAGATCATGGATTTTGCACATTCTGGTAACATATCTCATTTCTTGAACTAATCTTTTTATCGATAATCAAGGTTTGTTACTGCCGCAGCTCATTGTTCATAGAGGTTGAAGTCTTAAATCGGTGAAGGAGATAGTTCCAGAAATGCATGAGGTGATCAAAAGCCAATAACTTTCTCTATTTAGAATTAAATATCTCATTTTAACTTGTACAAATTTAAGAAAAAAGTTTGACTTATTTCTTTTTAACATTGTATTAATACCAATCTCCTAATAAAATTTCAATTAATTTGAGAAATAATATATTTTCTTTTAAATGACTTAAAGTGGAAATGAGGACATTTAATCTCAATAAGAGAGTATTAAAGAATGGACACTACAGTGTCCAAATTTTACTTGTAACGATTTTAACTTTTTTGTAGTAGTTACTTACTCACTCTATCCCTAATTATAAGTCATTTTATCAATATTAAGGTAAAAAAAATTCAAAACATGTCCCTATTAAATAAGAACATTAAGAATAAAAGAGAAAAAAAAAAACATGTTTTATGAAGGAAAGAAAGCAAGGGGTAATATAGGGGGGAAAAAGAGTAAAATATGTATTAAAATACCCATAATGACTTTTAATAATGAATGAAAAATAGTGGGATAAAATAAAAGTAAGATCAAAAACTTATAATCAAATGGGTATTACTTTATGAAATTGAAATAATATTAAAAAACTTTTTTCCATCACACACATTAACTCTCTTTCCCTTCTTCTTCTTTTTTTTTTTTGTTTTTTTTAAGTGAGAAATACTACACCCGTCACTTAATATAAGTCGTTTTAATTACTTTTTTGTCACTAATTATAACTTATTATTGTTAATTTATTAATTATTTTATTGATATTTAACCACATTACCCATTTCCTTATCTCTTTTCTCTAATCACTATTATTAAATTGATTAAAATCATAAAAAGAAATATTTTAGGAAAAAAAATATTTTCTTAATTTTGTTAAAATAATGGCCGATAACTTATAGATAGTAATTTTGATGGTTGATAGTTTATAGATAGTAATGGAGGGAGTATTTGAGTATCTTGAAGTAATATTAAAACAAAACAAAAAATAATAATAATTTTTTAAAGTGAGAATTAAAAATTAGAACGAATGAAGCACATGGAGAAAGTATTCATAAATTCAAAACACATAGAATCAACTCTTGCGTAAGAAGCTTATGTCGCCATATATTCCTGAAATTTTGATGCCCCAACACTCGTATTGGACAAAATAAAATACGAAGAAAAAAAAATCAATATCCTATCTTTAACATTGGTAAATATAAGGGTGCAAATGAGTCGATCTTTATTTTGAGTTGGACGAATCGAGTTCAAACTGCTCGGATCGAGCCAAGTTTGAGTCGAGCTACAACCGAGCTCAAGTTTAGCCTCGAGCCGAGCTTGAGCCACTTCCAATTGGTCTCGAAGCTCGGAAATCAGAATTTAATATTTATATAATTTTATTTAAATTATAAATAATTATATAGATATTTTTAATAATAAATATATTTTAAAAATAATCTCTTTTATATATATATATATATATATATATATATTAAAAAAAATTTAAATTTATTTTTAAAAAAATTTAAATCGAGCCGAGTCGAGCACCACCCAGGCTCGGGCTCCAAAATTTTTGCTTGATGAGCTCGAGCTCGATTTTTTTGGTCAAGTTTGATTCGGTTCAATTGCATCCTTAGGTAAATAAGATATTCATTTTCACTTACAAGAATTTAAGAAAAAATTAACTTAGTTCATTTTTAATTACATTAATGTTAAATTTCTTTATAAAATTTTAATTAATTTAGGAAAAGTAATATTCAATTTCAGATGAGAAAAGTAATACAAATGCAAAAAGATGTTTGCATTATCTTATATTAAATGTATCTTAAATTGTTGTACTTAATCTTTATTGGCTCCGAAGATTCTAAGTACTACTTCTACAGAAGAGATTCAATTTAATAAATATTTAGAAAAATTAGAAATTACTTCTTTCATTAAATAAGTTGTTTGCCATTATTTTTTTTTTCCTTTTTATAAATCGTTTTCTATAATGCAATGTTTAGTTAATTTTTTTTTTTTTTTTAATATTGTCCCGATTCATTATCAAACTTTACTTTAGTTATAAATAGGGAGCATTTTTAAAAAATAATTATTCTAACATTGATAAAAATGACTGCAAACCAACGGAGGGATTATATTATTTGAACTCATTTGCCTGATCCAACTGCAATCTTGTTTACTCGGTGAATTGGCAATAATGGGGGACGGATCCACTTCAAAATTTGGTGTAGACCTAGCTAGACAAGTCAGTCATGTTTGGTAAATTGGCCTTTGAAATTGAAACCAAACCTTTTTCTAATCCAATCATTAGGAGATCCTTCTGAAAATAAAACTTGAGAATATTTCTTCAAATACATTATTTATTTAAAATGATTTTATATAAATCAGATTTTCATAAATACTTTTATTATAATCGCATATTTGATCGACCAATTCCAATCTATTTGGCGTTATGATGCTATCCATAGAAAGTTTATGTTATCCTTTACACAGATAATTATTTTGTAAATATGTTTTTATATTTCAATTTGGGTTCATTCCGCTCCATGCTGGTGGTCAACTTTGCCGTATGCCTACTCGGAGACGGGATATCTTAATAATTGAACCGCGCAATCATTCAAATTCGATCAAAATTAAACAATTGAAATAACAATTTTAAAATATATTTATATGTTCCATTAGCAACCTGCTCCATTTGAAATATAGGAGACTACACGCGCAAAGAATTATTTCAAAATATAAGTCTTTTGACAAAATTTGATAAGTGTTCAATTTTATTTCTATTTTTTTTACTGTTACCCCTGGTAGGTTTTATCTAATTTTTTGAATTTGACTAAGGATTTTTTTGGTATTTTAATTAAATAAGAGCATTATTTTTAATTTTTAATTCTTGTATAAAAATTTTAAATGACTTGTAATATGAAAAAGCTAGAGCAGAA
Source organism: Parsonsia alboflavescens (assembly GCA_028571225.1). Lineage (NCBI taxonomy): Eukaryota > Viridiplantae > Streptophyta > Magnoliopsida > Gentianales > Apocynaceae > Parsonsia > Parsonsia alboflavescens. Next base: position 2,973,418 of record JAOXNR010000013.1, read on the forward strand.
ACTTACATTTTTATTGATGTGGGTCCGAACCTAATACTAATAATCCAACCACACAAATTTTAAACCACCTATAATATAATACTCCCTTCATTACTAAATATAAATCATTTTAACTAACTTTTCTTATATCTAATTATAAGTCATTATTATTAGTTAATTAGATATTAAAAGATGTTCTTCCCATATTACCTGCTAATTATACACTCATATTGGTATTCATATTTTTTAAAGGATGATTAGAAAATATTTTAAAAGAATAAAAAGTTATCAAAATTTTTACAAAAATGATGGTTTATTGATGACTTATATCTAGTGTCGAAGGAGGGAATACGAAATGGAAAGGGAGCGAGAATTTACATTTCATTTATGTGAGTTCACCGCTGTTGGATAATGTGATGGGCATAAACCAATAGGTAAAAATTGTTGTATTAAACTTTAAAATAAACTCAATATATTTCGTTGCAGAAATTGTAAACAGAGGAAGTACATGTATCTATATCTATATTCATATATGAAAGTAGTGACCCTGAATGCTTAGGACAAAGTTTAATTATATTTAAATCGATTATTTCCTCTCTCTAACTCCTAGATAAACGTTAAAATATTTCAAGAAAAGAAATAATAACGAGAGAGAGTCTCATGAAATTTCAAAATGACTTATATCTTTCTCGACCAACACATTTGGTTAAGATGAAATGTGAAATCTGTTCTTATCTGTTTAGTATCTCATACTTGGACCATTGGCTCACATGATATTAACTCTTTGTAAACCTTTCATGGGAATACTGCATAATAGAAGCATTATTAAATTTGATTAAAAAAAATTATCATAAAAACATTACTTTTTAATTAAATAATAATAAATATTCAATAAATTCAATGCATATATTATAATTCGAAAAATATATAATAAACAAAAATATTTTAAAAAAACATATTTACTAACATGAATTCAATTAATTAATTGAATTTTTCTAACAAGTAATTAAAAAGTATTTCTTATTTTTTAATTTTTAATTTTAAAAAAGGTATTAATTTAAACTGGTAATAGATAACACATTAAATTATCTTCTTTTTTTTTGTATTTATATTTTCAGTTTTATTATTTTATACTTTATATAACAATTATTAATGCCTTCTCGTGTATTAAGCGGGTTTTTATCCTAAAGTCAAAAGGATTTTTAAAATTTAACTTTAAAATATTTATTGTAAGTATATCTTTTAAACAAAAATAGATAACTATAGAGATTTTTTGAAATTTTATTTTGGATAATATAAAAAATTAGAAGAGTTTCATTGATTATATATATAAGTTTTAAAAAAAGATTAAAAATTTTAATTGGTGAAAAACTATTAATTTTTTATTGGTAATGGGTAACAATTGCTGTTGGAATAATTATTAAATATTATTAAAAAAATAGAATTTATATACAAACTTATTTATAAATTAGTTTTAAAGTCAATAATAAATCAATAGTTAAAATTTTACTTAATAAATGGGTCATGAAATCATGATTCATTAGTTTATATTAAAAAAACATATTTTCTTTCTTTTTAAAAGTAATAAAGATAAATATAAAATTAGATAAAATAATTTCTTATAATAATAAACTAAATCATAAGAATTTATTGATTTTTTTATATATCAGTATTTTAAAATTATGATAATTTGGACATTTAGTGGATCATACATTGATTTACTTTTTTATTTACAATTTTTCCTTTTTCCTTTTTTTTTTATACAGTAAGGATAATTCAAAGTGATAATAATATTTCTTAGTTAAAAAAAAAAATTCATTTCAATACTATTTAAATTTTCTTTTTTTTAAAAAAAAAAACTTCATTCAACTTATTTAAGATAACATATTATTAAATAAAAAGAAAAAGGCAAAAAAAAGTAGACATAAAATAAAATATAATTGGAAAACATCTATAATAAACCATCATATAAAATCTAGAAAGAATTGTATTGACTATTATGAACATAATTATTTGAATTTTTCTAAAAAGACAATTTAATTTACACAAAAATTTCTTATTTATTAATTTTAGAAAAGATGTTAATTGAATGGGTAACGAGAACACATTCATTTAGCTTTTTTAATTACTTTTTTTATTTTTATTATTTTATACTTTATTTGCGATTATTAATGACTTCCCACATATTTCTTATGATATAACTTTACCTTTTTTTAATTATATTTTTTTAATAAGACAATATAAAAGACAAATATATAGATTACTTATTTTTAAAAATATATATATAAAAGACAAATTGTGAACTTTGATTTTTACGACACTAATGAAGTTTTGAAAGTTAAACAAGTTTATATATGAGTAGTGTGTCTCTATGAAGACATCAAAAAAACTTTAATTTATAATTTTTATATAGGAGTAATGAGCCTCTAAAAAGATAAAAATTGATTGCTTTCTCTCTCACTAGATAGATATTAAAATTAAGGAAAAAGATAATTAGGAAGTGCGGGTCAAATTAGGCCTCTAAGGCAATGTTTTCAGAATGGGACCGATCATCGAACCAAAAAAATTACTGGTTAAAGATTCAATGATTTAACCGCAATTGAACCGGGTAATTTAATAATCAAAACAATATTTATTTTATAGATTGAAATATATCAAAATAATATAATTTATTCTCAAATTAATAATATATATGTATAAAATAAATGAAAAAAACATGAGATGATTTAGAATTAGTTTATAACTACCTATAAAAACCCATAAACCTATAAACATACAGTAGTTATAAAACTAAACCTCTCATGATCTCATCTTTCATTGAAATCCAAAATCCTAAATATAAAAAATTTTAGAACTTACGAAAGATTCATTACAAAAGGATTTTTTATCTTTCCAATTATACCTAGCTATGATTTAATCACGTCAATAGTAGTACTAGTACCAAAGCAATAAGGCTAACAAACTGGGGAGAAAAAGAAAGAACGAAAAACGAACAGAACTGTAACAAAAGATTCAATTAGCAATAGTAGTAGTAGTACTACCCCTTTCCCCTCTCCCTACTGGTATGATTGTCAGAAGTAGCCTAATGAAGATCCAAGCATGGAGAAGGCGAAAGAGTAGTCCTATCATGATCGTCAGTCGTAGCCATAGTCCCATCATAAGGAAAGAGCCGGTCCAATATCTAATCGATCCCTTCATTGGTTCTCTAAGGAGACAAAGAAAAAAAATATTAAGCTATACTTATTTATTATGTGTAAAAATTCAATTTAAAAGATTTTCAAAGATTATACACACAAACATATATATATATATATATATATATTAATATTTAGAAAATTAAATGATTTAAATCTGTAGAAAATAAATTATAACCATACGATTAATTAAATTACTTAAAAGGAAAATAATCGTCACATAAATTTAAAAAATTAAACTACTCGAAAAGAAAATAATATTCACATAAATTAAAAAATGACAAATTTTCATATATGAGCTTTTGAAATATAAGAATCTTGAATTAAACAATTAGTTAAATTGAACTTAAATCTAACTTTCGGAAAATATTTATAGTAAATATATTTAAAACAAAATGTTTATCTTTCAGAAGACCTTCATTTTTTCTATTAATATATATATAGAATTTCTTGTCTCTTTAAAGACATCCCAGAGGGTGGAGTGGCAGTCTCACAGACCAAAGGTTTTGAGTTCAAATCCCACCAACACCCTCCTATAAGAGTATAAAATACACAATAATGACTTATAATTAGTAATAATAAAAGTCCTATAATGGCTTATAAATAGTGACACAAAAAATATGAATTTAATTAATTGAATTTTCTAAAAGGTAATTGAAAATTATACCTGGATATTTCTCATTTTTTAATTTTAAACAAATTTTATTTTATATATGTGATAGAAGACACGTTAGACTACCTTTTCTTAAATATATTTTTATTTTTAATTTATTATTTTATACTTTATACAATTACTATCAATTACTTTTGACTTTTCACCCATTGCGTCGGTTTCTAACGTGAAAGGGTTTCTAATGTGAAAGGAATACCACTATAAATTAGCCATAATTCCTGAATATTTATTAATCATCAACTTGGATGATTGCTACTTTCAACAAATACATGTACGACTCCTTATGGAAGTAGAAGAAAGAAGAAAACAACAATGAATATGAGATCGGACACCAAAGTAGTTTGGATAAGATGGATAACCATTGACCACAACCTCCGAAAAGAAAAAACAAGTTCTGCAAGTGAGAAAAACAAATTAAAGCTAAGTTTTGTTTTACAAGGCTTTGGATTCGATCTTTTATTACACATTTGTTACATCAATAAAAATTTAATATAGATTATTAAAAGATCAAATACTGCTTTATTTTTTTATATGATTTTCAATAATTTTTTATTAATATAAAATGAAATGACACGGTAAGAAATTTGAAATCTTTTATAAATTCTAACACGGTAGAATGTTCATGTGAAAAATAAAAAAAAGTGGATTACGACTGATGTTAGGGTAGCCGTCGGCTACGTAACGAGGAAAAACTTTAGTTAAACAGATAAAGCAAACGGGCCATTGATCGGCGGTGGGCGGTGGTTGATAGTTCCATCAAATTCAAAGGTGTGAATTAGAGATAAAGATGATAGAAGCAGACTTTGTTTTTATTAGTTGTTTGGGTAAACCAATTTGATGGATCAAATTCAAAACCAGTCGATGGGGTCATCAATAACAATCATGCAATTTCCACCGCCTCTGGATACGTATAATCCGGGAGAGGGGTTGGTGTTGGTTGATTTATGATTAATTTCTTCCCTCCTATTCCATTCAATCACTTACTTTTACTCTTTAGACAAAATTGAATAAAGATACTAATAACAGTGACTTGGTGTTATCTTGTCTTTAACAAAAACTTCATATAAATTTTTTTAAACACATATTATTGATTTAATCGGTAAGTCTCGCGATCACCATGTTATAGATGAATCTTGTCCCGATATCTTAACCGACAAAAAGTCTGTCAGGTTAACTTGGTCGAGACTGAAATCCATCTAAGGTGATCTCATACCCAACTATGGATGCAATAGACAATTACAATGGTGGATTCATCTTGCTCAGAAACCACTTCTTCATTCGTTTGCACCTCTATTTCTGTACCCTCAATATTTGATGACAGATATTTAAAAGTTAGAAAAACTCACTTCATCAAAGATATGAGAGACGTGAGTGGGCATATATGACAACTATGGAACCTGCCGCTGTTTCATTTTGTCTTCTTTTTATATGTTTGCTATTTAATTTCCTAAACAAGGCAAATTAAAATAAATACTCTTGTCTTTGATTTTGATTGAAGTGTAAGGCCAGCCATATAGATCATATTGATTTGATAGAATGAAATATTTTACGTCTTAAAAATTTTAAAAGTAAGGCTAAAACTGGTATAATATATATATTACAAAAGTTAGATAAGATATTTAATTTAAATTGAATGAAGTGAGTATATCTTTATTTCTGTGATGTTTAAATTAATTTTTTTTATAGGGATTAAGAGAGTAATTAATTTATGTCGTGAAATTAGAAATTTGATATATATATATATATATTTTTAATTACTTAAAGAAGGAGAAGGAAAAGAAAAGAAAAAAGTCTTCGGTCATTCCTGTTCACTTGAAGTAGAATGGATAGGAGGAAGTCGCAATCTGAAATTATCACGTAAAGAGTGGCTATGTCTCATTTCTCCTTGCCATTATCACTTCACGGACTAAAGGTGAAGATGATCACCAACATATCTTTAAGCTGCAAATGCACTCGCGGGTCTCACCCAATTTTAAGTGAACTAATTTTGCAATAATAATTTAAAAGTTATTTTGATGAAAAAGAACTTTTTAAGATTTTATGAAGATTTTTATTTTCATTTTTTTAGAAAAAGAAATTGATAATAATAGTTATATTTCATAAGTTCTAATATTTTTAAATGGATATCTAACATCTTTGAAGAATTTTAAAATGATGCATTAACAGAAAGATGGAAAATGGAAAAGGAGGTAAAAGGGGGATAAAAGGAAGAACAAAAGGGAAAAATTAGAAAAAAAAGAAAAAAAAAAGAAGAAGAGCAGAAAATATGGGTTTGAAGAAGTTAAATTGACAAATTCATAATCCGCTTCAAAAAAGCGGCTTCGATCTTCTATAATATATTACTCCTTATTATATTAATAAAAAAATTTACATCTTTAGTTATTATGTTTATATATTTTGTAGATTAAATTCTAAAAAAAATAATAAATCTTAAAAATATTTAATCTTTAAAGGACACTTGTTAAATTTTTACTGATCTAATTGGGAGTGCAACATAAATGAGCAATAGAAGATCACGGGTCAAGAAAAAATGCTTTCTCTATCTGAAACTGAATATCTTTATTTTTATTTTAGGTTGTCTAGAATTGAATGTCTCATTTCTTAGAATAGCTCGACATTTCGCTTATCTAGGAGGATCGTGAGATTCGAATTCAAGATCTATGATTTGTGCCTTATCACTCCACCTATTATTGTGTCTCCGAAGGGACATATCCTATTTTGACTTGCACAAATTTTAAGAAAATGAGTTGACTTAGTTTAGTTTACACTTAATACTAGTATCAATTTCTTAAGAAAATTTTAACTAATTTAGGAAATGAGACATTTATTTGCAGACAACTCAAAATGGAAATATAGATATTCAATTTCAGACGAAGGAAGTAACTTTCGTATAAGTTAAAAGGCACTCCATAATTTTTCTTTAAGCCAAAATGAAGCATTCAATTATGAATGGAGAGAGTAATTTTTTTAAGTTTAAAGATAAGTTAAATTTTAACTTCTTGAAAAACTCATTTAAATTTTTTTCTTTTTCTTTTTTTCATTAAGTGCTTAACTCTTTTTTTTAGCCTTGCTCTTGTTTGTCATTTCCACTCACTCTATCACTATTTATAAGTCGCTGACCATCATTTTATCAAACTGAAGGTAATATTGGGGGGGG
>JAOXNR010000013.1:2980497-3022835 GCA_028571225.1 Parsonsia alboflavescens
ATATTACCCCCCCCCCCCCCCCCTGAAATGTAGCTATTTATAATTCTAATTAAACTTAAAAGTGACCAGAGAAAAGAGAGAAACTCATGGATAATATGATAAAAAAAAATTAATAAAATACCTAATAAATTAATAACAATAACTTATATTTAGTTAGAAAGAAAGTCCAAATGATTTGTAAATAGTGACAGAGGGAGTATTTTGATTGTTTAAAATTAAATTGAACATTTTAATTAGTTGAAAAGGAATATTCAAATTTAAATGGTAGATGTATTAAAAAATTTCTTAAAATATAATATATGTGTTTCACTATCAAAATGTATTACATGGTTCTATGTAAATTAACAAATTTTTTAAAAAATATTCATTCCTTCTTAAATGAATGTCTATTTTTAAAATAAATAAAATTTTATTACAAATTTCTGTCAAGTATATGTCTTTGATTTAAGAATTTATATCTATTAAAATAAAGTCTTTTCAAAAATTAAAATTAAAGAGAAGGATAGAATCGTGACTTTAAAAAAAATCAAATGCAATTCTTAATTTTTTATTAAATCAATATGAGATATTTAATTTTAAATGAAGAGAATAATTTTTTCAATTAAAAAGTAAAATAAGATTAATGGGGAAAGAAGAAAAAAGAGAAAGAATTCGGTTTAGACACGTGAAAGTTTTGAATAAGAAAAATAAATCTTGAACGGGATACGAATCGGGCTAGGCCTCCAAATGTAACAAACTTTCCTCCTAAAGAGAGAGGTGTCGTTGGGCCCATTATAGAGTACAACGTAGAAATCGAACTACTTTTGGGTCCTTCAAAGCCCACCACTACCCGAAGACTTTTGTTCAATTAATAACGAAGTCCCAAAGATCTGGGTCGGAGTTCACATCCAACTGCCTGCTTTGTCAGTCGTCAGTGCCACCACCGCTCCGTTCAGGTGAGGTTACTTCTCTGATCACTGGAAGTAATTGGAGTAAGCAGACACCTACCCTCTAAAAGAAGCTCATCCGGGCATTAGACTCTGCGAGGTAGAAGTTCAATATCATCTTCTTGTCTACTGTGCTGAATTACAATTGTTACCAAGATTGAATCTGGATGATTCTGTATTGTGTTCCCTCCTTTGTTCATACTGATTTTTCTTTAATTATGTTATTTTGAATGTTTTTTCGTTTCTTGTTTTCTTTAAAATAGAGAATCGGGCTTTTGTAATTGGTGTTTGTTAATTAATTTCGATTCAACAATTTGTTCCACTTAATTCAATTTGCTTGGCCATGACCATGTATCATTTTCTTCTTTCCAGTGATTGATGGAATAGAATTAATTAAATTTTCATCCGTTTGTTGTGGTTCTTTTGAATAATTACATTACAAAAGTTTGTTTTACTCAAAGTCAATTTGGGTAGATGTGAACTTTTTCTTCTGTAGATATGAGAATATATTCCTGTTAGAGGGAGTGGGGAAAGGGGGAATATTGAAATTTCAGTTTTGGGATGAGGAGAAAGTGATATTGCACTTTTATCATGTCCTCGTGGTGCTTATGTTGTGTCAGTATGCTAGTGTTTCTGGTTACAGTGCGTTTCATTATTATCACAGGACATTCTGAATTTAAGGATTTGTTGAGAGATTAGATATTCTGCCGTCATCACTTTCAAAAAATCTATAGCATAAAACAGGTAGATGTGTGAGTTTGGCATTCTTCTGTAACTCATGAACTTTAACTGATGTTAATTTTTGGACTCAACGGTTTTTCATAAATTTGAACTTCAAAAGAGCTATCTGACAGTAGAAATATGGCCACCCATTGTGATGTTCTTCTATTTCTGCTTTTCCCAGAGGTTTATCTGCAAGTTAAGAAGCTACAGAGCATGGCTGGGGCTGATGATTCTGGTGCTTCTAAGGAGAAATCAACTAATAGCGTGGATGACTTTCCGACCATGAAAGCTGAGAATGTTCAAAACAATGCAAAAATCATATATTACAGGTTTGTTTCAACACTTATGTTGTATTGTTATTGAAAAGAGGTTTTTTCTATTTGCAATACTCTGAATGGCTGAGGTTAAATTGATTCAGATGGCATAAATGTATTAAGAAGTCAAATTTATGATACAGGAAATAGGATGTAGAAACAGGTTTCATCATGCCTCTGGTTAAAAATGCATCAATTTTGTTATCTTGTTGATACCAAGATGATTTCCCATATGTTAACAAATTTTTTTCAATGCTAAACTTTTGTATGCTAGCTGCCAGTCCATAATTCATTAGCACATACGGGTTTCTTTTTTCTGTTGCGTTGTGCAAATCATCTATGTGACCATTTGTGGAAAAGTCACACGAGAGAGAAGAGGGGGAAGGAAGATTAAATTTTTATGCTTTTTCTTTATCTAATTATTATGCTGTCACATTCTGAATCATGTTGTGGGGATTCCATTGTTTTTTTTTGGCCTTCAAGCAGCATTCAGATATTCTACATATGAACATTACGTATGACATAGTGATCTTAGTACCGGCTGAATCTGATCTCCCAAAAGGAACATCAGATGTACGAACACTTACTGGTTGTTGCTATCCATCAATTTGAAATATGTTTATGGGGTCCAAAAATCATGGATCAAAATTAAATTCAAGCAACTCTTTACTGAGCTAGTGTATATTAGGTACTGTTAACTGATTTGAATTTTCGGTCCATGTGATTTATGTTAATTGTGTTGTCATGGTGATTTTCAGATTGCTATTATTTTTTCTTCTTTTCCCTGAACTTGAGTTTCTTGTTTTATTCAGCCGGACATTCATGTCTATAATTGGTGGAGTCATTGCTGGAATTTTGGGGCTAACAGGATTAATGGGATTTATCTTTTACTTCCTGATTATGGCAATAACATCAGTCGCACTAGCTGCCAAAGCTGGCTTTTCAGTTCATTTGTATTTTGACAGCTGGAGCAGGATTCTACTTGATGGATTTTTTGGCGGGCTTATGGTATTGATCATCTTTTTTCTTGGAACTTCATAGTGCAAATTGTATTTGTTTACTTTAAATTCTAACTGGACTCTTCGCACACATGGTATAACATATAGTCCTGAGATCATACTATTAGGACCCAACAGGCAGTTCTAACATTCTAGGATTCCTCATTTCTTTCCTAAGGCAAAACTAGAGACAGAAGGAAAGGAAAACTTCTTAAATCTATCCTGTAGTTGGCCAAGTTCATATATCTGGTTTGTCAAGTCTTCTAAATTTCTTAATTTTTGGATTTTATGGTCAAATATATTCTTATTTCAATAACTGAAGATTGTTGATGGATTTTCACTCCTATTTTGGTTCAAGTCTTTAAGGTGCATATACTGTCCCTTGTTTCATTTGGTGTGGTTCTAAACCTTTTCCTTTAAACATGCCAACATTACTGTAGTTGATGAAGCTTTCTGCAGGCTTCCATATGTTAGGTTTTTAGAAATCCTTTTCTCTGTTGTCACTCAAATTCCAGCCCACAGAATTAACGGTTCTAGAGATTTGTTCTACTAAAAGTATCTAATTGTTGTTTCAGTGCATGTTGGCAAACTTATTTGAATTTTTCTTCAGATGTCTGCTATTTCTCTACTCTCTCTCTCATGCGATCAGGGGGATAGAAAACAAATTTTCTGTTGTTTTGTGGAATCAATTCAATTTTGCAATGGTCAAAAAATGCTTGTCTAATACATAGATAACCACCAAATTAATGAAACTTAGGTCAAGAAGCATAATTTTGACAACTTCTGTTCTCCCTTGGCCTATTTCCAGCATATTATTATAAAATGGATTATTTTGCATGGTTCCCTGTTATTCTAATTCTTACTGTTACCTATTTTGTGTTACTAACACCTTCCCCCCCCCCCCCTTCTTGCAGTCATTTGTGCTGTTCTGGACGTATCCTTGATAATTCTGTAATAATTTAACTAATTTTGTTATCTAACTCTTTCTCCATGGGTGGTTGATTTTACATCTTTTTGCTCTTTCTATCTGCAATCTAGTTGGATGACAGAATCTTTTTTGGTGTTGTGTACTCTATTTGAATATTGTGTATAAACCAGCTTGTAGCTCTTATCCCTTTTATGGTGCTTTCTGTAGACTAGTAACTGTAGTGGCAGTGACTTCCTGCTATAGTAAGGAGCTGTTCAACTTCAAAAAAAGTAAAATTTTCCGACTTTTTCCCGGATGATTTTTCTGGGTGATGCTGGGGAGATCAGATTCCCGGAATCCACTGCTTTTGGAGCATCTTTTCACTCTATTGTGCATCAATTGTGGTTCTCTGTTTTTCCTTGACAGCAGGAAATAGATTTGCCTATGATTTTGTCCACATATTCTGAGGAATCTTTGTATGGAGCCCACCCTGGTTCTTGTGGCCGCTAAGAATTTACAGAAAAGATCAAAAGCATCTTCCTACATTTTTCTGGTCACAGTGCAACATGCTTCCATCTCCTTCAAGGAGCCTTTTTGGATGCTGACTAGATTGGACTATCTTTAACAGCAATAAACTTTCATACCAGATTTATGGATGTTTCAGAATTGTTGTATAACCCTTGAGAGCTGTTTTAATTAGCTTGTTACTATGATTAAACACTCTGGATGGTGATTTTGCAGTTTTACACTGGGAGTGAGGTACTATGAACTCTGGTTCCGTTTGGCGGTTTCTTTTGTTTTATCTATTGTCTTCATATTTCTCTTGAAACAGTTTCAAATTGTACTTCATTTTTGGATCAATGAACATGAAGCCAACCGTTCACGAATAAACAGAAAAGGTACCAGTCCTGTTTTCTCAATCAACTGAGATTCCGGATGATTTTCCTTGGCAGGCAGAATTTGCCTGGCTTCATTCCCGATGAAGCCTGAAATGCAAGCCTGAATTTGGAAGTAGTTGCCCGATGAGTTTGAGCAAAAGAAAAGGACACCAATTTCGCTTACCTATATATATACTAATACAATCCCTCAGCCGGTTTATCAGATACATCAAATCTAGAGCCATGAACCAAATTATCAAACAAAGGGAAGGTGCAAGATTGGAATTCATATGCTGCATCCAAAATTGTTCAATTCATAGAACAAAGGAAGGAGAGGCTGACACTTGGCTGGTGTTATAGATGGCAGAAGTGTGCTGTTGGGTAAGAATACTGAAAAACCCAACCCATACTTACAATTGAGCCAGCCCAAGTATTCCCATTGTTGTATGCACAAGCAGAACAACAATAGTAGATGGATCAATTAACTTCGTAATAAAATTAACAAAATTAGGAATCTAAATTACATTACTTCGGTATTGTCGTGGTGATGACTCCAATGAGATTCTTTAAATTCTAATCATTTCTCTTGAATTTAATTTAAATATTACTTGAAGATAGAATATATATATATATATATTTATACGATTTTGCTAATGCGCTCTCAAACCGTTACCGTAACGAAATTCGTACTACAGTGCTCATACAGCCACCAAGGGGAGCAAGAATTCCGTTACGGTAACGATTGGAGCACGCCTTAGCAAATCCGTATATATATATATATATATCCGTATATATATATATATATATATATATAACCCAAACAGGAGGGTTCAAAACTTCCGTTACGGTAACGGTTGGAGGGCACATTAAGGCACGTTTCGGAACGCACCGTAGCAAATCCATATATATATATTTATACGGATTTGCTAAGGGGCGCCTTAATGCCGCTCCAATCGTTACCGTAACGGAATTTTTGCTCCGCTTGGTTGGCTGCCTGAGCACTGTAGCAAAAATTCCGTTACGGTAACGGTTGGAGCGCGCATTAAGGCTCCCTCCAGAGCGCACTTTAGCAAAACCGGATATATATATATATACGGATTTGCTAAGGTGCGCTCCGGAGAGCACCTTAATGAGCGCTCCAACCGTTACCGTAACGGAATTTTTGCGGAGCGCGCCTTAATGGGCGCTCCAACTGTTACCATAACGGAATTTTTGCTCCACTTGGTTGGTTGCATGAGCACTGTAGCAAAAATTCCTTTACAGTAACGGTTGGAGCGTCCCTTAGCAAAACCGATATACGGATTTGCTAAGGTGTGCTCCGGAGCGCGCCTCAATGCGCGCTCCAACCGTTACCGTAAAGAAATTTTTGCTCCGCTTGGTTGGCTTCCTGAGCACTGTAGCAAAAATTCCGTTACGGTAACGGTTGGAGCGCTCCTTAGCAAAATCATGTATATATATATATATATATATATATTTATTTATTTATAACACAATAGTTCAGTAATTATATATGTATATATGGATTAAGTCTAATTTGAAAAAGAGTTAGATTTTGTGAGTCGTGTGTATATATATATATATATTTATAACACAGTAGTTCAGTAATTATATATGTATATATGGATTAAGTCTAATTTGAAAAAGAGTTAGATTTTGTGAGACAATGTAGACTGATTCTGAATAAATAAATGGAACATTTGCTTCTTTCGTTGATAATTAATCTTTGTTTCTCTTTTTCCCTTTTTTTTTTTAATAATAATAATTGTTAATAAAATTAAAGGAAAGGGGTAGACAAAAGCAAGCTCTAATAATTTGTTTCAAACAACTGGACAAGTCATAGCTATTGATCATGAGTTAACTTTTACCATTTATTTTGTTCTTTCCAATTAAAAGTTATCAATTACTTCCACTTCTAATTTTAACTTGAAAAACTGGAATACTTTTTAAACTAATTTTTAATTACTAGTATTAAAACTAGATACCTTGCAGTAAATTTCAAAATAATCTTCTTCTTTCCCTCCCCGCGCCCCTTGTTTAAGAGTGCTCCTGCAGCTAACTTTCTTGGCTTCTCCACTTGGAGAATATACAATGAATATATAAGAGGAGATCCCCACAACAATCTTAGCTTCTTTCTCCAGTGATCTGCTGTTTCTTTAAAGACTAAAGAATGATCAAAAGCTTTTAGATGCAAACCGCAGTCACGTGAACCTACCCCCCTTCCCCTAATATAGATAATTATTCTAACTTCTCCCAGACAACAATTAAGTAAATTACCGTAGAGATAAGTATGGCATTTGTTTTCCACGATTCAGTCTTTTTGTTCACATTCTGGACGACAAACTCTAATCCTTCATCATTAAAATAAACCATTAATCAAAACTTTAGTTTGGTTGCTAAGTTAGTACTTCGTTCTTAATTAATCTCAGTCAAACCAACTCATCAAGTAGAGCCCTTTTATTAAATCATCATAATATATATCTAGGTGCACATTAATTATTAAAAAGACGGGAGAGAGGCAAGAATGAATATAGTATAGGTGAAAAATATTAAAGATCAGGATTAAGGGTGAAGTATCAAGAAAGGTATTAATTAGTTTATTAGAAAAAATGGTGTCTTGGTAACTATAATTGAGGTAAAGACAGGGAAAAGGATGGACTTTAGCAGAGGAATTCATTTGACTAATACGCTAAAACCTACCTTTTCAGTACATCGCATGTGCGCAGTGGAACTTCTCGATTTCAAAAAACAAAAATTCTGGGTGGTCAAATTAATTAACACCCCCCTCACGAGTAATTTTTCTATTGAACGCACAAAAAAAAAAAAAAAGAAACTTTTCTCAGTATTAATGTATAATTAATTAAGAAGTAACGTAGAGAGACTACAATGAAATCATTAGCACAACCTAATTAAGTTCTTTCAAATTAATCTCTTGGTTTTTGGGGTTGCAAATGCTGATTAGCTTTGCTTAACATTAATGCATGAGTTCCTAATTGCAGGAAGTGGCCTGAGCTATGGAGTATAAGAGATCTGAGGTGGGGAAGGAAATGATGGATGGGTCACATATGTAAACAAGAAGAATATGTTGACAGAATGTTGGGATGGAATTAGGATTTCGTATTTTTTTTTTTTTTTTTGGGCTTTTTTTTTCAGACATAATCAAAACTCAAAGCCCCTACATGGCTATGAGAAGTCTTTCTGTCTTCCTTTTTGGTGGCCATATTTGGTGGCATGAAAAGAGTTTGATTACCTACAATATTATGATCATGAGTTGTAACTCAGATACTTTGAAGACTTGTTTCCTTCTTGGTTTTTCAAAGTCTACTATGGGTATAAAATTATACCCCCTCCGGTTAATTAATAATATAGTTCATTTAAGATTTTTTGTACACTTATTAAGGATAAAAAATAATACATTAACTCAATCAAAATGTCAAAAATATCCTCAATCAAACTATAGAAAAAATTAGAGTGAAAAAGAATCATGAGAGTAAGAATAAAAAAAGAACCATTTGGTCACATGAACATGAAGGATTGTGTATATAATCATATACATGGTTACTAAAAAATTTCCACTAATAAAGAATTAACAAACTTCGAAGAATAATCAGAACTTCGTGATATGGGATAATTAATCACAAAATTTCTACACATGCCAAATGAAGGAAATCTGCACTAAAAGATGCCGACTCTCTTCTCTTTTCACTACTGTCCATAGATAAGGTTGAGCATCACGCACTAATTTTACATTTCTTTTCCTCCACTTCTTAAAATAGTATTCCTCGTGAATAAATTTTCTCTACTCCCCTGTTGACGCTATGGAACATATTATATTTTCTCCGTTCGAAATTAAATAGTCTATTCTGATTATTTTGAGAATTGAATTCATGAATATCTTGATTTTCTCTTAAATTTTACAAAAGGAATTGATATCATTACATTTAAAATGAATTAAATTAAACTCATTCACAATGAATTAAGTTCTTGGTTGTTTTACCTTTTAAAAGAGTTTTCTAGTTTAAATTGTTGTTCTTACTATCTAGTATAAATATATATATATATATATATACTTCTTTCTTCACTAAATACAAATATTTTTTATCACTAATTATAATTCATCGTTCTTTGTTAACTAGTATTTGAATTTATTTTTCATAAATTACCTCTCTTTGTTAGATGTCAAAAAACATACAAGAAGGTGATCAGAGGAAATTTTGAGGAACAAAATTATTTTAATTTTTACAAAATGTTTGTTAACTACTAGTATTTGAAGGTATTTTTCTTAAATTACCTCTCTTTGTTAGATGTCAAAAAAGATACAAGAGGATGATTAGAGGAACTTTTGAAGGGAAAAATTACTTTAATTTTTACAAAATGATGGATGATAATTTATATATTTTGATGGAAGGAGGATGAATTAATTTAAAATCCTCATTTCCTTTTGTACTTTTAGAGATATTTAATACTAAACTAGAAAGTAAAAAAATTTCCCCGGGTCATTGTGTAAGCTAACAAAGCATATATAACTTGTACGAGCCCGTTCATTAACTTTCTTTTTTCGGAGTGAGGAGCTCATTCGGGTAGTATGTGTTCGTCAATTGTGATGGCCTAAGTTAACACAGCTACAGCCGAAGCTTGTGTAAAATATATATATATATATATATATTAATTGTTCGAGATATGAGTCAAAATTGTAGATGGTCAAAGTTAAAAAAGGCATACAAACATGCGCAGAGTAGTGGGATGAGAATCTATTGTGCGCCGAAAGGAATAAAGGACACCTTCATCTTTGGAAAGAAAAGATCACAGGACAGGAAACGACACCATTTGAATTCTCAATTCAAATTGAATCTCCATCTCCCTCCCAAAATCCCAATCCATACATACTGCCAAAGAGCTCAAAGTATTCTCCTTTATTTTTTTGTAAACCTGTCTCGTCTTAATTTAAAGAATCAAATTAGGACTCAATTTTTGAGCCATTAATTATCCAATTTTATAAGACACATATGGGAATTTAATTTCTCATCCAAACTGTAATTCACAAACTATTAAGTCCCCACAGGGAATGGAAATTGGAACTGCCTAGGATTGTAAATGGTAAAAGGGCGTTGCTTGCAAGAATTTGATCTAATGGTCGAAAGATTAATTACAAAAAGGATTTTTTATATTTTCAATTATATCCAGTTATGATTTAATCACGTCAACAGTAATACTAGTATCAAAGCAATAAGGACGCTAAAATAAAAAATAAAAAAAGCGAAAAAGAACCAAACAATAATAAAAGATTCAGTTAGCAAATAGTAAAGTAGTAGTACCCCTTTTCCCTCTCTGTGATGGTCGCTGTGAAATGATTGTCAGTCCCATTATGAACATTTCATCCCATGCAAAAAGTAATACTTTCTTCTTCACCTTTGACCATTCCACCACCCCATTTTCATCCATCTTTTCTTTTTTGTAAATCCAAAAAAAGAAAAGAAAAGAAAATTTCTGAATTACACACAACATTCACCCCTCTTTCGCTTCCCCCTTCCCTGTCGTCTGTCCGTCCTTTCACTTCACATCTCTTTCTCTTTCATTCATTCCATGCCAAAAATTGGTGTCTGAATCACTGATAGATTTTGTTTTGCAGGTAACTGGAATGAATGCAGTGATGGCGAAGAAGAAATCAAGTTTCCATAACTGGACCCGAAATAAGTACTCGGATTACTGCTTAAAGCAATGCGTGTCGCAACAGCACTTGTACTACTACTAGTGTTTTGCTGCTCAAAGTAGCCTCCTCCTCCTCCACCAGTACTATTACTTTCATTACAACCACTGAAGTATCCACCACCATTATTATTATCTGATGTAGTAGTTGGATGAAAGTCCACGTTAAACGGTGCCGTTGTACTAGAACAACAACTCTGAAACGTCGTCACCAGACCACCCACTGCGGCATTAGGGTTTTTGATATAGCCGAGACTGGACCAGAATTGATGTTCAGAAGCTGCATCTTGCTTCCCTACTACTACTACCGGCCCCAAACCAAAGCTGAGATTATTGGACGACGTCGTCGTTGAAGGCTGAGCGAAGGAAACCACGGAGGTGGAACCGGAGGAAAGGTCTCGCTCGAGACTCTTGTTATTATTATTATGGTCGGATAAAGTTGTTTCCGATGAAGTCTTGGATTTGCTGCCATTCCCTCCAATGGGAAGATTGCTACTAGCAATGCTCTTTACGTCGTATCGGCTAATGTCAAAGTTTGTTACCGCATTTAGCCCTCTAAACTTTATTGCTGCAATGTCATAAGCTTCTGCAGCTTCTTCCTGTGTACCTGACCAACAAAATAAAATTGCCCAACAATAAGACTCCAAGCAAGAACCAACCCCCATGTAACAAAAATTATTCGCCGTGGACAAACCCAATTAAAATGTGCCACGTCAAGGATTATCATAATCCAAGTGGCACGACAAGTACATGCACTTACAAAATGAAGAAATAGAATAATAATAATAATAATAATAATAATATTGTTTTGGATTTTTGTCATTTAATT
Organism: Parsonsia alboflavescens; assembly: GCA_028571225.1. NCBI lineage: Eukaryota > Viridiplantae > Streptophyta > Magnoliopsida > Gentianales > Apocynaceae > Parsonsia > Parsonsia alboflavescens. The sequence goes on from JAOXNR010000013.1 coordinate 2,991,776, forward strand.
GCTTTACAGTGACTGTACTTTGTGTTTGTGTAAAAGAGGAATGAAACTTACTGAAGGTTCCCAGATATAGATCCTTGTTCCCTGCAACTCTTCCTATTCTTGCTTGCCAACGACCATGTTGATGATGCCTGAAACAGTAAATTTCATTCCCAATGCAGTAAAAATATGATCTAATACTAGTACTAAGATATCAGAAATCCCAGTATATTTTTATAAAACAAAATTTTACTATCGTAGTAGTAGTACCTAGTAACTCCTCTGTAGATAGATGCCCCTCTAGAAAATCCACTACTTTTTCTGCAATATTGGAGAGATTTAGTTTTCAGCTCTTATTATTATTATTATAAATAAATGTATAAGAAATTACAAATTAATATTGCTACTACTTGAACTTCGAATAAATTATAACCTTCGAAGAGAAGCAACAAATTCCTGCCTCGTCATGTGCTTCATTTCTTCCAGTTCCTTCTCATAGTTGGACACCTACAATCAAGATTTTAATCAGTCTCCGAAAGACATAATAAAAATTTTTAACCTTTTATTTTATAAGAAAGGGAAAAATAAAATAAAAGGGGGAGATCAAAAGAGCTTGTCCAAGTTTTGAATACCGGAAAGTTGGTGGTGGTGGTCGGACCCCAGTACTTGAGGGCTGCAAGATCGTAAGCCCGAGCGGCTTTCTCTTCTTTATCATATCCTCCTGTATAATTAAAAGTGGAATAATTAATAAGAACAGTGTCGTCAGAAGATGAGAGAATCCAAAGAGAATCTAATCCTCAACATTATAAATCCATCCATGCAACAAGATTCTGATGAAATGAAACAACAGCAGCAAATCTCATTGATTGATTAATTACTGAAGCGCTAGGAATTTAAAAAACCAACACCATCATAAGATTTGAGAAAGAACTCTGTACTCACCCAAATAAACTGAAATATTATACAATCATGATTCGAATCGTCCAATATGGCATCATCATTTCACAAGTACATGGCCAAACAAAACAAGGAACCCACGTTAGCACAATATTAGTACTATTGCAAAATGATCAATGCATAATATTAATAACAATATATAGAGAGTAAACATAAACAACCACCCATGTCTTCTTGTCTGAAAACCCTAAAAAAATAAATACAGACCTTGTCTTCCTTTACGACTTTGTCCTTCCCTTCTGCAAGTGTTATCCCACAGGTGAGCTTCATATCTGCCGGTCCATCTATGCCTGAGAAATTAATTCATTTTTACAAATTAAATCAGTAAATAAATGTATTCTGTAACATAAAAAAAAAGGTTAGTTCTGCTGCCAACCTAGTGACCCCTCTGTAGATTGACGTGCGTTGGCCAAAGGTCTCGGCGAGTTTCTTGGCCGGTGGCTCGGAAGGAGGCACCACCGCCAACTGTTTGTGGGTTTCCATCTGGTCAGCTGTGTAACCACGTAAGAAGCTTGCAGCGATAGATTTCAGTTCAGAGTCGTACATCTCTGTGTTATTAACTACGGATGATGAGGTTTCGGCGGCGGAGAGCTGATGACAAACATCGGAAATAGCTCCGGTGGAAGAAGTGGCATTAGCAGCACAGCCCAAGAAATCCTCAAGCTTTGGGCCGGTGCTAGTACAGTGGAGTAGGGAAGACAAATCTGCAGTGGAACTTGCACCACCAGTACCTGCAGTTCCATTAGTCCCAGCTTCTCCTCTAACAACAGCCCTACCTATGGAAAGAACAAATTAAATAAACATCAATATTGAACCATGAATATTCATTATTTTATATATAAAAATAATAATAATTAATAGGAGGAGTTTTTGAGAGAGAGAGAGAGAGAGAGAGGGATGTACGTACAGGCAGGAGGGTTTGGAGTGAAGGCTTCAAAGAGGCAGAGGTGAGAGGAATCAGAAGTAGGAAAGTGGGTGGGTTGGTTGGAAAGCGAGAAGGCAAGCCAGTTGTTCTGGTGGTGGTGTTGATGGGAAGAAGAAGAAGAAGAATCCATATCCATATCGTCGGTGAACGTGAAAGAAAGAGAGATCTAATCTAATGGCCGCCAGATAGATGGGCTCAGCTTTGGGAAACAGCGCCTCTTGTACCTAATTTTACTTGCTGTATTACCAGTATTTTCTCGGTGCAAGAGAAGGAAGGAAAGGAAGAAAGCTAAGCTGTAGTATCATTCAAAATCAAACCAAATTCCATTTGAAGAGGCTGAAGTGGGCTGAAGGTGGGAAAAGAAAGAAAACTCCAAAGGAAAGGAAGACTGAGTGGTAAAAATGTTAATGGAGAGATGACACAGATATAGAGGTAAATGAAATGAAGTAGCACGAACATCGAGGATCTTCTCTCTCTTTCTCTCTCACTTTCTCTGTAATGCATAATATGAGGAGAGTAGTAATGGTTTGGGTTGAGAAAAAATGAAAGGTTATAAATTAATATGGTACGTACAGAAGAGAGCAGAGCAGAATGCGTTTATCTTAAGGGTTTATTAATGGCGTAGTATAGCAGATGGAAGCATATTATGGGATGGATGGGGCGGTCTCTCTTCTGTTCTGTCTGTCTCATCTCCATTCTCTCTTCCACCGAAGAAAGTTGAAACCCGACCTCTAAGCTTTCATACCCCACAGCCTCCTTGTTTTACTATTTTCAGAAATTCAATGTTCATCATTTTATTAAAGTCTAATTGTACTTAGAATATGGTACTCCCTCCCTTCCAATATATAAATCATTTTAATTTTTTATATTTATCCTATAATATAAGTCATTTTACAATTTATAATATATATTTATTATGTTTTTTTCATTCTTATCCTCCATTTAATATTTTCTTTTATTTATTATGAAAAAATATAATTATAACTTTAAATTTGAAAATTAATTAATATTTTCGATATAACAAATATACATTTATTATTTCTTAATTCATGTGAAACGAGGATAATAGTAGTTTGTAATAAGATGATGTACGTTTTCTTTTGAATTTAATTAGGTTATTGATTGAATTTTAAGATTAAAATTATGTTTATTTCATTGAAATAATTTCCAAGTTAATATTAAATACATATTTGCTTTACAAATTATTATACTATTCATTCAAAAGAATATAAATGTATGTATATAAATATTGTCCATTTTTATTTTTCTATATTGTTAATTACTTGTTAAAAGTATCCTAAATTACCAATTTGTCTTTATTGATTAATAAAAGTTATTTCTATTTCGTAGAAGAGAAGAGGATAATGTGGGTTTTCTGTTGTATGCACCATTGCATTATGCGACATAATCAAAACGTTAAAAAAACAAACAAGACCAAAAACCATAACGGCATCGTTTTGTTTGCGTCGCATAAGCACACCGCAGAAAACTCGAAGGACAATATATGGTTCCTTCAATCCTTTGTATATAGAGTTGTTTTGATTGGTGATCGTGTCAAACTTTAGCATATACCTCGAAATCTGTTATATAGGTTATTTTAGTGGTTGATTTTAAATTTTTTAAATATATTTTTGTGTGATTTCTTTAATACAATAATTTTTAAAAAAATTGAAAAAAGAAACACTTACAACATACATTGAGCAAAAAGTATATTAGAAGATAACGATTTAAATTTATCTCATACTATATAGATCATTTTATAAAATTTTATAAATATTTTCACATAACCTTGTATGAGTATTTCTTAGTTCTCACTCTAATTACTTATGTAATTCTATTAAAAAAAAGTTTTTTTATTTGTAATTTAACTAAATTAATAATTACTTCTATATAATTTTTTTTAAGTGTGAGAAAACCAAAAATCATCTTTATTTAGAATCTAACTACTCCCTTTGTAACTAATTATAAGTCAGTATTTGTCATTTTACAAAAATTAAAATAATCTTTTTTTTAAATGTCCTCTTATCACCCTTTTAAAAATTTAAATATATTTTTACTATACATTATTAGAAGATAATATAAAAAAAATCAAATTATCTAGTTAACTAATTATAAAAAAATAGTTAAAATAACTTATATATTTAATGATAGAAGGAGTATTCATCTTAGTCAACTTTAATTAAGAGGAAAACAATGAAAAGAAGAATAAAAAAAAAAATGGAGTTGATGAAAAAGGAATTTTAAAAAGGAAAAGGGGGAAAAAGAAAAGAATAGAAGAAAGAGACAGAGATGGGATCTATTTCCACTTCTTTTTTGTTTTTTTTTTTTTTTTTTTGGCCTTTTGCTTTTTGGAGTGTGAAATGATCAGAAATGTGTATGTTTGTGGGGAAGCAAGGGGGAGGAGAAGGGGACACCGTGACCCATACAAATTATTTGTTCCGGTCCCACTCTTCCAACACGTGTCATTCTTCTGCCTCTCTGGGACTTTTATTTTTTATTTTTCCTTCTATGATGAACAATGAATTATTTGTCTAAATGTTATTTTGAAATTTTTTATTTTCTGGCCAAATCTTTTACCATTATTCCGCTCTCTACAGAATCCTTGCCCAACTATTTTATGCCATCACGTTTTTTTCTTTTCTCTAAAAAAAACTGCTTAAATTTATGAATTAAATATTCCATTCAGTTTGTCCACTTTAGAAAAAAAATTCCAAAAATAATTGTCTAATTCCACATTCAAAGAAAATTTCAAATTTTTTTTCTTAGTATATCGATTTTTTATTTTTCATAAAAATCTCCACCATTAATGGTGGGGGTGTATGCTGAGGCAAGTATTGTACATCATGCAAGACATTTAATGAATTAGAATAATTAACCGGGAGAGAAAGAAAGACTTATTTAACAGAATAAAATGATCCTAAGACTTATTAATATAGCTATAAAATTATATTAGAAATTATTCATTTTAATCCTTATTAAAATTGTAGAAATTTTTTAATTTTTTATACAAAATTGAAAAAACATAAATACAATTATACTATTCTAAAAAATATACATGTTTTATAATTACATTTTTTTTCTTTCGATAATGGAAATTACCATAATTATAAAATAATAATTACATAACTCATATTTTAAAATTAATAAAATAACAACTAATGATTTATATTTTATAACAAAATGAAATATCGTATTAAATAGTACTCTCTCTGATTGAAATTGAATGTTCCATTTTGACTTACACACATTTTAAAGAACTGTTTGACTTAGTTAATTTTAATATTGCAACGTCATATTTATTAATAAAAGTTTAACTAAATTAAAAAATGAGACATTCAATTTCGAACAACTAAAAAAGAAATATAAAATATTCAATTTTAAAAGGAGGAAATAGTATTCATTCGGTCCGAATTTTAATGTCTCCAATTTCGTTTTAAATTTTAATGTCCCGTTTTTTAATATAAAGTTTCATTAATCTCTGTATTAGTTTAAACATTTACATTCATCGGTGTAAATGTTCTGATACAACCAGTAATATTAATAAGAATAATAAAGTGTTAGACTCATAAAGTCATCCAGAGCACATATTCAGATAGACTCTACGGACTTTCACCATAATTTTCGAATAATAAAATGTTAAAGGAAAGTCAAATTTAATTTTTGCCTTTTTTTATTAAATTAAAATGAGATTTTTAGTTGCGGGAGAGTACTATATTAAATTCTTTTTATTTTTTTTTGAAATGAAACTCTACTAATGCACTAGGAAGACTAATTTTGTATTAAGAGGTGAGGGTAAATAAAAATTTTTTAAAAAAAAGGGAAAGAAAGAGAGAGCTATTTAGGTCGGCAGACATGGCAAGGTATTGTATGGTATGGAAGCAGGAGACCATAGGCTATGGTGGCTTTTAGGAGTTGCAGAGAAGAGGATGAGATAGATTCGTGCACCCGGTATTTCTTAAACATGAATGTGAATGCGGGGATCAATCATCAACGGCAGGCCATAGACCCCATATGCCGCATCCTCATTACATTACACGTGTTATACCTGGTTCGATGATTTGTTCATTCTTCAATACCACGGCGCCACTGTCTCTCCTCCCAATATTTTAACTAATACTGTATATCACCATATCGGATCCGGAAGACGCCTATATAATTGACTGGAATTTATAATTTTTTAATTATAAACTAAATTATTTTACTTAATTAAAAATAATTTACTTGTGAATACTTATTGAATATATTTTATTCTTACAAATAATATTTTTTTCAAAAACACTTCTTTTTCTCTTAATAATAAAAAGGACAATTGATATTTGATGATAAAAAATTTAACGACGCATTTCGCAACATTACCTTGAAAAAAAATATTTGTCATTTATTTCCTTGTCACTTAATCCAAACAAAGCCTGACCTGTGTATGGTGAAAATTTATTAGTTTTATTTATTTTTTTGTGAAAAATGTTTTATATTAGTATGCTTTGTTGGCTTTAGATGGTAAAGATTAGAGAGTTAAATACGCTATCTTTTTGCTTGGGATAAATTAGGATTTTATTGGTAAAGAATTGTCTCTTTCAAAATATATCTTACAGAGCAGAGGAGAGAAGGCGGAAAAAGTTTGTGAAGAGAGCTAAATAATATTGGAAAAGCAATTAATTAAAAAGAAAAAAAAAAGTTGAAAGGCAATTTTAATGACCTCAAAACTTTTATTTATTTCCTAATGGACCAAAGTGCTTTAGACATTTCGTAGTGTATAAACCAAAGTCACGGCAAAAGAAGCAGACAATTCGGCGGGACTTTGTTTGTGTCTTCCATTTCCTTTCTTTTCTTCTATTTTCTTTCGAAAAATAATATGCGATTACCACTCATCTAGTACCCGACGATTCAGACTTTTGTTGTTTCTTTGACAAAAGTCCCACATTATTTTGCTACAGTAAAAATAGGAGGAGTTTTGACTATAAAAGGACTCCTCTCCCTCCTTCCGTAATTATCCCATTAGCATTCAAAAAATTGTATTCTCTCCTATTTTTGGACAATTTTTTCTCTCTTTGTAATATTTCTTCAATCAAAAAAATATTGCATAATAGGTTGAACCTCATTAAATTCTGGTGTTTTTTTTTATGTTTATAGCTATTGTCAGATCGGTGTGTCCCTCCACTCTTTCCTGGGAGTTTACTTTGTGATGATTTTTTAGTACAATTGTTTTCACACTATTTATTGTACAATAAGGCAGAAGGTGAATTTGTTATTAGTAGAAATTAACAATTGGTATAAGAGCCCTAGGTTTATTTTAGTACATTCTGTGGTTGCGGCTTATACTGATCTTCCACATCAGAAAAAATTTTCTTAGGCTACTTGGCATTCTGCATTGATAGCTATTAAAACAAATTTGTAGCAGAAATGACAGACAGCACAAAAACATTCACATCGACATCAACAACTTCTTCATCTTCGATTTTGGGATGAATTGATGACAAGTGCTAAACTTACGATGGAGACTTTTGATGGCACCAGCCATTTCGGCATGTGACAAAGTAAGCTTCTAGACGTTCTCTTTCGAGAAGGTCTAGACATTGCCATTGAAGAAGAGAAACTAGATGAGGTTGAGGAGAAAGATTGGAAGACGATAAATAGACTGGCATGTGATACAATTCAATCGTGTCTTTCTAGGGAGTAGAAGTATTCATTTTCTAAAGAAACTTCTGCAAGCAAATTGTGGAAGGTACCAGAGAAGAAATTCTTGAAGAAATGCAGTCAGAACAAGCTTTATATAAAAAAGATATTGTTTCGCTTTAACTATGTTCCTGGTACCACTATGAATGATCACATTACTAGCTTTAATCATTTGGTAACTGATTTGATGAATATGGATGTGACTTTTAATGATGAAGATCTGGCTCTGATGTTGGTGGGATCACTTCCTAGTGAGTTTGAGCATCTTGAAACTATTCTACTTCATGGGAGGTTGTTGTGTCTTTAAAGGAAGTAACTGTCGCCTTGTATAGTTATGAATTGCGAAAGAAAGAAAAGCAAGAAAATACAAGTATGGAAGCAGAAGCTATTGTTGTTAGAGGATGTTCGCAGAGTCAAAATAAAGGAAGGAGAGGAAGATCAAAGTCAAAGTCTAAACCAGGCAAAAATGAATGTGCCTTTTGTCGAGAAAAAGGGCACTGGAAGAAAGATTGTCCTAAGCTAAAGAATAAAGGCAAACCTGGAAAAGAAGAGGCTGTCTCAAATGCAAATATAGTTCAGTATGATGATGCAAATTCAGACCTCTCAATTGCAACTACACCATCAACTAGCAATTCTAGTTCATGGTTGCTAGATCTAGCTTGTAGCCACCATATGATGCCTAATCGAGAATGGTTCTCTAAATTTCAAGAACAAAAAGGTGGAGTGGTCTACACAGCAAATAATGTCCCTCTTATCACGCATGTGATTGGTTCAGTTCGCTTGAGGAATCAGGATGGATCAATCAGGACCTTAATAGGTGTTCGTCATGTACTAAATTTAATGAAAAATCTAATCTTTGTGGGAACCTTAGAATCAAAAGGTTTCGATGTAAGGACGAAAGATAGGATAATAAGGATCATCTCCAGTGCACTTGTGGTAATGAAAGGAATTTGGAAAAGATATAATGTGTATTACTTTCTGGGTAGTACAATTGTTGGGATAGCAGCAGCAACAGCTTCTACTGATGATCAAGAGTTAGAAGAAACCATGTTACAGGATACGCGCTTAGGGCATGCTGGTGAAAAATCCTTGAAATTATTGATAGATCAAGGATTATTGAAAGAAGCACGGGCTTGCAAATTGAATTTCTGTGAGCACTGCATCAAACGGAAGAAGACAAGGATGAAATTTGGTACACCAATCCATAATATTGAGGGTATTCTGGATTATGTTCATTTAGATGTATGGGGGCCTTCAAAAATAGCTTTACTGGGAGGAAAACATTATTATGTCACCTTTGTTGATGATCTTTCCTGGAGAGTTTGGGTGTATACAATGAAAACGAAGGATGAGGTGCTAAGCATATTCCTTAAATGGAAAAAGATGGTGGAGACTCAAGTAGGTAGAAAAGTGAAACGTCTCCGTACAGACAATGGTGGAGAATTAAAAAATGATCCATTTTTAAAAGTTTGTGAAGATGAAGGTATTGTTAGACACTTCACCATCAGAAATACACCACAACAGAATGAGGTGGTAGAGCATATGAACCAGACACTACTAAAGAAGGTTTGGTGTATGTTGTCTAATGCTGGGTTGGACAAAGAATTTTGGGCTGAGGCTTTGGTATATGCTTGTCATCTTGTAAATCGTTTACCATCGACTGCTATTGATGGTAAAACGCCACTGGAGAAATGGTTTGGAAAACCTGCTACAGATTATGATTCCTTATATTTGGTTCCACTGCATATTACCATGTTAAGAATTCAAAGTTAGATCCAAGAGCAAAGAACGCAATCTTCATGGGGATCACCTCTGGAATGAAAGGCTATTGTCTTTGGTGTCCATAAACAAATAAAGTAATCTTCAACAGGGATGTTACCTTTGATGAATCTACCATGTTTAGAAATTTGACTTTTGAAGATATGATGCAGACAGATGGTACTCCCAAACAGGTGGAGTTTGAAGGCACTAGAATTGTCCAAACCAATAAAGAAATTGATGATGACTCTCCAATGGTAGAAGAAGAGCCAGACGAAGAAGAGGTTCAAGCCCAAGAACCTCCACAGCAACAAGAATCAATTGCATTAAGAAAGGGAAAGAGGACCATTAGACAACCTGCTCGCTATGCTAATATGGTCGCCTTTGCATCACCAGTTGAAATCAATGACGTTCCTGCCACTTATAATGAATCAATCCAAAGTTCAGAACAAGAAAAGTGGAGGATCGCCATGAGTGAAGAAATGCAGTCCCTTCAAAATAATCAAACATGGAAACTAGCTAGTCTTCTGAAGGGAAAGAAGGCAATTGGATGCAAATGGGTATATGCAAAGAAAGATGGATTTCCTGACAAGAAAACTGTCCGCTACAAAGCAAGATTGGTGGTTAAAGGCTACGCTTAGACGGAAGGAGTTGATTATAATGAAATATTTTCTCCAATTGTAATGCATTCCTCCATCAGAATTTTGTTGGCTTTGTTAGCACAATTGGATTTGGAACTAGTTCAAATGGATGTAAAAACTGCATTTTTACATGGAAACTTGAATGAGGAAATGTACATGACTTAGCCAGATGGATTCAAAGTTGCTGGAAAAGAAGATATGGTATGCAAATTGGAAAATTGTTGTGTGGAATGAAGCAATCTCCAAGGCAGTGGTACAAGCGATTTGACAAATTTATGATAGGGCAAAAGTACATAAGAAGCAAACACGATCATTATGTGTATTTGCGCAAGTTACAAGACGGATCCTATATATATCTTCTTCTTTATGTTGATGATATACTGATAGCTTCCAGGAGTCAGATAGAAATTGAGTATTTAAAGACTCAATTGAACAGGGAATTTGAGATGAAGGATCTCGGTGAAGCACAGATGATTCTTGGTATGGAGATAACTAGAGATAGGAAATTGGGGAGTCTTTGTTTGTCTCAGAAAGAATATCTGAAGAAGATACTAAAACGTTTTGGCATGAATGAGAAGTCAAAATCAGTTAATACACCACTTGTTCCTCATTTCAAGCTTTAGTGCATCCGTGTCACCAAAGGATGGTGCAAAATGGGAATACATGTCAAAAGTACCGTATGCAAGTGCTGTTGGTAGCTTGATGTATGCGATGGTATGTATGAGGCCCGATATTTCACAAGCAGTTGGGGTTGTGAGCAGGTATATGCATGATCTTGGAAAGGAGCATTGGCAAGCTGTGAAATGGATTCTACGGCATATTCTGAACATCGTAGATGTTGGATCGGTATTTCAGTAGGATAGGCAAGAAAGTCAATATATAGTTGAGTATTGTAATTCTGACTATGCTGGTGATTTGGACAAGTATCGATCATCTATTGGTTATGTGTTTACTCTTGTAAAAGGACCAGTCAGTTGGAAGTCCACCTTACAGTCAACAGTTGCTTTGTCTACTACAGAGGCAGAGTATATGATAGTTACTGAGGCTATGAAGGAGGCCATTTGGCTTCAAGGGTTGCTAGGTGAACATGGATTGGAACATAAGCACATCAAAGTGCATTGTGGTAATCAAAGTGCTATCCATGTAGCAAAGAACCAGGTTTATCATGCAAGGACGAAGCACATCAATGTCCGATACCAGTTTGTACGGGAGATACCAGAAGAAGGTGGAGTCATAATCCAGAAGATTTGGACTACTGAGAATCCTGTTGATATGATGACAAAAGTGGTAACAACGGTTAAGTTTAAACATAGTTTAGACTTGATCAATATTGTTACAAATTAAAAGATGGAATTTGCTGACACTACTGAAGTTGGATTTGTGAGAGAAGTATATGGAATTTTTGCCAAGGTGGAGATTTGTTGTTTCTTTGGCAAAAGTCCCACATTGTTTTGCTAAAGGAAAAATGGGAGGAGTTTTGGCTATAAAAGGACTCGTCCCCTCCATTTGTAATTATCCTATTAGCATCCCAAAAATTGTATCCTCTCCTATTTTTGGATAATTTCTTCTCTCTTTGTAATATTTCTTCAATTAGATAAATATTATTTTAGTAGTATCCGAGGACGTAGGCATAATTGGCTGAACCTCATTAAATTCTGGTGTTCTCTTTTATGTTTATAGTTATTGTCGGGTGCTATTAAATTATTTGTCTTAGTAAATTCTGTCTAAAGAATGTGGTATTTAAGTGGACCGATGTGTCCCTCCCCACTTTTCTGGGAGTTTACTTTAGGGTGGTTTTTTAGTACAATTGTTTTCATACTATTTATTTGTACAATAAGGTAGAAGGTGGATTTGTTATCGATGAAAATTAACTCGAATTCCACGACAACTTTTACCACAACTCTTCATTTTCATAGAAAATAATTATTATAACTAATTAATACGTGATCAGTCTCATTATTTTAATTAAATTATTATAGTCCCAACCATCTCAAGTCAGACGATTAATAGAGGATAATAATTACTAAATTGGAAAGCTTGCTTTTAATTATAGTGTAGTATACTAATTATAAGTACTAGTTAAAATTCTAACACTAAAAATGTCAATTCAATTGAAGTTTTCTCTCACTCTTATCCTTTCGACTGCTGAAATAATTACAACTAAGTTAAAAACCATAAATATCTCATTTGAGCATTACAATGGATGCAAAGGCCCCATGTTGCCAGTTGGTCTCTGGTCAAACTATACTCAGTGAAACGAATCATTCCACACGTTCGTCGTCCTCCGTTATTTTGACCGATGCTATTATTACTGCATGATCACCTCCTTCCACCCCCCGCCAACTTTCTGCTACTTTTTTCAAATTAATTTCTAATTATTCCCAATCTGTGGAACTTCTGATACATCTATCCATCCCTGCAAACAATGATCATACGTATAATACAGGGATATTCAGGAGAAAAAAAAATAACATATCAAAGTAAATTCGAGGCCCAAGATTAGAGTTAACTGGAGTAATGGGCCACGGCCCATGATTCTGTTAGAGAGGAAATGGCCCGAGAGAGTTTCTGGAAGGCATGTGCACGTGCGTCTAATTTGATAGATCTCCCGAGAGGCAAGACAAAAGCTTGGCGGTGGTCCCGTGGAGTGATGAACACGTGACTTTCTGTCATGGAATTCAAATACATATGGAAATTTATTTATTTTTAATGTAATTAATTCCTCCTACTATTCCATTCCTCACAAAATATAAATTATCTTGATTAACTTTTCTCGTCATTAATTTTAAATTTTCATTGTTAATTAATTAACTTTTTAAAATTATTTTTTTTATATAATCTCTTTAATGAAGATATTCAAATTTTAAAAACATTATCAAAAGACATTCTAAGAGAAAAAAGAAAATCTTAATTTTTGTAAAATGACGATTAATAACTTATATTTAATAATGAATAGAGTATTTATCATTAAATAACAATAGGCGCAACTTTCTAATTTTTCCTTATTTTGTTCAATTTTTGTTTCATTATCTTACAAATAGTTCTAATTATGGAAATAGAAGCACCTCCTATCAACGCTTTTCCCAGTAAAATACTTAAAATTCAATGAACATACGTGAAGTTTGTAGGCTGCTAAAGAAACCAGTAGCTTCTAGCAATTCAAGACGACATAGATCCCAAAGATCTTTCTCGCCAAGTTCCTAACTTCGATATACGTTCAAGTTTTGATATGAAAAGAATAAGTATGAACAAATGAGAACAAAAGAGAACGGGGAACTCTTATGGAAAATAATATGTAATGCTTCTATTCGCTCCTGTCTGAAAGATTACAAATGAACTCCTTATATAGAATTGGAGATCGGATTTCAAATGCGGACTAGAGAAGGGAATAATAAACAGTACAAAGTAGTACAAAGCAGTGGCCGACAAGCATGACCGACAAAAGTAAATAGTACAAGCACTTAGAAATAAAGCTACTTTAGAAAAGTTACTTTTAAAAAGTAAAAGTACTAAAGGCGGGTCTATCCTGACTCAGCTGATGAATTATAATCTGAATTATAGTGGGGCATCCATCCGTCAGGATCAGGTGGGTCATCATCATCATCTGATGTGTCGGCAATAGGGTACCGATATTATTGTCTTCCTTGAGGATCATGATAATGGAGATGAGCATTATTGTTGAGGTAGACCAGGAGGTCATCATGATAAGGATGTTGCGTCCATTGTTGAGATAAGATGGGGACATCTGGAATGGTTATGGTGTCTGGCTCCACACCATTTTTCCTGCACATTTGTCTGAGAATGTGGGTTCTGAACATAGGTTGTCTTCTTTGCACAGCTCTGTTGGAGATGTCAAAAGCATACCATCCAACTTTTTCTTCCAGAGTGAAATAGTAGAGGTATGGATATCTTTCTGCCATTGGAGTAAGGTTGAGCAATGGTCCATGCAAACATAAGACAACATATTTACCATAGTCATCTGCCAAGAATCGGAACCAACTTGCTGGATTAAAAAACCATGTGAGCATTTTAAAGTAGTACCAATGTTCAGGGGCAAGATTTCGAGCATTATCACATGCCCAGATATATGACTGTAAATGAGTGACCTGGAAACTAAAAACTATGGAATGAACTTGCAGTAAATACCAGAAATAACATAAAGCAATCTTTGGGAAATTCCAAGGATTCCTTATGCGAAATATGGTGAGATAAGGTCTTTCAGGGTCATTGAAAAGGCCTTGAAAATGTCCAGAGCCATGGTGTTGTAAGAGTAACCTGATAAAGATTTTATACTTAATACTGCCACGTTGTGCCAAGGTCAGGTCAAGAATTGTGTCTCGAACCTCAGGAGGAAGTACAGAGAGATCCATGGGAGCCAGACAGGGGATTGGTTGAAGAGTGCGGATTCTTTTTCTGGGTCGGCTAAGAAAGTCTGCAAGAACATTATCCTTGCCTTTGATATGGGATACGGTGAAGGAGTATCGAGAAAACCATTGTTGCCATCTGAGAAGTTGGCCATGTGGGATGATTTTCTATTTAAAATGAAGCATCTGTGGAAAGGATGACATGTCAAGCTCAATATGAAATGTGTGGGTAATAAGAAAGAATTCAAATTTTTCAATGCCACGCTTGACTGCAAGGATCTCTTTGAAAGTAGAATGATAATGTTGCTCGGCGGGTTTGAATTCACCGCTAGCATATCCACATAACTTTCTAGAACCATCAGGACTTTCTTCAAGTAAGATTGCACCCCAGAATTGATCCGATGCGTCTATCTGCAAGATGCGTTTCCCTGTAGATGGGATCTGTAATGGAGGAACTCTTTGGGCCAAATGTTTAAGTTGCTGAATAGCATGAGTATGAGCAGGGGTCCAAGAAGGAGGTTCCTTTCTGAGTCTTTTACTGCGAAGTGAACGATGAAGGGCAATATTGGGAATGCAATCACAAATGTAGTTAATAATCCCAAGAAATTGTTGCAAGGTTCGTTTATCAAGGATTTCATCAGGAAAATCAACTAGTGATTGTGCAATGTGCGGTTGGGGTAAGAACATGCCATCTTTGATATGCATACCTAAAAAATCAATTTCAGATAAACATAATTGCATTTTAGGTTCAGATAACATGATGCCATATTGCAAGACAAGGTTATGGAAAGATTGGAGCAGTTTGCAGTGTTCTTCTTCAGTGGGAGAGAAAAGAAGGATGTCATCTATGTAGATGAGACAGTTTGGGAACAAGGGTTGGAAGATTTGGGTCATTGCTTTCTGGAAAAGAGAAGGAGCGACCTTTAAACCAAAAGGCATAACGGTCCACTGGTAATGAGTATGAGGAATATAGAAAGCAGTTTTGTGACGGTCAGATGGATGAACATCAAGTTGCCAAAAGCCAGACTTAAGATCAAATTTAGAAAATATCTTGGCTTTTGAGAGGTATTGGAAAAGAACAGGACGTCTAGGTAATGAGAACCTGTTGGATTGAAGACAACGGTTAAGATCCTAATAATTGATTACCAAGCGGAGTTTACCTCGACTTTGTTCAACACGCTTGTTGACATAGAATGCTTGGGATGCCCACTCAGATGTAGTGGGTTCAGTAAGTTGTTCAGTCAACAAATCAGACAATTCTTGTGTGGCCAAAGTATAATGTTCAGGAGACATTCCTGCATGTGTAGCTCGTTGAGGAATAATGTCTGTGGATGCATTGTAAAGAAGTTTTACAAAAAATTCAGGATTATACCAAAGTGGTGAAGAACATTTTTGTAAAAACTCTTTATGAGAAGATGCACATGATTTTAAAATTATCTGTGAATGTATCTGTGCAAACATGTCAGAAAATGTAAAGAAATTCTTTGCCATATTATTCCATGGAAGGAGATGTCCACGATGAGTAAGACCTTGGGTGTTGAAGGAAAGATTGGGTATTTGGTGGATTATGTCAAAGCCAATGACAAGGTCTTTTCCTGGTAGATGTGAACCATAGAACTGGTGAGTAATGGTAAGATGAGGGAAGATTTGAAGGTGGACTGGTTTGCTTATTTTGTCAATGAGGAAATCCTCACCATTAGCGGCTCGGAAGAGTTGCTTGGTTGGTTCCCATAAAGATGGGGGAAGGATTTCAGGATTTAGAACAGAAGAGATAGCACCAGTATCAAAAAGGGCTAGAACAGGTATGGGCTTATCGTGAAGTGTGGGAAGAATAGGAATAATGGCTAATGGATAAGGTCTGGTAGAGTAAGAGTAAAATGGGTTTGTAAAGGCTTGTAGAGGGAATGAGTCATGGGTGGATAGATTGGGTTCAGAATCAGTATCAGATTCATCAGAGGAGGTGTCAGATATCTTCATAATGGGCTATGGCCAAAATGGATTGGGATGAAGGTGAGTCCTCTAAGGTGAAAAGTGACTCAAGCTAGTCGAATTCTGTGGGCTGGAGATAGGGAGAGTTGGGCCATGAGTTTTTGGCCTCTTTTCCTTTTTGGGCAATTTTTGGCATAGTGGCCTGGCTTTCCACAATTGAAGCACACAGTGGAGGGTGGTGAAGGTGTTGTTTTTCTTTTCAAGAATTTCCACTTGGGCTTGGGCTTTTCCCATTTGTTGGACTTGGACTTGTGTTTGTGGTATGTCTTGGAAAAAGGCTTTTTGGAAAACTTCTTTGTGGAACAGTGACATTTAGAAGTATCGGGACATTTGATGTGTAAATGTTTTTCACTGCAGGCTGGGCTCAATTTAGATGAATTAGCCTGGAATTTCTGCCAGAAACGTGTCTGAATGCACAGTTTGTCAAGGGATTCCTGCATGATTGGCCAAATTTGTCCAAAAGCAATTTGATCCCAAGGGATGCCAAATGTTTTAATTTGTCTTAATGTCTCATCTGCTAATTCTTCAGGAACTGAATTGACATAGGCCTGTTTGAGACTTGTGTCATCAATCTGGTTGATGATGTAGAACTTTTTGCACATTCGAGAATAATGTTTCTCGAGATCTTTAGGCAGAATTGAACATCATCTCATTTTGAGGAATTCGGTTCGGACTGTGGTTATGTCATGAACAGAATCACCAATAAAGAATCGGCGAAGGGTGGTTATGACGGTTTCTGGATCTGGTTGTTGAAGGAATTGCATCTGTCTATATTCACCAAGTGAGTTCCAGAAATCTCGAAGGGAGCCATCAAATCGGGCCACAAACCGTTTAAGAACATAGTCCCATTCATTCTGTTGAAGGTCAGTTGTTAACCAGGCATAAAGAGTCTGGAAACGGGTTCGCCATTGAGATGGGGGTATGTCATCCAGAGTAAACTTGGTGGATGGAGAGGATGAATCAGTATGGACTCGAGGATGATGTGGAGGTGGATCAGGAAAGGGATCTTCTGGTTCTTCGACCTTTGGTTCCGGATTCATCATGAGGAAGTCAAAGGAAGCAATAAGATCAGAATCATCTGACAAAGTTGAAGTATCAGATGGAGTGGAGAATAAATCTGAATCAGAGGGATCCACAATAGGGAATATAGGTGGTGCAGTATGGGATTCCAAGTTTTTCAGAAAAGAAGCGATAGGATTGATGGTGGATTGTTCAATGGTCAAAATAGGGGCTTTGGATGAAGCACCAACAATTGGTTCAGGTACCTGGGGAGCAGGAGCAGGAGCAGGAAGGGAAGCGTTTGGAACAGGAGGTGGAGGAATAGGGTTAGGTGTAGGTAAAATGGAGGTCTTCGGAACTTTAAGTTGTTTTCCCCATAAAGCAAGAGCGGGAGAATAGGAAACCGAAGAAGTTGTGGGTAGATCTGGAGTGTGTAAAGGAAGTTGTGGGATATGGACTCAGGTATTATGATAAAGGAATGGATCTGGAGGGGTTTTAGACAAGGAAGAATATTGGGCCTCAAGACTGGATAATTGGGCTTGGAGAAAAGCCTTTTCTTTGTGCATCTGGGCCATTTGAGGGGACCATTCAGTGGTGTATTTGACTAGATAGGTAAGGGTAAGATGGAGGTTTTCTATCTTGGTTCGGACATCAAAAATGAGACTTAGGAGTTGGGTTGTATGGGAATTTTGTTGGGCCAATTGGGATTGGACCTAATGTTGAGTCTGGAGGATCTGGCCTAAGACTTGGTTTTGGGCTACCGCGTTCTCATTTTGCCAGTTGAGAGCCGTTTCAGCTGCAGAGATTGGTTTGGTTGACGGGGTTGATGAAGTTGGACGACTGCACCAAAAGCTATAGTTGATGGTAGTGGTCAGGATACTTCTACTTAAGCCCTACGATCTCCACCACGCTCCGCTTGAGCGGCATTACCGACCGGGTGCCTCGGTGGGATTCGAACCCGCGACGTGTGACACCGCAGAGATTTAAGCTTGGCTCTGATACCAACTGCACCAAAAGCTATAGCTGATGGTAGTGATCAGGATACTTCTACTTAAGTCCTACGGTCTCTGGCAACTGTGGTAACATCGAAATGGAAGATGGAACCTCGTTGAAGATAGCACATAGCCAAATTTTTCCTGAAATTATAAATAGTATCATTATTTATAATCTATCATTTTATTAAAATTAAAATAACAATTTTCTCTTTAAAATATACCTATTTATCATTTTAATCAAATTACGAATATTAATTAAAAAAAGATAAGAATCATATAATAAAAAAAATTAATAAAGTACATAATAAACTAATAACAATAATTTATATTTAATGATAAAAAACTTAATCTATTTGACTTATATAGTGACAGTAGAGTGTTTTTTCTAATCTTACTACCCATTAAATACTTTCTTATATTTATCTTAAAAAAAATACAATTATAATTATTAATTAAAAAGATGAAGGATATCTTAGACATAATATACTAAGATAGAGTTGTGGAGTAGGATTTTTTATAGATGCATTAAAATCATATTCAAACAACTATTTATTTATTTATTTATTTTTAACACGCCTAAACATGATTTTTTTTTATTTAATAAAACTAGACAAAACAAAACAAAATCAAAGTCCAATCATTTCTATCTAATTTACTTGTACACATAATCAGAATTGTATTTCATTTTCGTCTCATCTGAACAAAAATACTGAGGAGGTTTGAGATCCTATTTTCAGAGTTACATATGCAGGTAATAAGTAATAAAGCATTAGCCAATTCATCATGCAATAGGAGCAGTGACTCAACCACTGCCGGTGGATTTATAGTGACATTCATCAATCGTTGAGTAAACCAGCCCTTCTGATTCTAGGCTCTCAATGGCCTCTCTGTATCAAGACAAGAGACAAATGGTGGAAACTGGATTACTTTATGACATTTTCTCAAGAGAATAATGATGTAAATAAGCAAGAGAAAGAAATTTACATGATTTTTTCCAAGGGAAGTTTAAGACTTCTAGCTACTTCCTCTCTGTGAACCCCCTTATCCTGTGCACTGGACGTCGGAACAATAATAACGTAATAAGTACCAGAAATAAGGCAGATGTTCTAACAAAACACATGAGAAATGGCAGAAGATTATCATGATGTACAAACTAAAGAAAGAATGAATAGTAATCACTCAAAAAGTAAGCTACTTTAAAGCCATGTTGATTCAATCCCCCATTATTTAGACTTCTGTTTGAATTAAAAGCTGCATTTGATTTGATGGATCATTATATTATTAAGTGTATACTAATTGCAAGTAAAAGGGACTGATTTACATAGAAGGTAATGACAGGATTGAAAAAGATGAAGCCTTGGAAGCATAGAAAGAAAGACCAAAATCACAATTTTGAACAGTCGGGCTCCCTCAACAAAAAGTTAGTCTTCATATCCATGGAACTTTCTCTGTTTAACTAGGGGACAGGAGCCTTGAAGCACAGTATAAGATTGTTTTCAACAATTGAAGTTACAGGTTGCTACGCCAAGTGATACCCTTATTGCAGCTCTCCCTTGATCCTGACATGCTTAGGGCATTCTGCAAGAGATGCCTAAAATCTAGATGGATCTTGTGGACCCCAACATCTAAATAATTATTTTATACCAGGACAAGAGATTTAAGGTGCATCTTCTTATATGCTAGTAGTTCACCAGCAATTCTTTTACACTCAACTTACATCAAGCACAAGGGTTCAAAGTCAAGTTAAGGAGTCCACTGCTCTATAAAATAGAGACATTTGTTGATTGAGAAACTGATCCCTCATATTAATAGCTAGTTAATTTTATTTTGACTTACCACTCGACAATAGAGTGTGGATCCCTAACAAAACCTAACATGAATTAAGACTTCATTCTGGTGCCCCATCTGGTACCTCATATTTGGGCATTAGCTTTTTGCAGACAATTTGTTTAGCAATTCATGTAAGCATTCTTGGACAGAATTATCTGCTTGCTATTGAAAAATATTTAGGCCCTCCCCTTTAAGATTTAGCTTAATATTCTTTTAAAAAGGAAGAATAGTTTCAAAAACTTTCCAACAATTTCCTACTTCCTGTCCTGTAATTTTCATCTCGTTCATTTTGAATGCCAAGACCATATTACCCTAAGCGCCAACCACATTAGTCTGAATGCAAAAATCAATACTTTCAAAATTATGGAACTCACTAGAGAAGCCAGAAAGGTGACACTCACCAACTTAAAACTCTATACATGTAAAATTGTTCCTACTGATTTTGCACAACTTACACTGATGTAGGTTGCTCCAAGTATTCTATGATCCTTTTGTCAATGTCCTTAAGTCCATCCAAACTGTATAGCCCTGAAGACTGAAATAAATCCACAAATAAGCAGAGAATCAATAATAGGAAATTTCAAGTATAATTTTACTGAATGTAACTTACTTGATTCTGTGAAGAGGACTGATGTAAATTTGAAATGTTGGAAGATAGCATATCAGCTGGAGAGGGAACTGTGGCACCATTCTGTACCTTGCATTAACACAAACATCCAAACAAACTTGAAGACAAAAGGGAAAATGAGACGACTGAAGCAGAAGAGTAAGAATTTAGCTATACCTGTTTCTTTTGGTAAAAATGGTAATGTATACAGGAAATAAAGTGATTTGAAACCTCATCATAGTTACTCACGGGCCTGAAAGTTTAGCCAAGAAAAATCTCAGGTGAAAGTACAACAGAATTTACAATCCAACAGCTACCTTCCTCAAAAATATTAAAGTAAAGCATAAATTTACAGCAGTTAAAAGTATCATTTTATGTCATTTTATAGCAAATAGAAAAATCTTTAAGCCAAAGTGTGGTTCCTTCAAGGGATTTCATAGTACAAGAGGGCCATTCACCAGGGATATATCTGTTCTCTTTGAACCAAGCGAATAGTTCTCTCTCTATCAATTTCATATTCTAAAAGCAATTGGAAACAACTCATTCATTTCTTATCATCCAGAGTACCTACATGTTATATTGCATACCGTTCACATAAAAAAATCGTAACAAAAAGGAAACAAAAGAAAAATGAAGTTCCGTGAGGATTTATTCGACACCTGATAGCAAAGGCTTCTAGTTTCATCTTTCCCTGATAGCTCTTTAAGTGTCCATGAACACGAACATATGTCCCATCCCTAGATTTAGAACAGAATGGAAAAAATAAAATGGAAGAATGTAATCTGAGCAAAAAGAAAAAGAAAAATCTTAATTGATAGGACTATTACTCTATTCCTTCCACTTCCTTGGTGTCCACAGCATCATTAATCCTGAAAGCAATACAGAAACATGGATTTAGCCAATAGTGAACAAAATAAAATAAGATGATATACAATTAGGCTATAATGGTTGATTCCAATAAGAATGTGCATTATATTTCTCTATGCATAAACCAAAAGTATAATATTAATCTACCCAGGACCGGAAAATCTAACTAGTACATGCATTACCCCAAGAACCCCATACCAAAACTACAGCATACTCTGAAAAAGCATGAAAAATTGAAATCTTGGACTTGCCAAATTTTCCTCATTAGAACCACGTCTTAAGTCTATGATTCTCAATTCAATGGAGATTCTTAAGAAACTGAACATCAGAAGTATGTAATTCAAGGGAAATCTGAATTGCACACTGATTCCTAACTGTAAGATAATGTCCTGGATCACACCATTCCAAGGACATTCAGGCACTACCCACAACAGTAACCTGGGTTCCACCAAGGATAACATGTATAGAAGCATCAAATGTTACAGACACGAAGGGCCATAAGCAGAATGTCAAAAAACTGAGGAAATCTTACCATCTGTGACAATCAATACGACCAGTGCCATCATCAATTACAAATGAGACATCGGTAACCTTCTGGGATTTGTTGAATGCCATTCCCATCAACATCACCTGAAACAAATTAAAAAGGAAACGATTTCAGAACCCTTTGCAACCAATAATTTGAAAGAAAGATGCAAACATAATAAAAATTATTTCTTTTAGAAAAAAGAAAAACTCACATTGACATTAACGCCGTCTAAGAGAAAGCTAGATTTGTCATCGCTGGATTGAACTCCATCGCTTATTTGCTTTATAGTAACTGGAACCATAGGCTGTACATCACGGATCTTTTTTTCCCCAATTAAGAAAACATTGACTGTAAACAATTAATTGATATGAAATAACAATGGGATAATCCAAGGCGAAAATTTTCAAGAAATGTAAATGGACAAAACAAAATACCTTAGAAGAGCCAACGGAAGAATCATTGGTTTGAGTTGATTGTGAAGAAAAAAAGCCACCGCCGGCGGCGCTCTCAATTTGGCTACTAGAAAACATATTGTATCCTTTCTTCCAGCTCTTCGGAGCCAAATCTTAGAAAACCTGTTGAGAGTGGTATAACTATGCGGTTTGCGTAGGCTCCTTCCCGCCATTTTCATTACGTTTCCCGCTAAAAGGAAATGGATCATAATGTTTAAGGCCCAGGCCTCTTCTTTCATGGGCTGCTTTGGTAAATTTTGCTGTCTGTTCAAGTTGCAACAGGTTTTAACGAATTCAGAAATTAGAAAATTTATTTATTTTTATTTCTTTTTGTTTCTATGTTTTTTTACCTTTCAAGTATTTTTGGTGCATGTCACTTCTTTATTATTGAAATAGGTAATACTCATTTGACATGCACAAATTCAATCCCAATTAAATTCGAGTTGACAAAAAAATACCATATTTACTTTTTCATGAAGGTGCATTTTTGTATTTGTGATCTTATTTCCCTCTTTCGATATATTGAATGTTTTTTTCCTTTTCTTTTTCCATTTAATTTACCAGCTCAAATAATGCCTTGTTATATTTATCCTTCGTAATGCCTGCTAATAATAATTATAACAAAATAAATTATTATCTTTCTTAATTTTTCACTAAATAAAAAATAATAATTTATTAGATTTGGAAGGGAAAAAAAAAAAAACCTAACTCTGGCTCTAATGGATTAATATTGTATGAAAATCAGAGCCATTTTATAAGGTTTTCATGGAATGGCACATAATTAACTGTACTGAAAAGAACCACAATAAGAACATAAACTAAAGTTAGTTAAGCCGAAAGAGAAGAAAGAAAACAATTGTACAAATTAAGAAGATTAATTAGTGATTAAACATGATCTTCATCATATTTTCCAGGGTTTGAAACATAAGTGCCCGGCAAATAAATCCCTTCTCAATTTCGACAACTTCATGTGTTCTGTCGACCACGTGATGGAAATGGAGGATGAAGATGACCTAGAAACTGATGAATCCCTAGCAGATGGCTGAGATTCCTGATCATCATCAGATGAGTAATTATTAAACTCTCTCATGTCATCATTAAGTTTGAAGCTGATTTCTCCAACCCTTTTACCAGTTGGGTGCGATAATAATATTTTCTTGCTTTTGATCCAAATCCAGAATTTTGATCTTGTTGAGCTTCTTTTATTAGCTACTTTATGATTATTAACCGAATGATCAGCAGCAGGAAGCCGCCTTGGTAAAGGTAATGCTAAACTTTGAAGTGCTGGAGAAGGACTAGGCGGTGGAATCACCTCATCATCTAATAATTCTGGCCGGGGATCTATTGGTTTCCCTGGTTGCATTTCCCATTGAAAGGGAATTCCTTCTCCGGCAGTTGGATGATAGGAATGAAAGGACTGATCTACAGAAGAAACCCTAGAAAGGACTTTGCTGAGAAAGGAACCATCATTTTTTTGTAGTGTAAAAGCTCTCTTGTGATCCCGGCAATAGTATACTCTTGTGTTTCCTTCATCCTGTAATTAATATTTTCCGCAATCAGTTGAAATTACATACCTGTGCATGACTGTACTAAATAATCTCTTTTTCAATTACTTTCACATTAAGTCCCGGAAAAATTTGTAGAACAAATATATATATATATATACAAAATCTCATAATTAATAAATTACAGTTTATACTTCATAATTCTGGTTATCCCGATTAGAAACTTACATATGTATTGATTATTTTTTTTAAGATATAAAAAAACCACATAAGATATACGAAAGCAAGTTATATTTTAGAAGAGTACGTCTGGGAGACTAGAGAGTGGATTAAAAAATCTAGAGTCGTTTGGTACGAACCATTATTGCTGTGATGTTCCATGGACTGCAACAAAATGAACCATCAAGGAATTCCCTTCTGACATTACTTGAAGAATATGAGGTTGAAGAGGAAGAAGAACAAGAATGGCCATTAAGTACTGGGGCTATAAACTCTCCTTCAGAGTGTTGAAAACTGGAATTATCAGTACTTCTGTCATTACTTGAAGAATATGAAGTTGAAGAGGAAGAAGAACAAGAATGGCCATTAAGTTCTGAGGCTATAAACTCTCCATCAGAGTGTTGAAAACTGGAATTATCAGTACCCCTTCCTCTGGATAATATTGATTGTGCTTTCATGTAGATTTCACTTATCTTGATTGTCTTCCGAAACCATAGCTTTGGGTGATTTTGTTGTTGTTTAGATTGATCAAGACAAATTGGCCTAGGTAGCCCCTTGCTCTGCAACTGCGGAGGAGGACTAAGCGGTGGAATCACCTGATCTTCTTCTGGCTGATTCTTTGGTGTTCCGGGCAGCATTTCCCATTTAAAGGGAACCCCTTCTGCAGGCCGATAATAAATACGAGAAGATTTCCCTACGGAAGACTCTCGAGAAATTATACGATTGAAATAGAACCCATCATCTTGAAGCACAGAAACTGTCGACTTTCTCTGATGATCTGTGCCCTCAATACTCTTCATTTTGTTATGTTCTTGCAAAAAAAAAAAAAAAAGTATTGTTCTTTAGGCTTAATTTGATAAGGCAAATGGTCTCTGATGAATAAAATCTGAAAGAGTTGAATATGTATATATAGATGATTGAAAATAGTCCGTATCTGATGGCGGAAAATGGGCAGAAATGAGAGCACATGATTACGATATATATACTCCCTCCATCTCAAATCAAATATCCCAATTTGACTTGGATGTATTTTAACAAAAAAGTTTGACTTTAATTCATTAACATGTTACATTTTTAATATTTTTAATAAATTTTTTTAGTAATTTAAAAAATAAACATTCAATTTTGGATAACCCAAAATAGAATACAACATATTCATTCCCAATGGAGGAATATATATTTATGATCTTGAAATCCATGAGGAACAATGATTGTTTGAAATCGTGGCTTTGTGAACTTAATCTGGAATGAGTGAATGAATATGGTTGTTCATTGACTTGTTCTAATAAAACCCTTTTTCTGTTACCATGTTTCTTTCGAGTGACCATACTCTTTTCCCAGAAACAAGCAAAGAGATAGATAGAACTTCATTCTTAAGGTTACGCTAACAATTTTGGCGGCCATGTTATGAGGTTTATTTGATGATGCATGTGCCATTACCATACCCTTAAGACAAGACCTACTCTTGAATTGATATCTTGAAATTTCAAGCAATATTATATATCCAGTGCCTTCGAGCATAAATTTTTTCCGACCATATATATATATATATATATATATTTGGAATCAAAATGAAGCTACCGGAGCCATTGGTGATGGATTTGGTTCCACTTTTATGCCTTTCGAAGGAACCCTCCGAAAACAAATAATTCATTCAATGAATATACAAGAAGAATATATATAACAAGAATTCTCTAAGATGCTTCTCTTATTGCTGCAATCTGCATGTATAGTTGACTTTCTAGACTTGTAAATGTAAATGACCTCCTTGTAAAAGGGATGCATGGTTGACTTGTACTCTTGTTTAATTAGTCTAATAAACAGGATCTTCCACTTTTTCAGTTTGCATTTCAACTGCACTCTCATACCTCGAGACTTATTTCCTCTAGTTTTTCCCATAAAGGTACAAATTTTCCATATAATGTACATTTTCTAAAATTTCATAATTCTTCAGTCTCAATATAAATCGTGCACGAGCCATTTCACTTATTGATATCCCCAAAAGGAACAATATAAACCATTTAAATCTCCTTCATTTGTTTATATTTTTTTCATTTTGATTTCTTAATCTACTTAAAATAACAACTTATCATATACAGTAGAAAAGAGTAGTCCTACATTAATAGCCATACAGAAGATAATCTTTTCAAAAATACTATAAATTTAGTTGAAGGCAAAATAGCTTTTTTGGTCCATTAAATTTGATATTTTGATCACAAAAATCCCTTTAAGTCTATTTTTAACTTTTTAGGACCAATATGCATTTTCAAGTTGCCTTTAAATCCTTTTGGCCTGAAAGTTTACTTTTTAGAACAAGTTAATGATATATGGTTTTTCTCGGTCAAACTTCAAGGGACGAAAGAATGATATTACACTGTTCAAAATTTTCTTAATCTCTTTTACCTCCCTCAACGATAAATCCCAAACCCCCAACTTAATTAATTGATGTATTCATCTCCGAATAGAGAAGAAGACTGGGTGGAAGATCATTGAGGGAGAAGGAGAGCCCATACTGCAAAGTCTCAGACAAGCTCACCGTGTCATCTAAAAGAACAGTGCCAATATTTGAAATGAAATATTCAAAGTTTCATAATGCCAAGCCATTATACTTCCTCCTCCTTAAACTCTATACCCAGAGAAAATGTGAATCTCCTTGATTCACATTCCTGTTACACGGTTGGAAATCATGTTAATAGATATCTTCCATGGTGCCAAAATGGTGAAAAACCTTTCTTAGAAATTCTTAAATCTGTAGAAAGTTTCTACGCACTTTCTACAGTGTACAACACCACAAGATCACTTTTCAACTAACATCATACTTCCACAGAAATTTATCTGCTGATCCATAGATATTATTTTCCATAATTATTTTCATTAGTAGAAAAGTGAATAATTTATTACACATTTAATAATATTAACAAATATTTTCCACAAAACTGTTCCTTTCCATGTAAGTCTGTTGCACATCTTTCTGGTTGTAGCAACTTTCCACAAATGATGACTTTTACTGTGAAAGTGTTTCGATGACTTTCACTGACCATAGCAACTTGCCACAGGAAATCTTGTATGTGGAAAATGTATGATTACATTCCACCTACCATTTTTATTGCTAAAAGAACTTAATTCATTACTCTATTAATTGTTGAATTACTTTTCTTCATGGAAGTTATCTTTATTGTGGAAAGTTTCTATAATCTTTGATTTATCTGTAGCAACTTTCTACGAATTTACCTTGTCTGAGGAAAACTTGAATATTTCAAATTCAGTCTCCTTTTGCCATTTTATCATCGGTTTTCCTCAGCATTCTCATTTGTCACGCTGTCTTCAGCAACCTTTAACCAAATATAATTAAAAAAAAAAAAAAGGGGAGTTTGTCTTCTCTTCTATAAGTAATTAGAATTTCTTTCTTTTTTGTTTCTCATTCTCATTCTCCTCTTCTTCTTTCAAAATGTTGGTAAAGATCTTGTTTTTGTTTTTTTATTAATTTCTTTCCTTTTATGAACTATTATTTCATGTATTGTGTAGTATACTATGTAACATATGGATGTATAAATATATATATATATATATATTTTTTCATATATATATATATATATATATATATGTATTACTACTTAAATATATATTTAGTTGTTTAATGTACTATTTTATTTCATGCTCCATATACTTCTTAGAATTTCTTTTATTAGGTATGAATAGTAAGCATAAACGGATGGATGCAAGAGGTGGTTTTGGTGGAGTAGGATTTTCATCTGAGTTTTGTGATGGTGTAAAAGAATTTTTTTGATGTGGCATGTAAACAAGAAGTATAATACAAGACTTCAAAGATTAGGTGCCCTTGTAATAAGTGCAAAATCAAAATTTTGTGGATCCTTAAACAGTTGAATTTCACTTGCTAAAGAATGGGTTTGTCTCAAATTATTATATTTGGACATCCATGGTGAAAGTCTCATACGAGGGAGTGCAACAGAGGCTGCACCTTCATCTATATGTTCATGGAAGGTTAATCTCTTATCATGGTTCCTTTGTTCATCTTTCAGTTTTTAAGAACATTTGAAATATTTAAGTGGTAATTCTATTTTTAACGCCTATTTCAAAACTGAAATTCTCTATGGTTTAATATTTCGTTTTCTTTTTTTTAAACAAAAAGTTACATAGAAGAAAATAGAAGTAAACAAGGGGTAAGGAAGAAAAAGGATACGCATGTAGTAGGAGTAAGGAAATTTATTCAGTTCCATTCTATCAAAAAAGAGATCCTTTTTTGGTACCCTTTATTTACATATATCTGTCTGTCCACTGGAGCTTTAGTGCTTTGTTTTGAACCACCAAAGCTGCCTTTTTAATATTATTAATCCTGACAATTCATTTGTTTATTCATTTCTTTTCTTTTCAATACCATGTAACAGATTTTATTGCGAAAAAAAAAGAAAGAAAAAGAGCAGCTTTTATTTGTTTTTAATGATCATCTCTTTATGATGTTATGTTCCTGTGGTGTTTGTGGAATTGGGAACTAAAAATTATTATCTATCTCTAAAGTTGCTTTTTGTTCAACCTTCATTGTATATAACATCTTTTTTTCCTTTTGATGAAGGATCAATGTAATGCTATTATTTCGAGATAAGTATGAAATATTGAAAAGGTGATTCTGCTGTACACTTACTATAAAAGTTGGAGCTGTTATAAAGTCAAAAATTCTATTTTACTTTTCTTAGATTTTCCTCCTTAGTTCTATAGTTATTATGATGAACTGATTTATGATTATTTTCTGGTGATGTAAGTAGGCCTGTCGTCTGCCCACACCATCCCCGTCTCAACCCACATAAGTTTATTTTAAATGAGTCGAATAGGGTCTAGATCCAATTTTAAAGGGACCACATATATTAAGCACCATGACCCCCATATATTCCAAAGTCCAAACCCTACATAGTTTAAACAAAACAAACCCAAAAAATTCAGCTACCCACACTCGCCATAGTTCGAATCGTAATCTTCATAGTTTCATTAGTGACTCTGTTTGCCGAAATATTCTACGTCCTATAGCTCCGCCGCTTCTTCCACCGTCGAACTCAGAGGCTTATTCCCATCTTCCATGGTGCTGTCGCAACAGATATTGCTGGTATGAATAGCTCTTTCCAAGCACAAACACAATTTTTCCAAACAGAAAGATGATAATACTTAGGAATCTTCTCTTGCTCAAAGCTAGAGCTAGTATGAATAGCTTGGACTTGTTGTTTCTTTGGCAAAAGTCCCACATTGTTTTGCTAAAGGAAAAATGGGAGGAGTTTTGGGTATAAAAGGACTCCTCCCCCTCCCTGTGTAATTATCCCATTAGCATCCAAAAAAATGTATCCTCTCCTATTTTTGGGCAATTTCTTCTCTTTTTGTAATATTTCTTCAATCAGAGAAATATTATTTTACTAGTGTCCAAGGATGTAGGCATTATTGGTCGAACCTCGTTAAATTCTAATGTTCTCTTTTATATTTTTTTAATAGCTAGTATCGGGTATAGTTGATATTAATTATTATGCTATTAAATTACTTGTCCCTCCACGCTTTCCACAACAATTGGTATCAGAACTCCAAGTTTATTTTAGTATGCTCTATGGTTGGGCTTAGACTGATTTTCCACATCAGAAAAAATTTTCTTGGGCTAGTTGGCATTCCGCATTGACAGCTATTAAAACAAATTTGTAGTTGGAAGAATTGCTATGACAAGTGCTAAACTTACGATGGAGACTTTTGATGGCACCGGCCATTTCGGCATGTGGCAAAATGAGCTTCAAGATGCTCTCTTTCGGGAAGGTCTACACATTGCCATTGAAGAAGAGAAACAGATGATCTTGAGGAGAAAGATTGGAAGACGATAAATAGACTAGCATGTGGTACAATTCGATTGTGTCTTTCTAGGGAGCAGAAGTATTCATTTTCTAAAGAAATTTCTACAAGCAAATTGTGGAAGGCACTGAAGGAGAAATTCTTGAAGAAAAGCAGTCAGAAGAGATTGTTTCGCTTTAACTATTTTCCTGGTACCACTATGAATGATCACATTATTAGTTTTAATTAGCTAATTACTGATTTGATGAATATGTATGTGACTTTTAATAATAAAGATCCGGCTCTAATGTTGGTGGGATCACTTCCAAATGAGTTTGAGCATCTTGATACTACTCTACTTCATGGGAAGGTTGTTATGTCTCTAAAAGAAGTAACTGCCGCCTTGTATAGTTATGAATTGCGAAAGAAAGAAAAGCAAGAAAATACAAGTGTGGAAGTATAAGCTCTTGTTGTTAGAGGACGTTCGTAGAGTCAAAATAAAGGAAGGAGGGGAAGATCAAAGTCAAAGTCCAGACCAGGCAAAGATGAATGTGCTTTTTATCGAGAAAAAGGGCACTGGAAGAAAGATTGTCCTAAGCTAAAGAATAAAGGCAAACCTGGAAAAGAAAAAGCTATCTCAGATGCAAATATAGTTCAATATAATGATGCAAATTCAAACCTCTCAATTGCAACTACACCATCAACTAGCAATTCTAGTTCATGGTTGTTAGATTCAGCTTGTAGCCACCATATGAAGCCCAATCAAAAATGGTTCTTTGAATTTCAAGAACAAAAGGGTGGAGTGGTCTACATAGCAAGTAATGTCCTTCTTATCATGCATGGGATTGGTTCAGTTCGCTTGAGGAATCAGGATGGATCAATCAGGACCTTAACAGGTGTTCGCTATGTACCGGATTTAATGAAAAATCTCATCTCTGTGGGAATCTTAGAATCAAAAGG
>JAOXNR010000013.1:3023780-3049476 GCA_028571225.1 Parsonsia alboflavescens
ATGGCATATGCGCTTAGGGCATGCTGGTGAAAAATCCTTGAAATTATTGATAGATCAAGGATTATTGAAAGAAGCACTGGCTTGCAAATTGAATCTGTGAGCACTGCATCAAAGGGAAGAAGACAAGGGTGAAATTTGATACAGCAATCCATAATACTGAGGGTATTCTAGATTATGTTCATTCATATGTATGGGGGCCTTCAAAAATAGCTTCACTAGGAGAAAAACATTATTACGTCACATTTGTTGATGATTTTTCCCAGAGAGTTTGGGTGTATACAATGAAAACGAAAGATGAGGTGCTAGGCATATTCCTTAAATGGAAAAAGATGGTGGAAACTCAAGCAAGCAAAAACTCCGCACAGATAATGGTGGAGAATTAAAAAATGATCCATTTTTAAAAGTTTGTGAAGATGAAAGTATTGTTAGACACTTCACCATTAGAAATACACCACAACAGAATGGGTGGCAGAGCGTATGAACCGGACACTGTTGGAGAAGGTTCGGTGCATGTTCTCCAATGCTGGGTTGGGCAAAGAATTTTGGGCTGAGGCTTTAGTATATGCTTGTCATCTTGTAAATTGTTCACCATCGACTGCTATTGATGGTAAAACACCACTGGAGAAATGGTTTGGAAAACCTACTACAGATTATGATTCCTTACATGTGTTTGGTTCCACTGCATATTACCATGTTAAGAAGTCAAAGTTAGATCCAAGAGCAAAGAAGGCAATCTTTATGGGGATCACCTCGTGAGTGAAAGGCTATCGTCTTTGGTGTCCAGAAACAAAGAAAGTAATCTTCTGCAGGGATGTCAGCTTTGATGAATCTACCATGTTGAGAAAGATGACTTTTGAAGATGTGAAGCAGACAGATGATACTCCCAAACAGGTGGAGTTTGAAGGCACTAGAATTGTCTAAACCAATAAAGAAATTGATGATGACTCTCCAATGGTAGAAGAAGAGCCAGACGAAGAAGAGGTTCAAACTGAAGAACCTCCACAACAACAAGAATCAATTGCATTAAAAAAGGGAAAAAGGACCATTAGACATCCTGCTCACTATGCTAATATGGTCGCCTCTGCATCACCAGTTGAAATCAATGACTTTCCTGCCACTTATAATGAATCAATCCAATGTTCAGAACAAGAAAAGTGGAGGATTGTTATGAGTGACGAAATGCAGTCCCTTCAAAAGAATCAGACATAGAAACTAACTAGTCTTCCGAAGGGAAAGAAGGCAATTGGATGCAAATGGGTATATGCAAAGAAAGATGGATTTCCTGACAAGAAAAATGTCTGCTACAAAGCAAGATTTGTGGCTAAAGGCTACACTCAGATGGAGGGAGTCAATTATAATGAAGTATTTTCTCCAGTTGTAAAGCATTTCTCCATCAAAATTTTGTTGGCTTTGGTAGAGTAATTGGATTTGGAACTAGTTCAAATGGATGTAAAAACTGCATTTTGACATGGAAACTTGAATGAGGAAATCTACGTGACTCAGCCAGATGGATTCAAAGTTGCTGGAATAGAAGATATGGTATGCAAATTGGAAAATTCGTTGTATGAATTGAAGCGATCTCCAAGGCAGTGGTACAAGAAATTTGACAAATTTATGATAGGGAAAAAGTATATAAGAAGCAAACATGATCATTATGTGTATTTGCACAAGCAACAAGACGGGTCCTACATATATCTTCTTCTTTATGTTGATGATATGCTGATAGTTTCCAGGAGTCAGACAGAAATTGAGCAATTAAAGACTTAATTGAACAGGGAGATTGAGATGAAGGATCTCGGTGAAGTACAGAAGATTCTTGGCATGGAGATAACTAGAGATAGGAAATTGGGGAGGCTTTGTTTGTCTCAGAAAGAATATCTGAAGAAGATACTAAAACGTTTTGGCATGAATGAGAAGTCAAAACCAGTTAGTACACCACTTGCTCCTCATTTCAAGCTTAGTGCATCCATGTCACCAAAGGATGATGCAAAACGGGAATACATGTCAAAAGTACCATGTGCAAGTGCTGTTGGTTGCTTGATGTATGCAATGGTATGTATGAGGCCCGATATTTCACAGGCAGTTGGGGTTGTGAGCAGGCATATGCATGATCCTGGAAAGGAGCATTGGCAAGTTGTGAAATGGATTCTACGGTATATTTTGAACACCGTAGATGTTGGTTTGGTATTTCAGCAGGACAGGTAAGATAGTCAATATATAGTTGGGTATTGTGATTCTGACTATGCTGGTGATTTGGAAAAGCGTCGATCAACTACTAGTTATGTGTTTACTCTTGTAAAAGGACCAGTTAGTTGGAAGTCCATCTTACAGTCAGCAGTTGCTTTGCGTACTACAGAGGCAAAGTATATGGCAGTTACTGAGGTTGTGAAGGAGGCAATTTGGCTTTAAGGGTTGCTAGGTGAACTTGGATTGGAATAGAAGCACATCAAAGTGCATTATGATAATCAAAGTGCCATCCATTTAGCAAAGAACCAGATTTATCATGCAAGGATGAAGCACATCGATGTCCAAAACCATTTTGTACGGGAGATACTAGAAGAAGGTGGAGTCATAATCCAGATGATTCGGACTATTGTGAATTCTGCTGATATGATGACAAAAGTTGTAACAGCGGTCAAGTTTAAACATTGTTTAGACTTGATCAATATTGTTACAAATTGAAAGATGGAATTCGTTGATACTACTGAAGTTGGATTTGTAAGAGAAGTATATGGAGTTTTTTCCCAGGTGGAGATTTGTTGTTTCTTTGACAAAAGTTCCACATGTTTTGCTAAAGGAAAAATGGGAGGAGTTTTGGCTATAAAAGGACTCCTTCCCCTCCCTTTGTAATTATCCCATTAGCATCCAAAAAATTGTATCCTCTCCTATTTTTGGACAATCTCTTCTCTCTTTGTAATATTTCTTCAATCAGATAAATATTATTTTAGTAGTGTCCGAGGACGTAGGCATAATTGGCCGAACCTCGTTAAATTCTAATATTCTCTTTTATGTTTATTTAAAGCTATTGTCGGGTATAGTTGATGTTAATTATTGTGCTATTAAATTACTTGTCTTAGTAAAACTCTATCTAATGAGTGTGGTATTTAAGTGGACCGGTGTGTCCCTCCACGCTTTAGTGGGAATTTACTTTGGGGTGGTATTTTAGTACAATTGTTTTCACACTATCTACTTGTGTAATAGTTCACAAGGTAAATTTGTTATTGATGGAAATTAACCCGAATTCCACAACAGGACTCTTCGCTCTCGATTGCTTCTTCTGCCGTCAACTCAAGTAGCTCAAGCAGAAGCAAAATCCGCCTTTGGGCTAGCTTGGCTAGCACGGTCCTTTGCAATTAGCCCCAGATAGTCTTGAAACTAAGTTTTTCAGCCCATCGTTTAGGGTATTGAGGAATTAGGGACAGGAACCCAAGAATTAGATGAGAAAATCCCGAATCTCAATGGCAGCGGCGATATGGGGGCAGTCGGAGATTGAAGTGGAGAGGGAGGTGCTGCTAATGGCTTTTAGTGGATAACAAGGAGAACTAGGGATTTTTGTTTGGGATGATAATTGAATTGAGTTAAAGAAAGACAATGATATCTAGAGAAAGATTTCAAAATTTTCAAAAGCCCATTTAGTCCGATGGGCTAACCCGACTCCAACCTACGAAGGTAAAATTCTAAATGGGCCAATCTAATTCAATAAATATATAAAGGGGCCCATGAGTCCCATAGGTTCAAGCCTATATTGACACCTCCATATGTAAGCTAAAGTTGAGTTAATTTTTTCTTATCCTCATAGCCTAATCCATGTCTTTAATTATTAGAGCTTGTTCTATTGTTTAAAATTCAGTTTTACTTGTCTATAACTCTATTTTTTCCTTTAGTTATGTTAGATAATAGACTGATTTATGATTTTTTTTGGTAATTCAAGTCAAAGTTG
Organism: Parsonsia alboflavescens; assembly: GCA_028571225.1. Taxonomy (NCBI): domain Eukaryota; kingdom Viridiplantae; phylum Streptophyta; class Magnoliopsida; order Gentianales; family Apocynaceae; genus Parsonsia; species Parsonsia alboflavescens. The sequence continues at coordinate 3,027,721 of JAOXNR010000013.1, forward strand.
AGCTCATTTTTTGTTGTTCTCATTTTCTAACCTCAATTTAATTATTGTACTTATATTATTAGTTCTTTGTTTTATTTCTTGATCTCTAAACTTATTGCACTGTTTTATATTAGACATATCAGAAAAAATATCAAGCAAAAGAAGTCTCACATGCTGATGATGATGGTTAGGTAACTCATCAAGAAACTTATGAAGTTGAAATTTGTCTTGAGAGTGTTTTAGTAAAGAAAGATAATGTATATGGGTTTGGTTCTTGTACGAAGGAATATCTCAGTGAAAAGTCTAAGTGTAATAGAGCCACATCAAGTCAAGCAAACTAACACTAGAATCATCAATTGCAAGAAGAGTTTTCAAAGTTGAGAAAGGAAATTTCAATATAAAGAGAAGAGAATGCTACTCTCAAAGTAGAAGTCAATGATATGAAGGTGCAACAAAATAGCATGACTGCTATGTTACTCCAAATGCAACATGGTATGAATGAAAATTTTGGTGACTTGTAGACATGCTTTCTTAGTTTAAATGTGTGTTTAAGCTATTTTGAATTTTTCTTTTTTGCTAATTAATTTTAGTTGTTTATGACTTGTTATGGTTGTTAGTATTGTTGAAATTTGGATGACTATATATTGATGGATGATATTGTAATATTTTGAACTTGTGAATGGTTTATTGTATGAATGAGATTGATAAATTGATTTGCTAGCTATTGGTTTTTTTTTATACGTGGAGGATTTATCTGTGTAAAATATAGAATTATTTAAATTCAAATTTATTGATGTTATGATATGTAGAAAATTAGTAGATAATTCATGGAAATCCATGAACGAACGGCTGCTATGGGAGTTCTATTGTTCTACAGAATCAAGGCGTAGATTTAAATCCCCAATTACACTAATTGAAGTATTCATCTGTTAAAAATGGGATCACTCAATTTCAATAGAAAGATTTATATTTTATCCAAATCTGTATAATATTTCATAATTTATCTAACTCTAAAACTAACTTTTCTCTCTATATCCATTTTTACTTTTCCTTAAAAAAAAAAGGTGAAACTAACCTATATTCACTTGTTACATGTAGTTACTATATTACCCTCAACATTCAAAACACCTCAACTACCATTACACTATTGTAAAACAAAATTGAAGACAACAAAACTACTATATCATTGACGAAGTTTCCTTTGTGGAAGCTGAACTTAAAATGAACCCATTCTCCCTGTTGAAGGGAAAAAAAAAAGTCAGTGGTTGGGTTTGAGTTTGGGAGAGTTGTTGGTTTTTTCTTCACAAAATCAAGATAGCATCGTTGGGTGTTCAGAAAGTTCAGTTTATTTTTCTTTTTGGCTGTTATGGTGATTGATGCTTGTGTTTTGATTCCTAAGTCTCTTTGGGTATTGGTGTTTGTCCGTTTTGTGTTGTTTGTTTGGTATAAGGAAGGAAAAAAAGTAAGTTGTAGAGCTTTTGGCATTGATTTACACTGGATTTGGTTCCGAAACTACAGAAAGTCACAACGACTTCAGGAGGTTACCGCCGACCTTCGGGAGGTTTCAGTTGACCTTCAAAAAAAAATTTTTAGTTGAACTGACCTTCCAGTGAATCAATTCGACCTTCGAGCAAAAAATGTTTGTTTAAAAAAGTTCAATAGATCTTCCAGAAGGTCAATTACACCTTCGAAGGGATTATAGAAAATCCATATGGTCATTTCGTCCTTCAAGCCTTTTTTTCGATTCTTTTTCTTCCTCAAAAAAAAAAAAATGTTTTGACCCTTCTTTCTCTCTATTTTTTCTTATTAAGATAGTTCTTCCCCAATTTTTTTTTTCTAGTATTACTTGTACATTTTCTTGAATATATTTTTCATTGGATTCTTGTAGACATGAATTACATCAGAATTGCTATTCACGATAGTTCTTTAAGTGGAAGGACTTGTTTGATAGTTGTGCCAAACGACACAGTTATGAAGATTTTAGGAGAACCATGGCAAGCTACATGAAGATTGATTTAAACCAATTCGACATATAAATTTCAATTGCATCCAGATTATCTAAAGGAAGTATGAAATTAATAGAAATTGAAGATATATACGGGATCATGTATTTGAAGAAGGAAGCTAATCCTAAAATGGTGGTCATTAATAAAATCAAAAAATTACATGAGTGTGGTGGTAATCATGCAATGAATGATTTTGTTAATGCTTACGAAAAGAATCCGGATTTGACATTCTCACCCCTAAACAATGAACCTAAGCCATCCCGAAATATTCGCACCAATGATGATGATGATTATGAAAAAGAATATATCCGCAGTGTTGATAATGATGTCCCCATCAACTTTGACGACGGGGTCAGACACTTTGTTCTTTTTGAGCAATTTATATAAGATCCTTCTACTTAATTTGCAAATAGGAACTAAGGTGAGGATGAAGAGATGCATTATTCCGAAGATGAAAGCATTCCATTTGTGGGTTCGATAAGGAAGGATGCAATTTTTAACATTAAGGATGAATTGACGGAAGCAGTCAGTCAATATTCACTCAATAACAGGTTTTAGTATCATGTGGTACATTCGAATAAGGAAAGATTCAAGGCACGATGTAAGAATAAAAAAGATTGCACCATTATGATACGTGCACGGTGTAGAGCTGGATGCCAAATATGGGAGATTTACAAGTTTGTCCCAACTTACACTTGTATTCAAACTGTACAGCAAGGCCAGAATAGGGATGTAAGTGAATCAACAATTGATTGTTTGTACTAAATTAAATTATCGGTGCGAATCACACCCCAAAAAATATGATTCAAGATATGCAGGAGAATTGTGGGAAGAAGTTAGGATACACCAAAGCCTAGAGATATTTACAACTTGCAAAGAATATAGTTTATAAAACTCCAGAGGACTCATTTAGACAGCTTCCATCATACTTCTACCTTTTGGAGCGCACAATGTCTGGCACGATAACCAACATAGCATTGCGGGAGGAGTATTTTCTGAGGTCATTTTGAGCACTTGGTCCTTTGATCGAGGGTTTCAAATACATGAAACCTATCATTATCATAGATGCAACACATTTGAAAGGTGCACATGAGGGCAAAATTTATGTAGTTTTCTGTGCAGATGGAAACAGACAAACTTTTCCCCTTGCATTTGGATTTGGTGAAGAGGAGGGCAATGATTCATAGGAGTGGTTCTTACGAAGACTAAGAACTGCATACGGATAGTGGGATGATTTGGTAATTGTATCTGATCAACATAAAGGCATACTACACGTAGTGAGAAAAGTGTATCTCGAGGTTCCACATACCCTTTGTTTTCGACATTTGAAGGAAAACTTAGAGACAAAGTGAAGAGATCCTCGTATTGCAGTGATTTGCAAAAGTGCTGCATATACCTATGATAAGCAAAAATGCGACCACAACGCTGGGGACATTCAACATATACACCCTAAAGTTCATCAATACTTGGATGTTGAGGTAGGGTGATCGGGTTGGACACGTGCTTACTGTCCGAATAATGGATATAACCAAATGACAAGCAATCAAGAAAGATCGGAAGTTGCCTATTACATCTGCTTACGAGTTTTATAAGGGTATATGTTAGAGTTGGTTCAATAAACGTCGAGAAGCATCCACAACAATGCCTAATATTATTTCCAAACATGCTGTGGAACGAATTGAGAAGGAAGCTATGAAGGTTGATCAAGAAAAACTACATACTACATCCATTCGAGCTGGGAAGGAAATGTTGCTGTGAATATCATTCCAAGGACTTGTGGATGTCGGAGATGGGAATTAGAAGGAATTCAGTGTAAACATGCCATTGTCGTCATCAAGTATTGAAAAAACCTTGGTATAATTTAAACCAACATTCTAGGAAGATGAACTGACCTTCCAAACAGAGGAACCTACCTTCCAAAAGGTTGAAGGCATGAAGGTCGGTTCGACCTTTTGAAAGGTATGTGTGACCTTCAAGACGGTCTTTTCTATATTCTCCGTATTGTTTAAAAAATAAATTTAAAATCTTGATCCCAATATTTTTTGTTATCATCTTTAAATCTTTAAAGGAAAATTGGGGTTCACTACTATACTCTATGCTGTGAAAATTCATTTGACATAAAAATATTAAGGATGATATATGCACCTTTGATACAGCCGTTCCGTTGTGTTCGAGATTGAATAGAATTGCAGGTTTGAAAAATGTGGTTGTTAATGCCCCGTTTGATAGAAGAGAGGTACGAAGACCACAGGAAGATTGGTTCCTCTCTCAAAGTGAACAACACAGATGGAAGAAAGCTTGCAAAATATGCAAAAGAAAATGATACAATAGCCTAATTTGTTCGAACACAGAAAATACAAAATGCTCACCTCCTAAAATAGAGGTTACAATATCAAATGATCATCCTCAAGAAGTACACATATTTAATCCAATATCTACCCAACAATCTCAAGTTTTTTGAGAAACGTTGGAGGCGGACAAATAAAACGTGAGTGTTTGTTAAGAATCAACAATAAACAATCAACTGTGACAATTCAATGGGAAGATCGGCCCCAATTCTTTCAACTCCATTCTCAGCTATATTTCTTCTTCTTCTGCTGCAGTCATGAATGTGGGGGAAAAAAAATTAGGAAAAACACAATAGGAAAAAAAACCTCACCTAAATATCCTCACTCAAGAAAACAAAAGCAAAGTATACCATAAAAATAAGGAAAAACACAAAAAGAGAGAAAAAAAAGGTGACGGTGCAAATGGAGCAATAAAAGAAAAAGAGAAAAATTAAATGGACACAATGGAAACTTACCTGTAGTTGCGATGTCGAAGTCTGAAGGTGATGGTGGCTGCAAAGGTGACTGGTTAAAAAAGGTGACTTTAGGGCAGTTTTGTCTTTTCTAATTGGTTAGAAGTTTCCGGAAGGTCGAACGGACCTTTTGTAAGGTAATTGTGACTCTCAGGACCGTCTTTTCTATATTCTCCGTATTGTTTAGAAAATAAATATAAAAAATCATTTGTCCAAACACAGTCAATACAGAATCCTTACCTCCCAAAGTAGAGGTTACAATATCAAATGATCATCCTCAAGAAGTGCACATATCTAATCCAACATCTACCCAACAATCTCAAGTTTCTAGAGAAGCATTGGAAGCGACAAATGAAGCAGGAGAGTTTGTTAATGTTAATATAAGTATTTTCGATGAGAGTGTGGATTTTTTTTAAGGTGATGTCGTGTTGAGGTGATTCATGACTTGTAATTATTTTCATATTCTTTTTAATTTACATAATAGAGTTAATGTATATTTGAATCCTCAAACTATAATACATTGGAAGCTTTGGTCCTTAAAGTTTTTTTTTTTTTTTTTTGCCTTTATAATCCCTAAACAATTTACAGTTGGCCATTTTGATCGGATTCTTAAAAAATGTTACCAGATTGAAGAAGTCAACGGTAAGCTGACAATGGAAAGGGCGGTATTACGGTCAATATGTTGTTCCTAAGGTAATTTTTTAAAAAAAAAATAGATCCCGTCAGCTTTAAATTTTAAAAAAGGGCCAAAAGAAATTGTTTTTTACTGGGGCCAAAATGATTACCGGAAGAACTAATTCAACCGGTAGGAGGGAACCAAAATCGTTGGTTTCGAAAATAGATAAGGAATTGGAGTTGCAGTGTTGAGAAGACACCAAAAGGCCAGCAACCCAAACATCATCAAGAAACAATTGTTCCTAGAGAACACTTGATTTGAATGCTTTCTTAGCCATGAACTCTACAATTGAAAACCTTCCCAATTAAACCTGAAACAAAAAATTGTAACACAAAAGAATAGAAACAAAGAAAGATACAACTCAGTTTTCTTTGTGTTTATAAAATTTTCAAAGAGATAAAAAAATGTTCCAAAGCAGTGCGAAGAAGACAGTAGAGTTGCCAGTTGGAGAAATTGTTATCGACGATTGGCTGGCTATTGAAGAGGGATGGAGAGAATCCACAATGAAATACCATAGATCCCTCAATGGAATCCTAGAATAGGCATGGCGAAATGTGGTTGAGACCGCCACCCTTCATGTTGAAATGGCTTGTAGATACCCGAAGATTGGAATTTTATAAGCCCAAGGCAAGCCTAAGAATCGACCTTCAGTGTCCACAGTATTAGCCCTGTGCCGCTGCTTGTTTCTCCCTTCAAATCTATATTTCAGATTTATCGCACCACCCTTTACCCTTCCTGCATCATCACCCATTTCTTCTTCTTCAACCAACACCATCCACCCTGTTTGTTAACTTCACATCCCAGATAACCTCATGGCTTATCCTAGTCCTCAACCCTCCGCTTCACCTAACCCCAACGCTCCTCTTCCCCCAAAACCCTCATTTGCAATAGTAGTCCAAAATTCCAACCCCAGCCGTGATCTGTCCTCACTTCAACAACCCCCATTGTTCCAAAAGGTTTGTGGGTTTTGGTTGTTCCAGAAAGGAGAGAAAGATAATGTGCACAAACCAATTTGGGGATCTTTTATTATTATTATTTTTTTTTTATAATTTACCTTAGGCACAGTGTATTGACGGTAATGCCCTTCCCATTTTGGTCAGCTCACCGTTGACTTCTTCAATCTAGTAACATTTTTGAAGATCCTGTCAAAAGGACCAAAATAGACAATCATAAATTGTTTAGGGACTATAAAGGCCAAATAAAAAAGCTTTAAGGACCAAAGCTTCCAACGGGTTATAGTTTGAGGACTAAAATATACAATAACTCTTACATAATATAAATAAAACAACTACATAAGTCATTTTCATTTGTATAATTTATATTGTGTGTGAAATATTTACATAATAAAAATAAAAAAATCATTGGGACTAAAAATTATATCGTGTTGGTGTATGAAAGCGTGATCAAAGCTATCTCGTCCTTGTTGCTCTGAGGTGCATTTGAAATACCATCCAGTAAGGGCATCTTCCAAATATGCCCCCTCAGCAGTTGTGTAATGTAGACCTCAAAATTAATCGAATCAAGTTGACTAGGGAAGGATTTAATGCCAATAAATTCATAGCCGAACCTGATAGGTGGAGCTGCAGCAACTCCCATCATGGAATAATAGCCAGCCTGTATTAGAAGGTGCATCAACATCTTACAGACCGACTCCATCATCTCTATCCTGCACACCCTCACAACTGCATCTAGAGATGGCGGATCATACAGAGTGATCTTCGCCCCCTTTAGCGAGATCCGCAACAGTAACCAACGATTCTGGTGGCAACATGACATTAGGATCTACAACTACATAGTGAATATTAAATTAATTAATATAAAATATAGCTTAAAATAAAAAAACTTAAATAATAACTCTATTTATTACCTCCTCGACCTCTCACCATGTGACCTCATCATCTTCTCCAACTCCCTTTACCTATTCGATGGAATAATCATCGAACTTATATGTCTCAATGTTCTCAACAACAAAGGTAGAAAGGAAAGCGAATTGGAGCATACTCTACAATTTGAGTTAGTTTAAATTGATATTATACAATAAGCATTGAGGTAAAACATTTGATAAAATAAATTTTATACTTACGTAGAGATAAGGCGGGGCAATGGCGAACCTCTGTGCCATAGGGAAGGCCTCCGAATGCCTTTTAACTGTTAGTTGGAGCCCTCAGATGAACTGATCAACACTAGGGTCTTCCAGCTTTTGTGTTCAATCTCAAACTATCTTCAAAAAGTTTCTGTCAAAAGAGTGGATTCCCCCCCATCGAGCAATTACCTCATAAAAAACACAATTGAAAGAAAATATCCATAATAAGTCTAACATACAAAAAACGACACACTAACTTAATAATGAATTGAGTTATATTATATCAATGGAATTAATATAAATACCTCTCCGATTCCCCCAAAGAGCAGAAAATATCCAAGAGCCTCCGGGTTTCTGGAGTGTCCACTAGAAATGCCTCGGAGCCCTTCTCTGGCACCCCTACCGGACCTATCTCTCTCCCTTTCGTCGTTCTGGGCATCTTCTTTGGACCACAGAATCTATGTGGTGAAAGGGGTCCATGAATGATGATATGAGACTTGCAACCCAAACCTTGGTCCAAGCTACCTATCCTCCCTCTTGAAATAAATTAAAATTCAACTATTAGAATGTAATAAAATTAAATTAAAGACACTTGAACAAGACATAAATATGAAAATAAAAAAATTACTAATTAACTTCGTTAATAATGTCGTATCTCACCTAAACAACAAGGTCGGATACACCAGTACTATGTGGAGTAGTTGTAACGTCCCTCTCACTGACATCCCCCTCTAGCTGTTATTTAAAATAAATTAAACTTACTACGATAATCAGTTTAAATATGAAATATTAAAAAATAGAGAGATGTTTAAACTAACTTGGGGGTAGTCCGAATCTCAATTGGAGCAAGTGGACCTGCATCCTCCCTCTCACTAACATCCCCCTCCAACCGTTAGTTAAACTAAATTAACCATTTTTTAATTAAAATAACTAACTACGAAAATCAGTATAAATATGAAATATTAAAAAAATAGAGAGATGCTTAAACTAACCTGGGGGATAATGTGGATCTCAACTGGGGCAGCTGGATTTGCATCCTCCCTCTCACTAACATTCCCCTCCGGCTGTTAGTTAAAAAAAATTTACCATTCATAATTAAAATAACTAACTCTGAAAATCTATGTAAACATTAACTATTAAAAAATAGAATTATTATAAATATGAACTAACCTGAGGGTAGGGTCAACCACAACTTGAGGGTATGGTTAGAATATATTCAATATCTAATTCTCTATCTAACTAATTGAGATAGTATAGTATATACTAACCTGGTGTGAATAAGGGGATGTCTGACAATTCTGCCCGAGTCTCCTCCAGCTCATCCAATTGCTTCTCGAGCCCGAAACGGTGTTGCAGGACAACAATGTGCCGAGCCGGACCAGATCCTCATGCTGCTTCAATAGAGCATTCACCCACTTCTGTAGCTCGACAAAGAGGGCATGGACATGCTTGACAAAACTGGCATCGACCCACTCCTCAAACTTTGCCAATACAGCCCTGAGCTGGGTCATATGTCGTCGGCACTAGGAGCAGGACGAGAGGGCCTCTCAATACTCTTGGAAGTGCTCTATAAATTTTAAACAGAAATTATATTAGCTACCTACTAAATTAAATGCTTGATTTAATAAAACATGAAGAGATAGATATCTTGTGGCAGTCCTCCTCTGCCCCATGACCTTCGATCTCACAGGGGAGGGAGGTCGCTCCTCGGAATACTCCTCCTCGTCCCAGAGGATCTCGACATCCCTAAGTCTCAGAGTAAGTGAGTAATAAAGTAGATATAAAACATTAAACACAATAAATTAGACTATTTAATTTTTTATTGATTAATTCAAATATCATTAGACTTACCTCTATAATCGAAGATGGGGGTCTCGGATGTTGGACAACATCCCAAAATGAGTTAGGCTTCGAAGGCCCCCGACAAACAGATGGTATATAAGGGAGATCATTAAAATCAGTCCAATATAGCATCTGTCGCTCATGTTCATCTGGCTCAATGTATGGTGATGAAACAAATGCCTGCGTACATAGTAATTTAATTTATGAACATCTGATTTCATAGAAAAAACAAAAAAACACAAGTAGAAAGGTTCATTACTTGCCGTATCCAATAGAACATGTCATTGAACTTTAGAAGTGGATTGAATCGGACTCCAGAGAAGAAGGCACCTCAGGTGCCGTATAACATCAAATCTAGAAGCTCTAGGATGAGCATCAGCGCACAAATACAAGCGCAAGGGGACTTGGACGTACATCTACCACTGAATTGAAAGAAAAAAACATCAATAAATATTGTTATGGGAATATAAATAGTAGAAATTCCCAAAAATGGTAGATTTGATGTCATATCAGTATCACCCATGCATAGTCGTATAAATGCCTTTTCGTCGCCTAAGAGTCGTCATCAACGGCTCTCTAGAGGCAATGTTGTGTCATGCTCCACTTGATGGTGCCTTAGGAAAATACCTCAGTCGATAGCAAATCCTCGAGGCTACTTTTCACGTACTACGGAATTACTGTTGAAGATTCACATGTCAGCATCCAGTATCTCACGATGATGCCATAAGCAAGCCTAAGGACATCATCCTGCTCCATATATCCAACCTCCTTCTCCTTAACCCTCTCCAAGGCCTGTGTTGGAGTTAGTAGATGGATCCCCAATAACCGCTCATATGTAGAGCTACTCGTCGACTCCTACTCTATAATCTCCACATCCACTGGGCCAATTCGAAGTCTGGTGATCAGGTCATACTCCTGAGGTCCTAATCGATGTAATCTACCTCCGATATGGAACCTCATCTCATTGAGGAGAGCATCGCGAAAGTGAACCTCCAATCTAAGCACATGAAATGCAGCACGGGCATAGAAATGCCCAGAATAATGGTAGCTCTAACATGTGTCCAAATGGACCCTCCTAAATCCCTCCTCTACCCCTTAGAGCCTCACCAAGTCAATCACTTCGACTATGCACGAAAACTTGCAGTAATAGCTTATAGTCCTACTGGAAGGAATAATAAGACTATGTCGGTAAGTTCATCTACTTCTACCAGGTTCCATATCGTTACAAATAAAATAAATAAATAAAAATTAGTTAGATTGTCGTTAAATTAAACTTAACTTTATTTATTCCTAAGTACAATAAATAAAATAAGCTCCAAAACATTTGTTATAGCATGCAAGTATTATTTAAATCCTAAAACATAATATATTACAGAAAAACCTATAATAATATATTATTTAGATGAATTTTATAAAACTTTACCCAGAGTATTTTAATATTAAAATAGTTATAACTTAATATTATCATTTTTAGTAGATAGACATTGTTGGAGTCATTATAATATTATTATTTTACTTTCTTAATATAAAGTACAATGTATTTTTATATATAAAAAAATAAAATAATTTATAGGACAATCATTATAAAATATTAATTATTAAAGTGTTTTGTATAACCAAATTATAATATACACTGAAAATATTTAGTGCATTGTATAATTAAGTCATTGTAGGGTATAGTGATAAATTTAATTTTTATGTAATTTAAAATTTAATAATAATGATGTTATTAATTTTAATTATTTTAAATTTAATAATAATAATAATAGTAATTTTTATTTAATTTAAAATTTAAAAATAATTATAATAATAATCCATCGAATGTCGGGATTAACTTGCCAAATGTTGGAATTATTTAGTCAAAGGTCAAGATAATCAGTCGAAGGTCAAATCTTGAGTTGGCCGATACCTGAGTCCAATGTTTCGACCAACTTTGAATTCGGCAAACTTAGGATTCAGCCAACTTTGAATTCGACCAACTTAGGATTTGACCTTCGACAAAATAGTTCCGACATTCAGCTAATTATCATGACATATGACAAAATAATTCCGACCTTCAACTGATTACGATTATTCGAAGGTCGGGATAATCAGCCGAATGTCAGAACTATTCTATCTAAGGTCGAATCTTAAGTTGGCCTAATTCAAAGTTGGCCGAATCCTAAGTTTGTCGAATGCAAAGTTGGTTGAAACATTAGATTCAGGTATCCGCCAACTTTGAATTTGGCCAGCTTATAATTCGACCTTTGACAGAATAGTTTCGATTATCCCAACCTTTCACCTTTTCAACCCAGAAACGCTGCTTTCCCATTTCTAAACTCAATTCCAGCTTCCCCAATTGTTTATCTAACTATTTTCATCCAAATAGGTTACAGATTTCCTCATTATCAAAAAAAAATCTTAAGAAAAGAAGCTAAACAAATAAAAAAAAATTGAAACATGCCACGGTTCTAGTTCAAACGCAACAAGAAAAAAAATAGCTTAAAGCACAATCCACAGTCACATAAATGTAGAACACATTAATATCACATAAATGATTATCGAACTGTCAAATAGACATCACAAAAGAAAAAAATTTTATACTATATCAAAGTTCGACGGTTGATGGTGACGTACCTATATCTGCAATGTCAAAGTTCGACGGTAACGATGGCTACAAAGGTGACTTACTGGCTTCTTCTCTAGCAAAGGCGATGCTAGCAGAAGATGGATGGTCGAACAGGTAGTTCTCAATTTTTCCGACATTTAGAAGAGTTTAGAAAAAATGAAAGTTTTTTATGAGTAGAAGAGAAGGTGACGGTTAGATTCAATAGTTCTCCAACTAATAAAAATGGGAGTGGTAGGGGGTCGAAGTAACTTAGTAATCTCGAATGAAAGGAGTGGAAGGAAGGAAGGAGAAGCTTTGAAAGTTGAAGGAGATTGGACAGTTTTGTCTTTTCAATTTGGTCAAATATTTAAAATTGGATTAACCTGATTTTCGTACAAATTGGATATCTAGTGAAAAATACTTTATCCATTTAGGTAGAAATGAAATGATTTTACAAATTAGGTATAATTGAAATTCCCAAGTCCAATTTGGATATTTTTGATAATTCCTACCTTAAAAATGGGATTCTGGGATTTACTCTCAAGGAGGTAATTGAGTTTTTTTCCCTTCTTTTTTTTCTAAATGAACAGTGTAATACCATTCTTGCCCCTTGAAGTATGACCGAGAAAAACAGCATATCATTAACTTGACTTGAAAATTGAATTTTCAGGCTAAAAGAATCTAAAAGGTAACTTCAAAATACAAATGGGATCCAAAAATTTAAAAATAGACTTCAAAGATTTTTGTAGCCAAATGCCAAATTTAAGGGATGAAAAAGGCTATTTTCCCCTCAGTTGAAACACACTCCTATTCAAAATATTGATACATTGATTTGCATCATTTGCAACCCTCTCCAAAATAGAGGAATTCTTTCGGCTTCTTTTCACCAAGCATTTTAAAATTCGGCATAAAAGTCAAATAACAAAAGGAGTTGGCAAAGAATGTGAACGAAAAAAGAAGAAAAACATTTCAGTATAAGTATCCAACCATTCCTGTAATAATTCCTTCACCTGCAGCATTCTGGCATTCCAGCCAAACATCAACCACAGAATAAACCTTGAAAGGAAATCAAGGTGCTTTAGTTATGAATCTCAGAGAACACCTATAGAAGGTTGAAAAGGTAGGGGACGAATAGATCATGTCATCAATGGTTATACACTATGGTAAAGGATAAATTATGTCCTGCTTGCGATACATGAGGATATACATATCAAAGGATCAGCTCGTTACTATTAGATTACAAAGATCTTCAAAAGAAAATGTCAATTGAAACATGTGACCTTGGATAATTTGATCAGCAGCATCTGCAGGGAAAACTTAAGATGCAATTCTGGATACGCCAATGCTTTAGCTATCTTTGGCTCCATTTCCACACCAGAAAACATCCCCAGTCAGATGAGATCTTCAGTTAATAGACTCACCTCAGAACCATGATAATTAAAGGCAAAATCAATAAATATGTAGCTCTGCCATATCCACGATTGTCTGTTTTATCCAGATAGAGGTCTCCAGCCTTCTTGTCATTCAAATTTCTTCCCTTCTGAAACTCATTTCTGTTCCAAACAAAAGCTTACTATCATAAACCAGATGGGAACTTTTTCAAAACAACTGGAAAAAAGATCATGCACATGAAAATTTGATCAATTGAAAAGGAAATAAAATTGTTCCCTGTTTGCACCTCAGCTGGCGATGGAAGGATTAGATCTCCATCAGAAGAAATTATCAGATCAGAATTTAAACTGCTACTCAGTCTCCTGCATAGGAATATTTGTAATTCCAAGACTTAAGCTGCTGTCTTGCTGACAATGTTGGCAATGCAAAAGATGAGTTTAAGAAGTGATATTACCTTGGTCGCTCAGTTTTGGCAAGATGCTTAGACATGATGGAAGCCTGAAACCACAATGCATGAACAGTAACAGCTCAAAGTCAATCAAAGAAATATATCTACTCAAGAAAAAGAAATAGCAAACTCTCAGGGGCAGATTACTTGTAACAAACATGTATTATACACTAGCAGAAGAAATGCACTGGATTAATTGCAAGAGCAACATTCTAGATTTAGAATCAGAAGCAAGAAATAAGACATTGCAGAGGATGAATTGAAATACTCTTGCATAATGGAGAAAGACAACCAACAGCATTTTAACAGCTGAACAAAATTTTGTTTCAATTTGAAAGATGTAATAGGAGCATTTATATTGGTGTCATTCATCCAAAGGCCGAGAATTTGATAGGGAAAGCACTGAAACATCAAATTAATACAATAGCTCCTCATTATGCCACCCAAAAAAAAAAAAAATTCAATTGATTTGTACACCTTGAGGCTAGTTATGCATCTCTTTCAATGATGAAACTTATTATATGTGCAAAAACTTATTTGAAAATATATTAAGGACTTTTTGAATCTACTTTTAAGTTATTGGAATTTGGTGGTCATTGTATTTAAGTTTTCTCGATCACTTAAACCTGATAGAATTCTATTAGCTTTTAAATCATCATTACATTAGTCTTTCTTTGAATGTTTAGCAAATCTCATTTCTTCCTTTGTTCATCAATTTTATTTTACCCTTTGCCTTTTCCTTTTGTTCTAGATGGTCTAATAGATTATTAAGAAATCAAAAATATACACAACAAAAGAGGACTGTTGCCTGAGAGCAGAGCATAGTTGCTTTTTCAGTTTTTCTTCACTACACCACTGGACATTTTCAGCCACCATTTGTCCAGATCAACACCCAGAAAAAAATAGAAATTAAACCCTGAGTACAGTAACACCCAGAAACTAGTACCTGCTCCTGTATTATACTCTGTGCCTCAACAAGTTGAGCTTCCAGCTCTAGTTCTCTCTCTGTTGCTTCAGATATGACATCAGCACCTTTTTGTGCATCTTGTAGCTGAAACATCCGCTCCTTCACATAAAAAATAACTTCTCATTGCTACAACATCCCATAGAAGCATATCCATGAATAAGGAGCAATTGTATCAACAATTTCTTCATAGCTACCTTTATAAATGCCATCTTATTTCGCAGGCTTTCCTCTATTTGATTTCTGGCCATATGAAGGGGCAGATCAAACATATCCTGCAAAATTATGAATTCAAAAGTCAGTCTTCAAGATGAAACATACCCTTCAGGTAACAACATAGACGGGTTATGTCAAAATTGTTCCATACCGTTCTCCCACCCAATGGAGATTGAGAGTTGTCAATATCTTGTTTTTTATTGGCAGGAAGAGATTGTTTGGAAGTACCATTTGGAGCATTTAGGAAATCACGCATATCTGCCTGTGGACAAAAAATCTCAGATTAGAAAATGTGAGATGAGCAATTTCAAAAACATGATTGAAAAATCTCATACGGTAAAAGAAATCCATCAAGTTGTCCAGTTAAATTGACCATTTCTAAGCAGGTATTAAAATTGAACTAGAATCAAACTGAGGAATACAATAAAATTTCCCCCATATAACCTGTGACCTAACCAGTCCCAGGTAACTAAATTTTCACTTAAAATTAGATTGACTTGTGTCGGCACATACTCAAAATTCGCAAAGCTTCATGATACAAATCCTACCAACCACTCACAATACATCTTTTATATCCGTGCTGTAACACATACAGTTGCACTCAACATGGGGGTTGCTGAAGGCATTAAAAATGCATTTAGCATGCAAACGGTCAGTAAACAAACCCAGAAATGTAGAATATAAAATCAATATTAAATATGACCACTCGTGTCAATATATAAAGCACCAATTCATAATGGTGCTCTCAAACCCTATTATCTTTCATGGCCCTTCATGTCATCAGTCAAACAGTTTGCTTCCTGCTCAACAAATTACTATGTGAGCCTTACACACACCTGCTCAATATATTAGTATTCGAGCCAGTCATTCTCTTTTCTGCTGCAGATTCTTCCCTCACTCCTTCAAAATCAGTTTGACATCAGAAGAAACTTCTTTCATAATTACGAAGTCCCGAAATCATGCGAGGAAGCTAGCTTTTTACATGTTTACCAGAACAGAACAACAAAGTTCTACTGGATTGATTTGATAACATTTGATTATGTACCTACTAAAAAGGAAGAGCATCTCAACTTAAATTTAGTCAAACTTTATTTTTCTTGGCATCTAAATCCAGTTCTTGTCTTTGATTGATGTCTAAAAGCTAGATCGAGTTCTCCTCCTTCATTGATGACTCGAATTGGGCTTTCTTCTATAAAAGTAATTTTGCATGCTAGTATGAGTTAATGAGAAGTCAACTCGATATTGAAAAACTCTACCTGCATGGAACGTAATAATGCCCTCAAATCAGCATTTTCTGCCACTAATTCTTGATTTTTTGCTTCACAAGCATCCACCTAAGAGGAACTCATGGTCAAGAATCAGCTTATATGGACTGAAAATGGCTTCAGAAATTAAATCACACAACTTACAATCTTCTTGTAAAAGTCATTGTCAGCCGCCTTCTTTCCATTCCACGTCCCACGTTGCCGGCCTTCTTTCTGTTGGCAAGTATCAGGATACATCAGAGAAAAGGTATTTGTTAAGTTGCATTAAGATGCCACGAGATCACAATGACCTGAAGTAAATTCATAATCTCCATTCCCGATCTTGATTCCTTCTTTTTCTCCATTAGTACTTGGTTTAGTCTTTCCTGAAAAAAGAAGAAATTCAAAAAAACATCACACCATCCATCAACCTTACTTGTTCCACGCTATCAATCAAATCAATGCACAGAATAAGCTAACAACAATTAAGTGACAGTTAAATGGTCAAGGTGAGTACCTGCAGTTTTATGTAGTCCTTTTCCTTTTTCTTCATCTCATGTATTTGTTGAGTTCTTACTTGCTATTGACAAAATATAGAAGTTGCCAGCATCAGTGTGGGGCAAAAGAAATCTTAAAATGAAAACAACAGAAATTGAAAGCCCTAACCTGATTACCAATTACCATCCTCTGAAACTCGTCTCGCTCCTGCTGCAACTTCTCAATTTGTGCCTTAAAAGCTGCAGCAGCTTTAGCTTCCTAACATAACTTCAGTTTATTACACAACAGGAAAGTTCCAAGGGTATGAAGGAGGAAACATTCAGGCATAGACAACAATTTGATCATACAGAAGACTCCCACCGTTCTGGTGATTGTTGCTATTTCTCTATCCTTGGCTGAAAGCTGCCCTTCTAACCTCTCCACTTTAGCCTCCAATCTCGATATGTCTGACAGAAGTCTTTGAGACAACAAAGAATGAAACTTCATTCTCGATAATAATAACAATAATAATTATAAAAAAAAAAATCCATAAATTTGCAGTCCACATATAAGTGGCCATAACCAGGCCCACAACATACATGCCAAATCCTAACATGATCTTACTGACATGTCTCTATTAACAACCATCAGATGCTATGATTTTTCAAAATACTTACACAAAGATGAAAACATCTAAACAGCATGCAACATCCAACAAGACAAGCACCATCTGATGTTTATAATACTAATACTCCAGAACACCAAAGAAAACAAAATAAAGGTTTTTCTTTTTATATATTGCGAGAGTCCCGCATGATTGATATCTCCTAAATGTGGAGTGTGATGTTTAGCATGTAAAGGGCATATCTTTTCTTGGAAGAAAAAAAAATGCCATCCTATGGAAATTAAGAACAAGAAAAAGATGACTTTATTTAATAATCACACAAGATGACAGTTTGACTAGTGAGACAAGAAAAAAAATTGAGTTTTAGTTTCCTGGAAGCTCTATTATCATCCTTCTCTCGCTCTTTATGCTTTCCTCTTTCTCCTCTCACTTAGACCTTGTAAAGCAGCAAAACATGGTGATGGTTGAAAACATAGATTTAGAAGTCTAAACTGGTGAGACTAGACAGGAGATATCAAAATTCACAGAACGAAGTTCAGTCCAAAATTAACTAATCAATCTGTAAACAAGGAGCATGTTCAAGAAAAAAAATATGTAAACAAGGAGAATGCCAAACAAGCAAATTGAACTTGCATGGTGATCTGTCAATAAATACAAAACTGGGGGTATCAAATTGGATCCCAATGCACATGGATTTCAATCCCAATGCATTAAGCAATGAGATCTTCTCTTGATTTCTATATTTCTGGTCTAGACATACAGCTTCTCCTAGAATTTACCTTTAAAAAATAAAAAGAAATTGTCTTCAAGAAATTACCCAAAGTTCCTACCCCTTTGATTATTACTGCTCAGATGTAAATCAGGGTAAAAAAAATTACCGTTGCCTCTGCTCATTTGCGGACTCCCTGAATTCAATATCCCTCTGTCTCTGCTGTAATAAGGCGTATATGCAATTGCAAGTCCGAGCAATGGAAACCTACTCAATTCGTCCAAAAAACGGGTAAAATATCATATCCCATAAAATATTTTAAATATAAAGAGAAAAATATGATGCCGTACTGGATCATTAGCAAAGAGATCAAGCGATGCCGGAAATCCAAACGTGATGAGGGTTTGGTTCAGGTACTTAGCACAATGCTCAAGGTTGCTAATATTAGCGAATGCATCACTGAGAATAAAAGTAAAATGTCAATTTTCAACCAAAAAATACACTAAGGACAACTTAACCCAAACACATTTTGTAGTACCAACAAATCAAAAACCCTAAACCTCAAAAATCCAAACCCCCTGACCCCCTTCAAACAAAAGCTCCTCTTCCTACCTGATCCCTAAGCTTCCCGTCGAAGTTGACGACCGCTGTAAAAGACCAAGACAAAAAGGAAGATGGGGAAAAAAAAAACGAAGATATTAAAAACTGATAAGTGAAGAAAAAAAAAACAGAGGAAAAGGGAAAAGGCAGTAGAGGTTGTGGGCGAGGAAAACGCACCCGGAGATCGAAATCTGTGTCAGTTGGCGGCATTGGAGAAGGAAGCTTGAATCAAGGGCGATCTACCGATGGTGAGTGAGGATTTGCAGATCTGTGAGTTGTGAGGCAGAGAGTGGAGGTCCCGTGCTGGCCAAATTTGAAACTGAAAATTTATTACCATGAGAGTTGTTTTTTTTAATGGATAAAGTAAATTTGGCATTTTATCAAATCCATGGACTTGGGAAGTGCGTGAGGTGAGGCCCTCAAATTTCCGAAGTCAAGTTGACCGATTGACTATGGACCCTTGTTGGTTACATATGTGATTAATTATATATTTTTTCTAAAGTACCAATAAAAGATTATCTGGCCCAGTGATGACATTTGGAAAGGCTGCATCCAAGGGAGCGGTTTGAATGTGAAGTAATTTTAGTGTTGGTGTATCCATGTACTATTAATTGGGTATTTATAGGATGGATCCAGTTTCAAATCTATTTGCATCTAACCGCAGTGAATTTACTATATTGGATCATACATTTTATTACTTATCTTAGTTAAATTTTTTTTTAAAAAAAAAAATTGATTTGTTATATTAAAAATTAACCAAATTAGTGTTTTCATTTATTAAATTCAAAACAAGATATTTAAATTTAAATAAATATAATAATAAATAATAATTGACTCAGAATTTACAAAATTCACTTAAATTTAATTTAATTTTCCTAAGTTAAACAAGAGACCCGTGACATGAGTAAGAACCAATAAGAGTAGTTTGAGAGGAATGGCATTTATGTGACTTATTATGTCAGCAGAGGAGAAGAAGTTAAGAACTGCCCCCAAAAGCAATAAGAGAAGGAGAAATTTGCAAGTAAACGATTGCTTGGAATCCAAGACCAACAAACTCTCAAGTCTTAACTACCAAATTCAAAACCTTCCTTATAAGATTTCACTACCTATTTATATATATATATACACACGACATACCTGATTTACAGCACAGGGTCCAAGAATAGATTCTTTTATATTTTTAAAGTTTATACTATCCATATCATTTTTTTTATATATAATCTACTAAAATAATTAGTGTAAATATTGTTTAACTAATTAAATTAAATGAATGATACTTCCACTTTGCTAAAACTAGCGAGGCAATTTGCATACTATGAATAAAAGAGAAATAATATGCTTTAAAACTCTAATAGTATATTATATAATAATCACTTTTATTATTCTTAAAAAATAATTCTTTTAAAATATTTTTTATTTAATTTCTCAAAGGAATGTAATATATATTTCTTTTCATTTTTCTTTTTTATATTATCACATAGCTTAAAGCTTTAAACTACTTCCACTGGTTTATTAAAGCATTGTATATATTACGAACAAAAATATAAATACATAAATATAGATGATTTAAAAGATAAATGATTTAATGTTCTTATGTACAATATTAATTTCTTATTATACAAGCCACTGTCACTTTTAAAATAATTCATACAATAATAAATAAAATTCTTTATTATTTAATGAAATATGGTAGATACATATGTTGACAAGGTACTAAATATGTTAATATAAAAAAATGTTCTTATTGCAGCTTTCTTCTTCAGTTCTAAGTTCGCGACTCCACACTGGCTAACCGAAATCTGGTAGTGTCCAGGTTACTCTATTGATTCTCTTCCTCGGTTCTTCAACTTCAAAAGACTTTATCGGCTTGTGCAGCTTGAAAATAGGGACAAGACCAACCTGCTAAAAGGAAACTGAAGAACACCATTAATGATGCATAAGAAAACCTAATTCAACTGCACAGTTCTTCAAGACTTCAATTGAAACTGACCAACCCACTGCCCCCACATAGGGGTGAGCTTGGGTTGGTTTCGGTTCGATTTCAATTTTTAAAGTTCCTTTTTTTTTTTTCAGAGAAGAAAATTCAAAATCAACCTTAATTATAGTTGGTTCGATTTCGGTTTTTCAGGTTCGGTTTAGGTTTTTCAAGTTCGGTTTCGATTTTTATTCGGTTATTCAATGGGTAACCAAAATTACCCAACTTCAAAGGAAAAATAAAAATTGTAAAAAATTCCCCGAAAAAAAGGTTAATTTCACACTCTATCAAATAAAAATGGGAAAAATTATGATAAAATATTAAAAATTAGAAGAAAAATTAAAATTAAAATAATTCTAAAAAATTATCATCTCATAAAATGAAAATATAAATTACAAATAATGGAAAAAAAATGTATTAGTGTCGAGAAAAAATAAAGTAGTTGAAGGAAAGAATAATTTCATAAGAAAAATAAAAATTGAAAAAAATTCAAAATTGTGTCGTGGGGATTGAACCCACGACCATATGGGTAGAATGCCACGCCTTCTGCCATTGAGCGAGGATGGCAAACATTGATATGTCATAGCGTTAATAAGAATCGACGATTTTTTTGCAATCACATAAACCAATTGAATCGAATCCAACTATTAATTGGATTCGATTTCAAACCAATCAATTAAATCGAAAAATCCAACCCATATCAATCCATTTCATGTAAGGTCGAGTCGGGGGTTAATTGATCCGATGCTCACCCCTAACCCCACCACACCCACACCCATTTGTGAATTTCCAAAACCAAGGTCAGTTAATTCAATCATTAGAGGTATCTAAAACTATTGGATTAGGATGTTCAAGTTAATTACTTGAATATTGTACATTGAGTTTGATTCAGCTATGGTACCTTTAGTTTAATGTATATTGTATATAGATTCATATCTGTTTTTTTTTCTTTTTTTTTTAATTTTTTAAGGTCTCATAACTTTTTACTTGTAATCAACTCGGTCATATAACTTTTTACCAGCTACCAACTAGATCCAAAAATGATATAAAGTTATGGGACCTTAATATATATATATATATATATATATATATATACGGTTTTGATAAGGTGCGCTCCGGAGCGCGCATTAAGA
>JAOXNR010000013.1:3049576-3066345 GCA_028571225.1 Parsonsia alboflavescens
AAATATCACATATATATATATATATATATATATATATATATATATATACACGAAAATCTTAAAGAGTATTACGGAACACACTTTATGAAGTGCTCTAATTAACTCTCTACCCGTCAATATTGATTTTGGAAGCTTTGGTTTCCGAAGTTTTTTTTTTTTTACCTATTTAATCCTTAAACAATTTATATTTTGGTCATTTTTATCTTTTTGATAGAATTCTTCACAAATTTCACAAGAATTTGGAGTCATTTTGTCCAATCCAATCTTCAAACTCTACCCCACCGGCTTCACTTTTTCTATTTTTAATTTTAATACTTTTGCTCTTTTTTAATTTTATGATTTTTTTTTTTGTGTCCACTTATATATATTGTGATTTTTTATTTTTCTATTTTATAAAAATAAGATTTATATTTATTATACTTTAATTTTTTGGAAATATTATTTTTGATTATTTCGGATTTATATTTTCTTTCTGTAATTATCTAAGGTAATCACCTCTTTATATTCTTTTGCATTCACTCATTCAAAGGAGAATTCGTGAGGGGAAAAAAAATATATTCACCCCTTTTTATATTCTTTTATGTTCATACATTCTTGAATCCTTGACCATTTCTTTTTGAAAGGTGTGTATACGTATTATATATTCCTCTATATAGTTGTATTCTTCTATAATTCCCACAAAGAATTCATCCATAACCATTGCTGACTAAAAGGTATGCAAACGAATGTTTTTTTTTTAATTGAAAATGAGTCAATGGTATTCTTTCTATAAGAATAAATAAACAAATAATTCCCCTCCCTTCGAATTCTTCTATATTCATATAAATATTCCTCTCAATCTGTGACCATTAATTGAAGTGTAAGGTGTTATGGCACTCCGATCCCAAATCAAGATTATATGTGGATATCATATAACAAAGATTCAATGAATTTATTCATATTAAATAATTATTTTTTTTAAAAAATAATGATTATTATATTATTTTTAGGATGAAAATATTCAATAAATCAAAGATTCAATGAATATTGGATTGGATCTTTTTCAACTTTTCAGTTATATATATATATATATATATATATAGATGTCAAGTTTTGTTGACTTAGTGACAAATTGTAATATATTAAATTTGGGATAGTGAGGTCTCAAAGTCTGAGACATGTCGAGGGTAGATGAGATGCAACTATTGATCCTCAAGGGAAGATGCAAAAAAAAAAAACATAGAATATTATTATTATTTTTTAAAAATATTTTTAAAAAATTAAAATATATAATCACTTACCCCCTTTTCATCTAGTTATAATAATAGTCATTTCCTAACGTAAGTAGTACAAGTTTTCCGAGTGTTCATAATATTAGTCACTGCTTTGACAAATGGATGGAATAGTCGTATTGTTTTTAATAATAAATATAAATTCAAAGGTATTAATTAATGGTAAAACTGTTATGGTGTTTATTGAATTAAACAAAACTTGCTTAAACTCAACTTATTGGTATGCTTTTAATTAGAGGAACTCTAATTTGAACTACTTCAAAATTTAATATCTCATTTGACTTTAGACTCTTAAAAAAATAAAATAAAAACAACTTTGAAATGTTATTTTTCAAAATAAAATTGTAATCCTTTTTTATTTAAAAAATGAGATATTCAATTCACTTCAAAATGCTTTCATTTTTATCATTATTTTATAATTAATAGTAAAAATAATTGTATATACAAGAATATTATGAGCTATTTTTTTGTGATACTGTTGACGAACCAAAACTACAAAATATACAACAGCCTAAATATAATTTTTCTTTTTTTACTTGAATTTAACTTTTATAATAAAATGAGTTACAAGAAAGAGATTTCTCCCGAACTACGAAATCTTTATTGAATGAATTCTACTCATCTTACTTTGGTCTTCAAAGACCCTATTTATAACAACACAAGATACTTATTCCCTTTCCAACATTTACGAAGAAAGGATTCCTGCGAATCCAAATTTAAATCAATTATCTAAACAATAAAAATAATTAAATACTGACTGAAAACACATTAGAGAAGTTTAATACTTAAAAAGAGAACTAAAACATTTGAAAATTAAGTAGAAAAAAAATAATATAAATATATATATAAAATTTAACGTCTCATTTTGACTTGATAAATAATTATGGAGTGTCCTTTGACTTTCATACAAGTTACTAATTTATCATTATCATTAATGTAATTAGTTATAAAACTATTGTGAAAGTAGTGTGTAAATTCTAAAATTAAAGAGGTGGTTAATGATACTTTATATTAAAACATTAGACATATTAAGAAGTGAAACATTCAATATCAGATAATTTAAAATGAAAATATAGATAACGTTGAATTTGAGACGATGAAAATATAAAATGCAAGTGCACATCATTGTAAAAATTTCCGATGAATTATATTTTAGTGAACTTTGTAGTTTTAATTTAACTGCAACCAATTAAATTATTGTCCGCATCGGTCTATATCAAAATTTACCTATGTAATAATAAGTTCTGTTGGCTATAGTAATATAATTTTTAGTATTATAATCAGCACTCGGTCCATATTAAAATGCACCTTGTAGATAATTATAAGATTTACAGTCTACAATAATACTCATTTTATCTGAAAATGTAAATTACTATCTAACTATGACCTACATCAAAATATATATTGGGATAAAACCCATGCAATACGTGAGAAGTCACTGATAATAGTTTTATAAATAAAAAAGAATAATAAAAATAAAAAAGTAATTGAAACAAAATATAATTTAACATGTGATTCATCATCCATTCAAATTAATATTTGTTCACTAAAATTAAAAATTCAAAAACTAAAAATTACTTATGTGTAAAAATTCATATGAATTGAACAAGTTTGTAATTTTTACAAAAGTGAAATGTACTTCATAATTTTTTATTAAGTTAAAATGAACTTTCAAATTTTCTATTACATATCTATATACTACTTCATCTTACATTATTAAAAAATTAATAAAAATATTACACTTGATCTTTTATTATTATTTTTGAATATATTTTATGATTAAAACTTAAAAATATAAAAAAAAGGCTAGGTGTACTTAATCTTATAGGGATATGTCCTTTCGAAACATCTTAATGTATGGATTGACAAGCATACATATAATAAATCTCAAATTCAAATCCCATCATAATCAAAATATGAAGATGTGTGCAAATTTACATGTTAAGAATAGATATTAAATTTTTACCGGTATCGATTCATTATCAATAACTTATATTTGAGGGTATAATTTTTGATATTTTCTCAGTCATTATTTATAAATTATTAGAACAAAATTTCTTCCATCGTCTACCTGTAAGATCCTAACGCGAATGTGTCCATAATAGTACAATATTCCTAGCAGTGGCTCAAAATGACCGGTAAAAACGGCCCCCACGCCCAACCCACTATTCCATCACACAAGAGAGAGACCTAATAATCATCACACCAGGAGACGCAGAAGGGTATCTTAGTATCATCAGCTAAATAATTTTTATTACTCCTATTTATTACTAATAGGAGTACTAACTCACAAAAAGAAAAAATTCACAATTATTCCTAATAAAGAAAACAATATTCCTCTTGTCTGAAAGTAAATATCATATTTTAACTCATAACTTGTAAATATATTAAGAAAAAAAGTTTGATTTAGTAAATTTCAACATTGCATTATCATTTTTCTTAATAAAAATTTAATTAAATTAGAAAATGAGACATTTAATTTTAGATAATTCAAAAATGAAAAATAGAACATTCAATTTTAAAAAAAATTAGTAAAGGATATAAAAACCCCATTTAATAATTACTACTATTTCCACAGTTTGAAATTAAAAAATCTTATTTTGACTTGTTAAAAATTAAAAATGGATTTAAATTTCATAAAATTACTAATTTATTTATCCTTTTTATTGATTTAATTAGTGACACTAGTTTTAGGTAAGCGAATATGAATTCTTAAATATTGAAGTTATTAATGAAATTTTCTATTTAAAATTTATTTATTTTTAAAAATTATACATTATTTAACATAAAGGTAGAGAGATTCAATAGTTACTTTTAGAATATAAATGCATTAATCCAGTCAAAACCATAAAAGTCTTTAACCACGGTTAAGCAGTGTTAGGTGGGTTTGACCAGTCTGGTTTGGTAGGCCGTGTGTTGCTTCTCTCTCTCTTCCTCAGTTCTCTCACCTCTGCCCATATATAAAACAATCCCTTCGCAACTCGTTTGCATTCAGTCTTTCCAAACTTCACCAAGCAAACCAGTTCCTAACACCAAGAAATAGCCCATTCCCAATTCCAGATACTCATTGTCAGGTTTAGAAGTACTTCGTCTTTTTGTTTTTTATCTCGCCGGGGGAAGCAGCGTAGGGCTTCAACTGGGTGAATTTTGTTGAGCCCAGTTGAGGAAATTTTGAGTTTTTTTTTTTTTTTGGTTGTTTCGTAGCATTCTTTTCCTCGCCGGAGAAGGAGTTGGGAGTTTCTGAACTTGTCTAAGTTACAGTTTATACAGTTATATAGGAGATGGACTCTACCTCAGAAAAGTTGTCACCATTTGATTTGATGACTGCAATCTTGAAGGGGGCTAAATTTGATGGGTCTAATTCCTCGGAGTCTGGCGTTGCGGTGTCTCCGGCTGTTATGGCTATGTTGGTAGAGAATAAGGAGCTAGTGATGATTTTGACAACGTCAGTAGCCGTCTTGATTGGATGTGTTGTGGTGTTGTTTTGGCGGCGGTCGTCCGGATCGGCCAAAAAGGTCGTGGAGCCTCCCAAGTCCTTGATGCCTAAGGTCGTCGTGGAGCCGGAGGAAGTTGACGATGGGAAGAAGAAAGTTACCATCTTTTTCGGAACACAGACTGGAACGGCTGAAGGCTTCGCTAAGGTGCGTGTTGGAAAAAAAAGAATACTAAATTGCTAATAATGAAGCACTCCTGTTTTTTCTCTCCCAGGCTCTTGATCCTGCGAAACCAATTTTAGTATCAAACAAAAAGGGAAAAAGTATTTTGTTCATAAAGAAGTCAAAGTTCTTGGAGGGGCTAACCGCTCTCGCGGAGAAAAACCTCTTTGTTAAGGGTCATTTTTTGTCCATTGCAAGCTTGAAGTAGTGGCTCCAAATTCTTCCTCTTATTCGGGTTTCGTTTCTGAGCAATGGAAGTTTTTGATTTTGTTTAGGCACTCGTCGAGGAAGCCAAAGCTCGATATGAGAAGGCGATCTTCAAAGTCGTTGATTTGGTATGTATATGTTTTATGTTTTTTGATTTGATTTGCTTTCATTTCAGTCATTTTTTCCAGTTTTTTGATTTGTTAATTCTTGATATTTGCTAGGATGATTATGCCGCAGATGACGAAGAATACGAGGAAAAGTTGAAAAAAGAGACAGTGGCATTTTTCTTCTTGGCCACGTGAGTTTATGCGAATTCTAATCCTCTTCTGGTTTCCATTTCACAAAGTGATAGTACTTGTTTTATTTATCCTCCTGGAGGTGTTCTATTTTTCTAATTATTTGACTGCAAATGGTTTTTGCTTTTATTATGGTATGGTTGATGGTTGGTTGATTGCAGGTATGGAGACGGTGAGCCAACCGACAATGCTGCAAGGTTCTATAAATGGTTTGCTGAGGTAAACATGGACAAGAAAATAACAGTTTTATTTTTTATCGTTTAAAAGAGATAAATTTGGATCTGTATATCTGAGTATGAGCTTGAACTTGACCTGAGGTGAATAATATACAATGACATTACAGGGAAAAGAGAGAGGGGAGTGGCTAAAGAACCTTCAATTTGGAGTATTTGGCCTTGGTAACAGACAATATGAGCATTTCAACAAGGTTTAGAACTGACTCCATGTAGACATTTCATATGAAGAATCACGATACCTGTTTTAATATTTGTGTGATATTTTGCTGAAAATTTCATCATTTCTTTTGTTTGGGAACAGATTGCTAAAGTGGTGGATGAGCTTCTCACTGAGCAGGGTAAGTTCTTCTCCATCAGACTTAACCCATGTTTAAAAATTCATTATAATAGATAGAATTAGACATACTTGGTCCAATGAAGTGATCCATACAAGTAGATAGCAAACATGTGATGAATTGTTGAAGTATCTAGAAAGTGATAATTGCACTGGTACCTATTTTATAAGAGAGATGAGTGATAATTATTAGATATTCTGTGACATGGCATTTTTCAGAAAATAAATGTCACCTCCAAATTATTCCTTTTTAAAGATTTCCTCCTGTAACTTTTTGCAGGTGGTAAGCAGCTTGTTCCATTAGGTCTGGGAGATGATGATCAGTGCATTGAAGATGACTTTGCCGCATGGTATAGTAATTTTAATTTACTAGTCTTCCCTGGGGTTCCCTCCATATGCCTCGAATTTTGAGTAAGTTCAAAGCATTTATCTCGATTCTCTTAACATAGGCGTGAAAATGTATGGCCTGAGTTGGATAAACTGCTCCGTGACGAGGATGATACAACTGTCGCTACTCCATACACTGCCGCTGTTTTGGAATATCGGGTTGTGTACCATGACAGATCAGATGCACTAATTCCGGAATCAAATGGCCATGCTAATGGTTATGCTAATGGCCACACCGTGTATGATGCCCAGCATCCTTGCAGGTACAAATTTAACTTCAGAAGCTTTTCTTCTGAAAAATCCACTCCATTGCCAGTCAATAGGGGGAAAAAGCCTTAGGCACTTGTTTTACAGTTGTGATCTAATGCACATCTTCATTTCCTGCTTGAAGAGCTAATGTTGCTGTGAAGAAGGAGCTTCATACTCCTGCATCTGATCGCTCTTGCACACATTTGGAGTTTGATATATCAGGCACTAGACTTCCGTAAGTTGAAAAATTAGTTTTCTTGTAGCTCAATTTGAGGCCTGAAATCCTGTTCCTTTGTCAATAGGTCAATTCTTATTTATTTATTGGCTGATGTTATGTGGTTTTATCAGATATGAAACCGGAGATCATGTGGGTGTTTACTGTGAAAATCAACTTGAAGTCGTGGAAGAGGCTGAGAGATTACTGAATGTACCCCCAGAAACATACTTCTCCATTCACACTGATCAGGAGGATGGCACACCACTTGGGAGCTCATTGCCTCCTGTCTTCCCACCTTGCACTCTGAGAACTGCCCTGACACAATATGCGGATCTCTTAAGTACTCCTAAGAAGGTATTCTATCTTTCTAGTTACTAAGTATATTTTTCTAGTTACAATCTTGCCTTTCTAATCTTGTTCATGCGTCCTAAGGTTCAATGTGTTTATTTTCCAGTCTGCTTTGCTAGCTCTAGCTGCGTATGCATCTGATCCAAATGAAGCTGATCGTTTAAGACACCTTGCTTCTCCAGCTGGAAAGGTTTGGTCCTGGTTCCTCATAGCTGTTTGCATGATCTCATACCGAGTTGATTGTTCTTTGTTCTCATAAGAGAGTCTTGTCTACTTTTTGTAGGATGAATATGCACAATGGTTAATAGCAAATCAGAGAAGCCTCCTTGAGGTCATGGCTGAATTTCCATCAGTGAAGCCCTCTCTTGGAGTATTCTTTGCTGCAGTTGCCCCACGCCTGCAACCGAGATTCTACTCTATATCATCTTCTCCTAGGTGAATAGTTTTTTCTTGTGCGGATTTCTATACTGTACATTAGGAAATGTGTGATGCACATGGTTAGATTGGAACTGAGAAATTTCTAGGGCTGTTATTTTTTAGGTTTTTATGCTTACCAACAGAATTGGAGTTTCATGAAATGCATAGATTTCCGTTATAAATTCTCACTTATAAATATCTGTGGATGGTTTATTTTCAGAATTTCTGACTTTTGTGTCTTTGTGTTGTGCAGGATGGCACCCTCTAGAATTCATGTCACTTGTGCACTTGTTCATGAAAAAACACCAGCAGGACGAATCCACAGGGGTGTCTGTTCGACATGGATGAAGGTAATAATTTAGTTTAACATTTGTTTCTATTGAAATTCAAGAGCTTTAGTGTTTTGCTTCTTAGTGATCAATGTATCTTTAAATTATAAAATAATTGGAGTAGGTGAGAGCATTTGGTGGAACAGCTAAACCAAGAGTCACGATTTTCTAGTTCCTTATACATTTGTTAAAATTAGTCTGATGTTTTAGTTCTGTTTGTTTTTATCCAATGTCCTGAATTCTTTATATCGTTATAGTCTAATACATCTTTTTGGGTATTCTCAGAATGCTGTTCCGTTGGAGGAAAGCCATGATTGCAGCTGGGCTCCTATATTTGTCAGGCAGTCTAACTTCAAACTCCCTACTGATCCTAAAGTGCCCATTATAATGATTGGTCCTGGCACTGGATTAGCTCCTTTCAGAGGTTTCCTTCAGGAAAGATTAGCTCTGAAGGAAGGAGTGGAACTTGGCCCTGCGGTTTTCTTTTTTGGATGCAGGAACAGGAAATTGGTAAGTGACACAATTTTGCAACTTCCACAATGATGTTTTGCTTCATGTTCTGGAGTTTTCTAATCCACCAATCATTGTTGCTTTGCAGGATTTCATCTATGAAAATGAGTTAAACCACTTTCTTGAAACTGGTGCACTTTCTGAGCTAATTGTTGCTTTCTCACGAGAGGGACCCGCTAAGCAATATGTGCAACACAAGATGGTGGAAAAGGTACCTGTATGGGATCAGGAATTTTTTACTTATCGTTTTGATATTCCGTATAATGAGATATTAAGTGTAAATTCTTATGTATGTAGGCTGCTGATATCTGGAGAATGATATCCGAGGGAGCATATGTATATGTCTGTGGTGACGCCAAAGGCATGGCAAGAGATGTCCACAGAACACTCCATGCCATTGCCCAAGAGCAGGTGTGTTTCTTAGTTATCCGTCTCTTTCAGGCAGATGGATTTGCTATCTCATTTCATTTCATACTATTTTGATGCCTCCCTACCTGTCTTCAGCATAAGAATCACTCTTCATTTCTTCCATATGTGGTTGGTGAAGGACCACGTAGGCCTTCCCAACCAAGGCCTACCATTTCGATATGTTCCATGCCTGCCCACAAGTTTCCTTTTTCTCGTAGAGTATTATTTCGTAGCATTCAATGGCTGCAATTAGATTTGAAGACTTAGAAGGAAGCTAGCTAGTATTAAAAATGTTATGGTTTTTTCTTGGCTAAAATCATTTTCTCAAAACCTACCCACCCGAGCAAAGTTGGGCCAACTAATTCCCCACCAACTAAATGAGAATGAAAACAAAAATAGAGTGCTCCCACCCCACCATCTGTGGTGAATATAGATGTTTGGGTCAATTTTTGTAAGTTGATATTTCAGTCCGGCCTTTTTAGGTAATGACTCTACTCGCTGGTCTTGTTTCAGGGATCAATGGATAGCTCAAAGGCTGAGAGTTTGGTGAAGAATCTGCAAACGACCGGAAGGTACCTGCGTGATGTTTGGTAATATAATTGCCGCCAACCTTCAAAAGGCAAAATTTACTTGGTTGTCAAGGCGACAACTTTACATAATGGATGATGATATGATAGACTAAGGAGAGGCCGATGTGCAAAAATTTACCGGCGGCCCTTCCTGCGATGGTTCTTTAAGCTCTATAATATTCTTTGTTACGAGGATTTTTTGGTTCTTGTAATTCTTATAATGTAATATTTATAATATGATGTTATATATACCAAATAATTCCCGGTAGCAACGTCAGTCGTAGGTGGGTGGAGTCTGTATTAATTCAGAAAAGGAGATAATTAATCATCTGGCAAAAATGTTTATGAGCACAAATCTTGATTTCGAAACTTATAAATATACATTTTTTGTTTTGTCATCTTTTATATAGGAGACTCATTTGAGTCTTGAGCTTGGTTTTAGGGGCGACACTTGGTGCTAATTTAATGTTTGGGTAAGAGAGCTCAGCTTGTCTACTGTTTTGAGTAGGTGAGGCAATTCAAAGAATGTTTATTATTATATGAGAAAAACACAAAAAAGTCATCATAGTTTTAGGGCTTATTCATCCATTGGAAAATGGAGAAAATCTAAAGCTTTATGGGTTAGAAGACTTTGTCCAAAACTAGATGAATAATTTCCTTATTTGGTTTGTTCATCTAGTTTTGGAGTTTTAATGAGAGAGAAGAGGAGAAAGCTTTAAATATGAAAAGAATAAAAGGTGTGTCTAAAAGTTGTTTGAAAGTTTTGCAAGAGAAATTATTTTTCTTTTTGTTAAAGAATTTGAAGAAAAATGAAATGATACGTTATTATAATAATCTTACACAAATTTAATAAAAAATAGGAAGAATTGGTGAAGTAGATATAGAAATTTCACTAAAGTTTAACTTCATTCAACCAACTATCCATCCATCCTTTTCTTCCTAGAAGCGGACGGAGCAAATCACTTGCAGAAGTGATGTTTCTTTCCCCCTCTGCCTTACTCTCCATTTCTTTCTAAAAACTATTGAAGAGACCTTATTCATTTTTTTCCTTTTCAAATCTCTTATCTTTCCCCCAAATCTCTCCTCCCAAACTAGCTGCTAGGGGAATGATATAGATTACACATGAAATACTCCTATATATATATATATATATATATATATATATATATATATATGTATTTAGGGCTTTTAGCCTAATTAGTCCCTCATATTTTGGTCAAACTGTAGTTTGATCCAAAATCAATTTTTTTGTCTACCACTATGATCCCGCGTCATATTATTATCAACCGTTTTGGTTTAAATTGTTATTATCTGACAATTCATAATACAAAAATTGAACACATGAACAATTTTAAAGGAAAAAATGTCGATTCTTGTTTTCAAATTTAGGGATAATTTGAACTGTGATTGAATTTAGATTTTTTAGTAATTTGAATTTGGTTGAAATTGGTTGTCTGTTAATTACAAGATAACCATAATTTTCTTTTCTTTTCTCCTTTTTTTTTTTTTATTATTGGGTTAGATTTTGAGTGAGAAAGTTAAAATTAACATTTTTGTCCTTTTAAAATGGTCGCGTGTCTGTCATGTGACAAGTTTTACGCTATGACTTGCCTGCGTATGACACTTTGGATCAAAACGATTGATCATAAGATAATTGAGGGACTACAATAGATGAAAAAACATTTGAGATCAAATTATATTTTGACCTAAACATGAAGGACCAAATGGACTAAACACTCATATATTTAAAAGAATTGACTTTTTGTTGCTGTGAATATTTTTATGTGCACTCTATAACATTACCATATAAATATAAATATATATATATAAATAAATAAATAAATAAATAAATATATATATAACCTTTCTATTATGTGCAGCGTTTAACACCGAATTTGTGTGGGATGCTACGAAATGAAGTCTTTTTTTTTTAAAAAAATATCGTGGCATTGACGCACCCCTACTAGTCGTGTTTGTTGTTGCTGTTGGCTTGCATCTTGGGAGGGGTGGTTGATGGTGGATTTGTCATGTTTGGTGGTAGATCTATCACTTTGAATAGAAGGGGTTAAGCCACTGAATATATTTGGAAAGATTCGGCACCGGTGGAGAAATTCAGAGGGAGCGTGCACCAGTTTACAGTGCCACACCTTCGTCAATCGAGCTCTGCTCTGTTTCGATTTTTTTTTTTTTTAAAACAAACAAATATTCAGTCTGTGTGGCGCTACACATACTAGAAGAACTATATATATATATACACATAAATTTATATATTATGTTGGTTACAAATTTGACATAACTTACCAATTTGAGGTTAAGTTTTATTATTTTTATCAAGACATTTAATTTTAAATATTTTAAAATAAAAAATAAAAATACACAACTTCAAACTTCAAATCATGAAAGAATTATTATAATTTTGGAAGAATGGTATTTTTGGTCCATCAACTATTTATAAATTTCTATTTTCATTCATAAACTTTTATTTTAAACTTTTTGGTCCTTCAACAATTTTTATTTGGGTGTAATTAGGCCTTTTGATGGGAATTGAGTATTATGAGTCTTTTTCTCTCACTGAAGAGGAATATAACCAACTTTACCCACATATAACAAGTCCATTTACCCATTTATAATCCACTCATTTGGGACATTTGAAATTATCTTGGAGTATTTTTATCCGATTTTGGATAATAAATGAGTGAGTTATAAGTGGGTAAAAGGTAAGTTATAAGTGAGTCAAGTGGATTATATTGTGGGTTGAAAAAAACACCCCTCCCTTATGAGAGAAAAAACTCATAAAACTCAATTTTCGATCAAAAGGACCAATTGCACAAAATAAAAATAAAAATGTTGAAGGATAAAAAATTCTAAATAAAAGTTTATGTATAAAAATAACAATCTATATATAAATAGTTAGTGTACCAAAAACTATCATTCTTTTACCTTCGTGCTTCATGCAGTTGTTGGTTACTTCAAAAATGAAATTTTCTGTCCTGACATTTAAATCAGAAGATTTGTCAGCCTGATATTACAGCGAAATTGTTACACTTTGAAGTGTGAAAATTGCGAAGTTATAAAATTCAAATACATTTATAGAAAAAGTTATTTCTTCGGCATGTCTCCTCCTGACTTACTACTTTTATTTTTGGGGTAAATTCCTATTGACTTAATACAAAAATTAAAAGTATTTTAATTTTAAGAGAGTCATATTATCTTGTTGGGGATATAGTTAGCGAGATTATGTAACGTGAAAAATAAAATTTATTAAATTGTAGAGGTTAATACCGGCACTTTTAATTAAAAATTTGATTATTTTATTAAAAAATAAACATTCAATTTAGTCATTTCATAGCAGAAATACAATTTCAAATGAAATTGGGGTAAAATTTTCATTTCAAAATTTATGAATAATAAAATAAAATAAAAAAAGAAAAGAGAAGAAATAAAACAATTTTTTTCAACATCTTTCTTTTGGTTTTTTGTACCGACGGATGTTTTTGTCTATTTGTTCAACTTCTAGTAGTCCCAAGAAATAAAGTCAAGAAACATGTTAGCATAAATGATGAAATGACATGGTTTCTATGAATAGTTCCTCTGATTGAGAGGTAAGGGAGAAATTTCAACATTGCTGAAATGATCTCTAGCCATGTTTACCGTGTGTACGGGAATATTATAAAATAAGATTACGAGAATCATTATTTAAATTAAGTCTAAATTTTTGATTGGTGTCTATTATTTTTATTGAAAATTTTAGTGTGAATTTAATTTAGAATAACTTACAATATCGATGTATATGATAAGTGAGCTGCTTGCTACTTAAATTATATAATTTTAATATTATAAGTAGCTAAAGTTTTGAGGTAGCTATTGATGTGATTTCAATTAGGAACCCTTCATTCATCAAATATCAACCACACCAATTGAAAGTAATTCCCAAGATTTCATTAAGAAGTTATACTAGATTCATTGATCTTGTTATCTTCCAACATCCGCCAATGATTTGAATTTCATCAATTCAATTCAATTCAACACCCTAACTTAGTGATGAAACCCCCAAATAGTTTTCTAAGAATCCTAGAAGAGTCTTTGATGAACACTCTCAAGTAACTTTGATTGATCCAAGAGGATTTCCCAAGTTTGTCTAAAGTTGTCTTCAAAATACAAATAAGAAAGTATTTATACTCCAACAACTAAGAAGTCCCAAATTAAATCTTACAACTGTCAAAGGACCATAATAACCTCTTAAAATAAGTCAATGACCAAGAAAAACCAAGTCAACTCATCCAAATAGAGTTAAAATAGCATTAGGGATCAAATAGGCACCCTTGAGTGGTGCCAGGTGAAGAACTGGTCAAGTGCTCCGGCAAGTCTTTGGAAAGCCACCTAAAACTGAAGCCAAAATGGACTTCCACTTGTGCATGCTTTGGGAATGACCGGGGCTGTTGTTCTCGGACTTAATCATTTCCAACTTTGTTTTTCTTCTTTTCTTCCCTTCTTTGGTGTTTCACTTCTAGACTTCTTTAATTTGATTCCTAGAAGGATTCTCAGGTCTTGTTCTTCACTTCTAATTCCTTCTTCAAGTCTTTGAATTACACACAAGTTGTAATCACAATATGGTTGTTCTTCATCAACAAATGACATCCCATCAAAGATGGCTTGAAAATCAACTTGAGCTTCTCTTTCTTGCAAATAGCATTAATGCTTTCCTCATCTTTGAAGTCTTAAGTCTTGTGATCAGTCCGGTTAGCATCATAGGAGTTGGATGACTATCAACTATTTAAGAAATGAGATATATCTTTTAGTTTAAGACATACATCTTTTAGTAATAAAAAATGTAAATAATAATTTTTTTTATTAATAAATAGCTACCAAAAGAGTCATGTACTTTAATTGAAAAAGTGACCTATAGGTCTATAAATAGGGATTTCCTCCGTTATTTTGACATATAGAAAAAGTCAGAGAGGTCTCAAAACTCTGCTTTTATTTCTCAATGTCAATGCTCTCCAAAATCATTATTCATCATTCTATTTTAAAATTATCCTCTAGTCATCCATATGGTACTCAAATAATATTTGGTTCGTTGAGTTTGCTGTTGATGTGTTTCTTCAGTAGGCATGATCACTTTATCTTGGGAGGCAGAAAATTA
This sequence comes from Parsonsia alboflavescens, assembly GCA_028571225.1. Taxonomy (NCBI): domain Eukaryota; kingdom Viridiplantae; phylum Streptophyta; class Magnoliopsida; order Gentianales; family Apocynaceae; genus Parsonsia; species Parsonsia alboflavescens. Next base: position 3,064,154 of record JAOXNR010000013.1, read on the forward strand.
TCTCTCCTCTCTTGGCCGCTTTTACTCATGTCTCTATAGCCAAGCACCACCAAAGGAGCAAAAGTTTTCTTAAAGGATAGTTCAAAATACTAGACTCCATCAACTCCAATTGTTCTCTTCCATAAGTTTGGTTATATTTAGCTATAACTTGTAAGTGATTTTTAGTAACTTATTTCTCTATAATTAAATTTGTGTGTTATAATTATTATATGCATTTTATTATTTGTTTGTGTAAAATTAACTTCTGTTTTTGATAAGAATTATAATTTAGTTAATATAATCTTACCTGAATATAATAACATCCATATATTACTTTAATCAGTTTTGTCTTGGTCTTTAGAATCTATATACACACACACACACCCAAAGTTATTGTCAAGAATTGCATGTTAGTATTATATTTAAGTTTTAAGTTTCATTCTTAGTTTGGCTAGTTTATTAAAATATTCCAACAATCCCGTCCCCCCACCCCCCTCCTAATTAAGAATCAAATATCTTATGATCCCCTAATACTTTTAATTACATTTTTATATATTTTTGGTTAAATTAGAATGTATTGATCATATAGGTACTTCTTTTAAAGAGGGATTTCGTACATAAAGTTATGAATGATTTCCATTACCATTTTTTTTACCAATCAAGTACTCAAACAAATAATAAGCTTCAAGTTAATTTTTTGACAACATTTCTATATCCGGTTAAAATAGTATGTAGATTTTTTTTTTTTTTTTGGGCAAAATTATGCAATGGAGGAGAAGGTTCAAACTTTTTCTGTCTTTTTGGTGGTGGATGTTAGAGAATTAAATGAGAAGGACCAAGAAAGGAAAAAGGTAATGCAGGTTTCTTGAAGTCAGATTTGCATAAGGAAATAGGGAAGCTTGTGTTTAAAATAATAAGATTTATCCTTTTTCTTTTGATTAACTCTGCAACTTTTTTGTTTGGTGGAATTGGTAGTATAATCATACTATAAAATTTCGCGAAATGAGATTGTCGAGGTTCTTAATGTAACTCCCCTTCTTCACACAAATGTTTCAGATTCCAAAGTATATTCAGGATGTAAATGTCTATACTTCATAGTGATTAGTGTTATTTGTTCAGATACTGGTTGATGACATTAGTGATGTAACAATTACTACCGATGGTGCTACAATACTAAAGATGTTAGAAGTTGAGCATCCAGCAGCCAAGGTTAGACAATGAATCATTTTCCATTATTGGGTTTTAATGTCTCTCGAATATCTATCAACATATTGGAGGTTTATCCCTTACTTTTTCGCTGTAGGTTCTTGTTGAATTGGCTGAACTTCAAGACTAAAAAGTTGGAGATGGTACAACTTCTGTTGTAATTATAGCTGCAGAGTTACTTAAGGTAATTATAGTAATGCTTTTCACTTTTCAATTCAAATTGGAAATCTATTGTTGCAGCATTCACGATAATTGAAATTTTTATGGTATATCATTTGTGATTGATTTTCAAATTCTACAGAGAGCAAATGATTTGGTGTCACAACTCGTAATGAGGGAAGGATGCAAATATGTTGATGAAAATTGGGTTGTGAAGGTATTGTTTTCTTGATTAGCAAAATCTCTTCTACGTGGGTGTCGATTTCAGCCTCAAATCACCTTGCTGGAGGGGTTACAATCCTTTGTTATTTGTTTGTGTACTTTGCACGCGGATGGGAGAGAATTTGTCACAGAAGGGTCAAGGCATTTGAGCTCTCATGCTGTAGCCCACTTTGTTTTGACCTCGACTCTAGCTTTTCTCTGTTGTGTGGCAATTAGGGGAGTCAAGTGACAGGTATACAAGTGTTTAGGAACCTTGATCTTAAAGAGTCATTACTTGAAGAAGAACCAGGTTGTCTTAAGGTTACTCTCTACAGTGAAGCTGATCCTTTTAGTTTGGTCTCCCTTTCTTGGATGAATCCACTTCTGTCAGTAGGTGCAAAGAGGCCACTTGAGCTTGGAGATGTCCAACATCTTGTCACAAGAGATCGTTCCAAGACAAATTATAAGCTATTGAACTCAAACTGGGAAAAGTTGAAAGCTAAAGATCCTTCCGGGCAACCTTCTTTAGCCTGGGGCAATTCCGAGTTTAACTAGCATAATAGCCACTGTAGTTAGCTTTTTTTTTTTTTTTTTTTTTTCAATTTGGTCATTAAACTACAAAATCATTCAATAGCCATCATATTTTG
>JAOXNR010000013.1:3066445-3081289 GCA_028571225.1 Parsonsia alboflavescens
AATACTCCTATAAACTAAAAGTAAATTTATTTTAAAACTTAAAACATTTTAAAATGATAAACATCAAATTTCAAACATTTAAAATAGAAATTTGAAATTCATTAATTTGAAAGTGACATTTTCTCATAACTTGCAATTTGTTAAGTCTAATATTAATAAAAAAACACTTAACATTTTGGAATTTTACATATCAAAAGGTAAAAATATATTTTCTAATATATATTTGCTGTAACATTTTCTAGTGGAAATTTTCATATATACCCAAATTGAAATAATGTATTCTAATTTTTCCCAATTTCTAAAAGCATTTCATTTCTACCTATTTGGATCTATTTATTTTCACTGTACAACTAAATCGAGCTTTTAAAATTTTGATCAAATAAAAAAGGAAACACAAAATGGAAATAACCAAAACACCTTCGGACCTCAAATCCAAACAAGTTACAGAACTTTCTCATTCATTCCTTTATCGATTTCGATCCCTTCTTGAGCCAAACCATTCCCCTTCCCCGTCACCAGTCTTTCTTCCCTCGGATTGCCCATTCCACCCACACCCCTTCAAAGACTAAGGATGTTGATTTTAAGCTGGGGCTCGTCGGAGTGTAAGTTGTTTTCATCCCACTACTTGCCAGTCTTCAAGTGATCGCCCTTGGCCATTTCCATGCAACATTGCAATCATATTAGATAGGTGCTCTCATTGTTATCCCTGAAAGCATTGGAGTCATTGTTAATTATATTGTGTATAGTTTTATGGGGTGTTTATATGTTTGTTTCCGAAATATGAAGGGTTGGAAATTTGATTTACACAAACTATTTATAATGTGATTTATTGTGTTTGTGTTTAAAATTTGATTCACATGAACTATTGAGTTATTTTGCAGGTGTTATTGTGTTAAAAACTAGTAGGAATTATAGTAGAGATTGTATACTTGGTTTGAAATTGGAATGAACTAAGGTACGAAATCTTTTGTAAGTCTCGAATCAAGTTGGGTGTGTTTCGAAATCCCATCATCAAGTTCTGAAATCATAACCAAGGTCCAAAATAATTTAACTAAGGTTTGAAATGTTCTCATCTAAGTATCAAATCTATTTGGGTGTGCTCCTAAATAACATAACCAAGTTCCGAAATCAAATCACAAAGGTCCGAAATGTTCTCAACTAAGTCTCGAATAGTTTAGGTTGTGTTCTGAAATCCCATCACCAAGGTCCGAAGTCCTTCAAGTAAGGGTCGAATTTTCATCAAGATCCAGAATATTTTCCACTTTCAATTTCAATTTCTAAGATCTGAAATATAGTACTTCGATCCTCTCCATGGTCCGAAATGTACTCCAAGGTCCGAAATATCACAAATTCTCACGAATTCAATTTTTGATCGTTGTATTCAACAAGATCTAAAATTGTATCACCAAGATCCAAATTTATATCACCAAGGTCTAAAATATAATCCAATGACCAAAATAATTTTGAAAACTTATTTTTTCACCAATTCAATTTTTGAGACCGTTTTACTATTGAAGGTTCGAAATCTTATTACCAAGGACCGAAATAGTTTAAACCTCTTATTTTTTTTTAATTATTTTAACTTAATTTATTTAATTTTGATAATAAATTAAAAATTAAGTTGTGAATCCAAGCTTTTACATATTTTCACTCTATATAAAAAAATATATTTTAAATTTTTATAAATATTATTATTATTATTATTAATTTATTTATTAATTCGAAAGTGATAATTAATATTTTTAACGTTATAGTTTAGAGTTAATGTTTTTTTTATAAATAAATACATTATAATTAATTATATTAAAAATCCTTTTATTAGTTTGTAAATTAATTTATTTAAATTAAGCAATATCCATTTGAGTAAAGATTTACAAATAAGAGATAGGTGTTATCAAAAAAATTATACTTGTAAAATTTAAATAATACTTGATGCAATAACTTTTTTTTTTTTTTACCTTCTCAGTACAATTTTTTTTAATTAGGATATATCCAAATATATTTTAGCTTATTTAGAATGAGTATTTTGGAATGTAATTTATTAATTGTAGTCCTGAAAAAAAAGTAAGTTTAATTTAACGTTAATTGTTTTAATCAATTATTTCCTTTGTTTCGTTATTGTAAAGATATGAACCCCACCCGTCGTACCTATCAGCTCCATCATGGTCTGGTGGTGTCTGTTGGGAACACACTTAGTGCACACACCTTAAGGCACTAGACCGTTTTATTAGGAGCCCTTTCGGATAAATGGTGGATCTTCCCCAATACCATGGAGCCCATTATGCCCAATGAGAGGTGATTCTGGAGGGTACGCCCCCCAATGAGATGTCATAGGGGGGCCAGTTACACCGACTACACTTTTAGGAGTATATTCTACTTACCGATCTACTTTATGAGAGAATAGACCGACAATATTAAGAGGCCAGTGACGATCACCTTTGCTATTGTTCGATTGATAGGGATCGATCTAGTTACTAAGGATGCGGTGTTGGCGACGTAGCACGCCATGGAAATGGGAGAGCTATTAGTTGATGATGCAGTTAGATTGGCATATGGTATCATCATAAATCATTGGATACTTACCCGTTAGCTATCTGCAGGCATCCCCTTTTATGTACAGATAATGTTAGATGATCCGGAGGCTCCAAAGTTGTTCCCTTGGGGAACAATTGGGTTCAGCATGATGATGCACTTGTACCGGTAGGAAATCGGAGAGGAGAATGTAGAGAAAGGACACTTGTATGCCAACTGTTGGCTGTTACTGGTAAGTTTTAATATTATTATTTACATTCGTATAACAATGATCTCTTTTAGAATCTCTAAATACTTATTTGACATTTTTTTTAATCTTATATTTAATTAGTGATGGGTGTATAATCACTTCTCATTCCTACGTCGTCACCTGTGTAGGAATGCCCAGGATGCAGGTAGACGTGGCACTTCTTATTTGGGTCCACCATGCCCTGGCCCCGGCTTGGTCCCTCAGTTGACTGGGATCAACTGCTTACTGTTGTAAGTGAATAACCTTTGGTCCTTTTGCTTTTATTTTTGAGTTAGATAATATTATTGAATTAAATTGCTAATTACAGGTATGTGCTACCGTACTGTACATCGAGCCAGATCAAGCAGAGCAAAAATAGTCTTACTGGATATATCAGGCTTGCCTCCCCCATATTTCATTGATTTGCTTGGGTAATTATCATCCCATCTCATTTTGGGAGGCGGGCAGATATTGATTTCTAGTTCAGCCGATCGGGGAGGTTAAACTAATTATAACTTCCATTGATTAAGTTAATTTTATATAATGCTAAATATTAAGATTATAATTACTTTACTTTCTTTTTTTTAGGTCCCACGTCCTAATGGAGATTCGGTTGAGGAGAGGATTGATGGATATCTTTCTATCAGTTCGACAAGAATAGAGACGATCCGGCAGAGGATATGTATCTCTTATTATTTTGAGTTATTGTAATAGATTAGTTGATGCTATAGAATGTATTCTAATTACTTTTGCATGTTTTTTTTTAAAAATTTTTTTAATTAGGTTCTTAGTCTGCATATCGATGACACAAAGCAGAGTCATCCGGTTGAGAAGAGGATGAGCAAGTAGCCATCTCCCAGCCCGAATCGACAGGAGAGGAGTGAATGTCATATATGTATCTGTTCCTATTTAAATAAAACGTATGTCATTATAGTATAAAATTTAACTATTTTTGAATTATAATCTCCTACTATGATCGATCTTCTTTTGGCCAGGGTTGATGCCTTATTGAGCTAGTATGAGGTCCAGGCCCGAGCTCGATTGGCTTTGTACAAGAGATGGGCTATCGATTTGCATAGTGTGGTCTTGGAGCTGCTCAATCAGATTGAGCCTCACCTTGATATGTTGGAGAGGGATGACAGTTGTGGAGATGATCCATCACTGCATGATTCCCTTTTCCAGGAGCTTGTCTTCACCAATTTCGGAGAGGGTTATGCACACCATTGACATGTTGGTCTGATCACTAGCCACCCCCCTTTCGGCTGCTCCTATAGTCACTAATTCTACCACCCAAATAATTCCAATCCGTAAATTCCATTAATTCTAGTTTGTAAATTCTTATTTATTTCAGATTTAAAATTTTAATCACATCGATAATTCTTTTATATAATAGATTGATGCATCTATTAGCAGGAGCTAGGATCAAGTAGATCCACCGGCTCCCACGGTTACTGATCCTACCCTTTACGAGATAATTTTATATGGGTAATTCTAGTTAGTAAATCATATTCAAATGAATTTGGTTTCTATTTTATATACTTCGTATAAATAATTCTTTTAAATTCATATTCATTTCATTTATTTTGGATAATTCATGTCAAATATTCATTTAATACTTTTTTTTAAAAATTTTATTAGGAGCTTGGTAGTGTACTCTGGTGCAAGGCCCTAGCTGCAGTTGTATGATCACCTTTACAGATCCCTCTCACTACATAAAGTTAGTATGGCCAAAGAAAAAGTCAAGGACTAAAGCGGCGAAGACTGCTCGAGTAGTTGAGGTGCAAGATGAGATTCCTACTCCTGTAGAGGAGCGAGAGGTGATTCCTACTCCTGTAGAGGAGCGAGAGGTGATTCCTACTCCCATGGTAGACCCTTACATCCTTGACTTGGCACGGTTGGATGCTTTCTGCAACACCGGAGATTTAGAGAGGTATTTCAATCTTTAATAATTTATTTGAATTTTTTCACTTTTCTGTTTTTTATTATAATTAAGTTTTTGTGATAGGCGCTTGACTAGGTTCCCAGTCATTTGTCAGGAATGAAATAAAAAAGGTCAGATCTTTGAAGGACCTGGTTGAGGATGATCACATGGATCAGCTCATTCGAGGGTTGCGAAGAGCTGTGAATGAGACATCATCCCTTTACTGTTGTAAAGCCCGTTTCACTCCCACTCAGACCTACCTCTATATAAGTAGTTTAATATAGTTTTGATATTTATTTAAGTTACTCGAGCTACAATTTCTATATACAATTTTGATTTTTAACTAACTCAAATTACAAAGCATTCTTCGAGATGCGTGGCTAGAGACCAAGGCATCTCATGCGGAATTTAGGACCTATGAGTTGATTCTTTTATCATTGGCTGGGTCTGGCGAGATGAAGACTTAGGAGAAGTAGCGTGGTGGTAGACCCAGGAGATAAAACATTAATTTTATATAAAAATTTTGATTTAAATTATGTTTTATTTATCATTAATTGATTTAATATTTACATTATATATATAGATCTTGATGCCCTATTGCCTCCACAACCACTGGATTTTACTTCGAGTCTCGTTGGTTGGGTCTTTGATCACATTGTATGATCTGTAGCCATCTACTGAATCGAAAGCATAAGTTTAGGATCACCTTCTCCCTTCAAATAGATGATGCCATATATGTCTTTAATATCCATTAATTTAATGCATTAGAAAATTTAGAAGCAATTGAAATTTATATGCTAAATTGGTTTAAATCGATCATCATGCAGTTTGCCATAATTCTCCTAAAATCTTCGTAGTTCACTTCGGATGGTACAACTACTAGAAGCATTCTTCCACTCAGAGAACCCTCTTGAGCAGCAATTCTAATGTAATTTTTTCTGCAAACAACACGAAGAAATCTATTAAAAACATGTCTAGTGAATAATGAAACAATAAATAAATAAAGGAGGGGAAGGAATCATGTAGGTCTGAAATGAACATTTTGGGACCAAAAATACCATATCAGGGACAGGAATACCCCCTTCAAGGTCCGGAATATTTAAACCGAAAAAAAAGAAGAAGGGTGAACCACTTAAGATCTGAAATACCTCTCTCAAGAACCGATTTTAAATAATAAATTCAAGAAACACCCTTTCAAGGTCCGGAATATTAAAAAAAAAAAAAGGAGGAAGAAGACGAAGGGAAGACTTTCTACCCTCCATCCGAAATCACCCAATCAAGGTTTGATTTTGACCAGTCAAGATCCGAAATCCCCCTCTCAAGATTTGATTTTGACTAGTCAAGGCCCGAAATATCTCCTCAAGGTCCTAAATCTTAATAAAAAACCGAAGGCTTTCACAAATCTCAAGGTCCGAAATCCCCCTCTCAAGGGCTAATTTTAACCGATCAAGGCACGAAATATTTTAAAAAAAGTGAAGGCTTTCACAAACTCCTCTCAAGGTCTGATAGTCAAAGCATGAAATATCCCCCGAGGTCCAAAATGTTAAAAAATAATAATAATAAGTAAAGTTTTCACAGACACAAGATCTGAAATCCACTCTCAAGGTCCAATTTTGACCACTCAAAACCCGAATATCTCCCCAAGGTCCAAAACTTTTTTTAAAAAAAGAAAAAAGCGAAGGCTTTAACAAACCTCAAGGTTCAAAATCCCCTTCTCAAAGGTCGATTTTGACGTATCAAGACACAAAATACCCCCCATGGTCTGCAATGTTTAAAAAAAGTGATGGCTTTCACAAACCCAAGATTCGAATTCCCCCTCTCAAAGTCTGATTTTGAAAAGTCAAGGCACGAAATATCCTCTTCAAGGTCCGAAATGTTAAAAAAAAAAAAGGAAAAGAAGTGAAGGCTTTCATGAACCCAAGGTCCGAAATCCCCCTCTCAATGTCTGATTTCACCACTTAAGACATGAAATTCCCTCCGCCCCCCCACATGGATTGAAATATTTGCAATCTTACCTTCCTTCCTTCCTTCCTTCCTCCTACTACTGAATGTGGTGCCATAAAAACAACACAAAACGAACAAACATAAACAGCCAAACACCAAAGAAACAAACCAAACAATATACTTCCGAACACTACCTACTTTCTTCTTCTTGATTTTGGAAAACAAAAATCACCATCTTAAAGATCAAAAAAAAAAAAAAAAAAAAAAAAGACCTTGATTTTTTTTCTTTTTCGTCGACAAGAGAATAGTTCTTTAAGCAATTTTCTTGACTATGAAACGAAACTTCTAATCAAATGAATAATGATAATTATAGTTTCTTTAATTCATTTTTACAACTTATTGGGTTTAATGTTAAGGGATAAAATAATAAATACATATTAAAGAAGAATTCAATGTTAAATTTTATTCTTTTGTTAAAGGAAAAGTCAAAATGAATATAAAATAAAATGTTAGTTTTACATATAAATAACACGTGAAATGTTGTAAAAATTTGGATAAATAGAAAATAATTTACATAGAAATGAAAGCTCCCCATTTTCTAATATAATTGAAAGATACATTAATGTGGCAAAATATTCCCAATTTGTTAACATACTTTGTCTCCCCTGTGAATGTCTAAATTAAAAATCTAGCTTACTGTAAACATTCTAATAATAATAATAATAATAATAAATCCATACAACTGTTGAAAATAAAATTGCTTTGATTATCGCATATTAAAATAAACAGCCAAACCTGGACATGATTGCAAAAATTTTCACAAACAAAATTTTCAAATGTAATTCAAAAATCTCATGACAGCAAAAATGGACAATGACTCAAAGAAAAAAGGAGAGAGAGATTTATTATCATTTCCGAAATTTAATACTAACAAGAAGAGATTAAAAAAAGGGTTGATTGAGCCTGACTCCTGAGCATGCAGATTGTACAAACTATGGATGCCGGAGGGGCAGTATGAAGCAAATTTGGTCCTCAAATTTTGTTTTATCTCCTACCAATATGTAAGCAATTTCATTCATCCCCATCTAATTATAGCTGAACCCCATGTAAGGCCAGCCCCAAAACCAGCAGCTGCAATGGTATGGCCTGGCAGGACCTTGCCGCTTCGAACAGCTTCATCCAATGCCAGAGGAATGGATGCAGCACTTGTGTTCCCATAATTTGATAAATTGGATATGACACGTTCAGAAGGAACCTCCAAACGTGTTGCAACTGCATCGATGATCCTTTGGTTTGCCTGCATTTGTAATGTACTCTTTCAAGTATTCATCTCAAGTATTACAACCAACCAACCTATGCTTATAGCAAAAGATTTAGGGGATGCAAATTTCGTTTGCCACAGAAATTGACATCAATGACATATTCAAGTTTCAAGATGACTTAGAATGGATGTAGTAGCACTTCAGTAAACAAGACATGTAGGTACAGTATAGGATTAGCATGAATCAATTGTTTTGTGTTCTGAACTTCTTCTGTGCCCCGGTAACCATTTATATGCAGGAAAAGACTAAATAATGGGATTACTGCAGATACATGAAACAGGAGTATGGATCTTTATTCAAGAATTTTAATGGTCATATCAATCATTGCAAACATTTTCAGATGATGTATGAGCAGCGAATCATAGAAGAAATATTAGTCAAGGTAGAGAATTTTGACAGGGACAATTTGGGGAATAATTATTGACATTAAGTTACTTTATGTGGGCACAGCAGTGAACTTTTTTGCTTGTTTATGTAAGAGGATGAGTTCACATAAGAACACATTGGAACATCGGCAATCAATCACACAGCATGTGGGCACAAATTCTCAGCATGAATTTCTTCAGAAAAAAATTATACTGAAGGAATGAATGCTAAGGTTTAAAATCCCAGAAAAGCAATAATAGCTAAGCAACCTGTGCTACTCTCAGATAAAAGAGGGTTACTCAATTTTGAACACTATAATTATCAGATGATTCATCACATCCTAACACCTGTCCAAAAGATCTGTAAATATATAAATGGAAACTAAACCGAAAAATATCTCTTGATGTGTGTGCAATCAAACAGAAAAGTGACCACCCTAACAAGCTTCATAAATCTGTGTGCTCCATACCTGGTGAAGTAGCAACCAGTCAATGTTGGAACCGGAGAGACCTGCTTTATCCAGTGCAATTTCAATTGACTGAGGCACAGCACGACAAGCAAACCGAAATACTTCTTTACCATTCATTTGGATGAATGAATAAGACGAACTTTTGGGAGCAAATCCTGGGACGGAACCATTTGTACCCAATGCATGATCTGTTTCATTTGTTTTGATACAAGCATTTAAGTGCCTGCAAAAGATGTTTTCCACTTGACGCTCAGTGTGCCAGAAACATCAGAGACTTTCCAGAAATAGATGATACACACCTTTGACCCTCACCATCACTATGCAAGTCAAAAGAAAATAAGCCATCTTCTTCACCATCACAGGCCTACATATGCATCCAAATGATACTCATTAGTTTAGTGAATCCATAAATGCAACATTAGGAGAACTATTCAGTGTTTTACTTCTGGGGGAAAAGTCGTGAAATTCAGGTTTTTATCCAAAAGCATACAAGTAGTACCTGTACTAACACAGCACCAGCTGCATCACCAAAGAGTATACAAGTCCCTCTGTCAGTCCAATCAACATAGCGAGAAAGAGCATCAGCCCCAATCACAAGAACATTATTAAAGCCTCCACCTGCAACATACAGCAGTAAGTGCAGTTCAATTACTGAATTGCCAAGTGTTTTACTTCATATCTTCACCATAAACTGAATATTCACCTCGAATATAACAAGCAGCTGAAACAAGGCCTAATACAAACCCACTACAAGCAGCTGTGATATCATAAGCCAACGGATTGTTTTTGCAGCCAAGTGCTCTTTGGATCTGAAATGTAAAAAAAAAAAGGGAATTTCTAGTAAGAATTAACAACCTTTCAGTTTCCTGAACAAATAACCTTGTTTAGTTTACAATTCTATAATGGTGGAATTGTATCCTGCAGACTTGAAAATGGTAGTTAGGCCTCAACATTTTCGAGGAACACATTATTTTTTGGATCAATCTATGACAAAATTTTAAATAACACAATCCACATTCCAAGTTTTCCATACATCCAATGAAGAAAAAAATGGCTATGGACTTCACAAGCAATTTGTAACTGATGCAGTTTAAGCTAGCCAAGGTTCACTCCCCTCTAAAATTTATACCTGTGGTGCGCTGCCAAATAGATCCTCTGGAGTTGAAGTGCACAGCAACACAAGGTCGACTTCGTCAGGGTCAACTTGTGCCATTTCAAGAGCTTTCTTTGCAGCATCTACAGCCAGAGCATTCAAACTATCTTTCCCTGAAAAAGAATATGGCAGATTGAGGCCATTCATGTTTTAATATTCATAATAATGTCAATGGCCAAACAATATTCTGATTGGAATTCTTGAAACAGAGGTCTATATGTCAACACCTAGAACTTCTGTGGTTCATTCAAGGACAACCCAGTTCATGCTGATGTTAAATAACAATCAAACAGAAAATCAACTCTACCTGCAGTAAAGAGTGGCCATTATAAAAATCCAAGAGCAGAAGAATAACATTGAAGGGCAGATAAGTCATTTAATCTTACTAAAGGGCCTATAAATCGTGAAAGGAGTTCAACCGAGCTTTTCAGAGTATGTAATTCCAGTAGGCAAAGGATATTCTTATATCTGTGAAAGTTCAGGCGCCAAATTATATTTGCAGGAATATGATCATAGCCATAAAAGATAATCCCAATCAAGCAAGCACCCATCCTAGGCAGTAGGTATACATAGATTCAAAAGTCAACTAAACAAGCCACCTTTGATGTTATGCTGTCACTTAAGTCTTGTGAAAGCTACTAGAAAGAAAGCTATAACCAATTGCTTGAGGTAAAAAAGGAAAACTCACCAGCAAGAACTCTTCGGTTGCGAATTCCAGTCCGAACAGATATCCATTCATCAGAAGTTTCAACAACTTTGGAAAGGTCATCATTTGAAATCTGAAGACTTGGTACAGCAGATCCACTTCCAACTAGTTTGCAGCCTCTAGCAAGCCTGTATAATGATAACAGAGCAAACTGAAATAGTTTTATATAAAATACACTTTAATAGACAAACAGCAGGTATAAAAGATCCACCTGCTCTGGCATAAATATGAGAACTTGCAAGTGATTCAGTATTGCGCCGCCCCCCCGCCCCCCCATTTCTTTTCATTTGAAGCAAACTAAAGGAGATAAAAATCCCGAAGTTTAAATTTCATGCTAGTCCAAACCACATTACCTACTTACATTCAAAATTTGATTGTTGCAAGCTTCTAGGACATAAGCACATTCTAGTTTTCCCAGGTCTTTTCAACTTAAACTTAACACTTGAGTTCAATCGTTTGTTACTTTTCATGGCACAAAAATTTGTACACTTGCTTTTATTGGGCTTTGCACACAATAGAGAAGGAAAGGGGAAGCTATCAATAGAGGAAGGAAAGATATACAGACAGACAGAAAAGCAATAGGAAATTCCACCACATAGATACTGTGACAAAATAGACATTCTCCTCAATTATTGTAAAAATGATTAGACATCTACACATTACATGACTATGGATGTGTGTCCAGTTGAAAGATTTATCAATCTACCAAAGATTATCATATACAGACACTCTTAAAACTTCAGAAAAATTGCGGGTGGGTGCTGTTGGCAACTTATTTTCCCTCAGATCAATTAACTCAAAGAACCATATATGGAGAATCTCTCAACATCTCTTTTCTTCCTTTCCTCTTGATATTAAAGACAGTATCTGAATTTATTTCTTCACAAGATATCCCACACCCATGTCATATTATGTTGGACATGAGTCTTGCAAGAGAAGCAAGGAGTCCATGTAATGTAGTTCATGTAACACATATTGCCGGATGTATGGTCTTCTTTTTAAGTTATGTTAGTGCATGTGTCTCTGCATGTGATAAAAATCATCATTCATAAGCAGAGAAGGCACACAAACATAGGTGTATTTAAAGCTCTTAGATGTGTCAGTGAAGTAAAGCTATATTTCAAGTCACAAATTCAAGTTCATCTTTCAGTTTTAATCGAGAAGAACGCCAAGGCAATCAAAACAAAAACAGTACCAAAAAAAAATCCTTTGTCGTGGTGAAAGCTAAAAAAGGTTATTTCTATTCAGTCAATCAAAGTTTTTCTTTTTCTTGTTGAGAAGGAACATGAGTGATAAAAATCCATAGATAGACAAGTCAAAAGATTTTGTCTGACTGGTAGTTGTTACAAGAGTCCTTCGGTCAATGGAAAATGAACATCAACTCAACTATTGAATTCTCATGGATCGGATTTTGACTTGAATTTCAATGGTTATAGTAGCATAACTGGAATGTTCAAAGTAGTGGATTGCAACTTTCAGGAAGACCAATCACAACTGAACCTTCTCTCTCTCTCTCTCTCTTCCAGCAGCAGTTGAGTGGCACAAGATATTTAGTAGTACAACGCACTCAAGAAAACTAGGATGATTTTCTTCAATGCTTAACTTGTATAAATTGGTGGAGAAAAGGAGTAATCAAGGAAATTAGTAGGAAGAGCTTTCTCATCTCATGATAAATTTTATCTTGCCAAGACATTTTCTAAAGGAAGCTAACGGACATTGCAGACATAAGAACAAAGAAACAAGTCCCTCTCTGACGTTATTGGAGGAAAAGTTACATTTCCCCTTTCTTTTTCTGGTAAAGGGCTTAAAGGATCCAGAATTACCATACAACAGCCGATAAAAGGATTCCATAAACATTTACTTTCCTTCAGACAACTATATCTTAGAACTAGAAAAATCAATAGTACTGAGAAACTGGGATTTGTAGGAAAAACTACAAGTATGAGGACCTAACGAGAAGTCCATTTCCATGCTTATCTAAAATTCGGAGCAGGAGATTGACAATGTTCTTCACATGTCCATGTACAAAAGAGTAATTATGAGATTATCTTTTGTCTCCTGATATGGAGATAACCCTATTGCTAATTGTTGTTCAATCACATCGAGACAGAATACAAACTTCAAGAGAAGCATTTAACACAACAGTTATCATCAAAGATCCAGGGACAATTAAAAACCTTTGTTCCTGCTAGATAAATCAACAGTGAAATAATAACACTCCCAGGGCATGCGCGTACCTCCACTTCCACCTCCCCCGCTTCTCATGTTACCTTGTGGGCATTTAGGTTTTATTGCAAAAGCTCTTTTTCCTTGCAGTCTTTTTACTAAGTCTGTGGCACTTAAGCAGCATGGCAGCTCATAAAATTATGATTTAGTTAGTCTGTTTAACAGTCTGATAAGCAAAGTCATGAACCTTCAATGAGTAATCCTTTTATAAGAATGTAATGATATGCCTATAGTATACCCATTGTTCCTAATAGGACAATCAAATGGCAAAGTGCTCAACTTTCCTAATAGGACAAGGAAATTGAGATGGTAAATCCTCCAATCCTTCTATGAAAATTTCTCACTAATGGGGCCATGCAACAATAGCTAACTTTAAGACCCTGCTGATACATTAGAATGACATGGAAGCCAACTTAGATATGAACTCTAAAAGTCTAACCAATACTATTTACAAGCACAATGTACTGCAGGTCGGACTAGAATTTTGAAATAGAGCATCCACATAATGATTCTATATAACAGATTTTACAAATAGGATGGACCTGAATGAAAAAAGATTAAGAATATCTATTAAGAAGTCCTAAATAATCTTCTTCCAGTTAAGATAGACCACTCACTTAACCCAATTTCATTGAGCAATTCATTAACCAAATTATCACAAATTATAAAAAAAAAAAAAAGTCCCTCCCCTAAAAACCATAATATTTACCAAACAATTAAGAATGTTTTACCTGGATGCTCGAGATTGTGATGGGGAAAGCTTTTCCGCACCTTCAATTGTGCTGGAGCAGAGGACTCTTTTAACGTTTACTTTTTCCGAAAACCAAAACCCAGATCGATACATACCTATAGATGGAGAAAATCTCCTCCTAACGCCACTAGGCACTACTGGTGTTAACAAGCCAGATGCGTTCGCCATTGTTTTAACCCGAGAACTCAATGGAACCGCTTGGGACACGAAGAAAACGAATTATATATTGCAAGCAAACAGAAAAGGGGGAGATCCTTAGCTTATCGAAGTAAAACCATCAACAAAAAAGCTTACATAGAGCTCATCGAAGGTGAAAGATTCTTTAAAAATTGAAAGAAATAATAACAAATACAATAAGACGGATAGAACTATATTGGGGATTGTTGCCTTGAATGCGCCCTTTGCTTCAAAACTTTGGATAGTCAGAAAATGAATCTTATGCTACAGTGGGTCGATAATGGCAAACCCAAATTGGTGAAAATTACAATGCAAAATCAAGAAACTCCTGAAACAGTTTCTCTCCAGAATTAAAATAAAGCCACATTCAGATGCAAACACAGCGAAGCAAGAAAATCAGAAATTCAATAGTAGGCCACTGGTATCAACTTCCTCTCTATCTCTCTCTCGACACCGCTGTCTCCTCTTTCTCTGTCTAAAACTGGTTGCGATTTACTGTTTAACCAGCCAGGTGAGTCACTCATGCATTGCAGCAGCATCTTGCATTTCCACTCTCGAGATTAGCAGCATTTGGGATTTAACTACTGGGGTTCTTGACACGTAGGCTGTGCTGCAATATCCCATCGTGTAAATGACCAAAATAGCCTTTCACAGGTGGCGTGGAAGTAAACTATTGGACGTTTTAGAGGTTTGACTGGCGTGCAACAGAACATGGTTCTCCCTCCTTAATTTCTAGTAGTTGTCTAATAAAAAGGTTAAAACTCACGTAACCTTTGAGTGAAAAAAAAAAAAAATACTCCCCCCTACCTAAAATTGAATATCTAGTATAATGATGGACTTCATTTTAAACTTATTAATATTAATTTTTTTAACTAATTTAAAAAATAAAATATTGATTCGTAGGTAACTTAAAATAGAAATATCAATATTCAATTCCAAACGAAAAGAGTATCATTTAATTTTAAATTTTAATTTTAAACTTATTAATATTAATTTTTTTAACTAATTTAAAAAATAAAATATTGATTCGTAGGTAACTTAAAATAGA
>JAOXNR010000013.1:3083280-3099398 GCA_028571225.1 Parsonsia alboflavescens
TTGATCAATGATTATCCCCATAGCAATTGACCTACGGATTGTTTCTTGTTAACAACTTTCTCATCTTTATTCTCTCCATTTTAATTAGCTTTTTAATTCTTTGTTTAACTTTATTTTTACAAACTCTTTCAAAGATTCCCTTTTTTGTTACTTATTAATTGGTTTTATTTAAATTGAGATTCAATTCCTTGTGGGTTCGACCCTACTTGCAATAACTGTATTAGTTTTAGTAGATAGATTTAATTTGTTCGTGTTACGACGCAGGGTCAGTTAATTTGTTATGGAATTTAACATACAGTAGAATTAAATGTTATAGAATTAACATACAATAGAAATCAAGAATACCATATATAATTTACATAATTTACATTTATCCACAATGTATCATTTACAATATAAAAAGCAAAAATCTACGTCTACGATAACAAATTGCTCCACCGCAACATCATCCAAACTACCTCATCCTTGATGCACTGTGCCACAGTAGGTATACAAGGCAAGCTGGACATGTCCTTAAGATGCCAACTTATCAGTTGTGCCATGTATTAACCGATGTAAATGCAGAAGCTAGTCTTGTCTGGTTGAATAGGGATTGAGTGCACCGCTACGTCGGGATGGTCAAGAAAAACTTAAGTGAACCTCTGAGTCAGGAAAAATCTCTTCCTACTATAATAGTCGGTCTGTTGCAAAAGTCGTGGCATCAGCAAACAGACCGACTCCATCAGATCGTCAGCAAATGGCTTCGGATCATACAGTGAGACTCGAAGTAAAACCCAATGGTCGTGGAGGCAACAGGCATCGAGATCTACATATACAATGTAAATATTAAATCAATTAATATTGAACAAACCATAATTTAAATCAAGAGTTTTATAGAAAAAGAAAGTGAAATATTTCCTGTGTCTCCCACCATGCTACCTCTCCAATGTCTATATCTCCCCTGACCCAGCCAGTGATAAAGGCATCGAAGTCATAGGTCCCCGACTAGGCATGAGATGCCCTAGTCACTTCCCACACGTCGGAGAATGTTCTATAATTTGAGTTAATTAAAAATCGAAATTGTATTCATATATTATAACTTGAGTAAGTTAAATAAAGATCAAAACTATTTTAAAATACTTATGTAAAGATAAGTCTGAGCGAGTGCGAAGCGGGCTTGACAAGGATAAAGCAATGATGTCTCCCTCACCGCTCTCTGCAATCCCCTCATAAACTGATCCATATGATCATCCTTGACCAAGCTCGTCACGGATCTAACCTTTTTAAGGTCATCCTCAACAAATGACAAGGCCCCCGATCGAGCATCTATCACAAAAACTTGATTAAAATATAAAATGAGAAAGTTATAAAATTCAAATAAATTATTAAATATTGAAATACATCACTGAATTTTCAGTGGTGCAGAAGGCATCCAACTATGTCAGGTCAATTGTGGAGAGGTCCACCACGAAAGCAGGAATCACCCCTCGCACATCTCACTCATCCACAGCAAGAGGAATCCCCCCTGCACCTCCACTACTCAAGTCGTCCTCACCGCTTTCATCGTTGGCTTCTTCTTTGGCCTCGGCGACTTGATGTAGTTTGAGGGGTCTATAAAAGGTGATCGTACACCTGCAATTGGGGCCTTGACCCGAAGTGTACAACCAAGCTCTTAATAGAATTTAAAAAATCAATCATTAATATGAATTATCCAACATACATAGAATGAATATTAATTTAAAAGAATTACTCATACAAAGTAAATAACTATAATAAAAAAAATTAAAAAAAAAAAAACAAACAAGAATTACTAACTATAAAATTACCTCTTGAGGGGTAGGATCACTAACTGTGAGAGCCAATGGATCTACTCGCTCCGGCTAATAGATATATCGATCTATTATTTAAAAAATTATCAACATGAATAAAATTAAAAATTAAATAAAATATAAAAATCAAAATGAATAAGAATTTACGAACTAGAATTTACCTGGATGGTATCGTTGGGGACTATAGGAGCAGTCGAATAAGGGGTGGCTATCGAACTTAATAAAATGTCGATGGAGTACATAACCCCCTTTGGCATGGGCTTATCAGGCTCCCAAGAAGGGGAATCATGCAGTGGTGGATCATCTGCATGACTATCATCCCTCTCCAACATATTGAGGCGAGGCTCAATCTGCATGAGTCTCTTGAGGACCACGTTATGCCTCTGGATGGCCCGGCTCTCGTACTAGACCAATTGATCTCGGACCCATCCTCATATTGGCGCAAAAAGACCTCGACCCTGGCCACGAGAAGATCAACCATCTCAAGAGAATATAATTTAAAATGGTTAGTTTATACTATAATGACATGGGTTTTATTTAAATAGTAAGAGATTCATACCTCACATCCACTCCTCTCCTATTAAGTTGGTCTGGGAGATGGCTGGCTGCCTGCTCATCCTCTCCTTAGCAGGAAGAGTCAGTGGGGTGGCCTGAATACACGGACTTCGAACCTAATAACAAGACAAGCAAACCAGCAAAGTAATTAGAATAACATTCTATAGCATCGACTAATCTATTGTAATAACATAAAGTGTCATGAGATACATACCCTTTGTCGGACTGTCTCGAATCTTGTCGGACTTATCAAAAGATCTCGATTAATCCCCTCCTCAGCCAAATCTTCATCAGGAAGTGGGATCTAAAATAAAAGATAATTAAAGTAATTATGATCTTAATATATAGTATTATACAAAATTAATTTAAATTTTGAAAATTGTGATTAGTCTAACCTCATCAATCGGCTGAATCGGCGATCCTGTCTGCCCGCCTCCGAAAATAAGCTGGGCAGATAATTACTGCAGCAAGTCAATGCAATATAAGGGAGGCGGGCAAAATCAGGATAGTAAAACGGCTGCTGCTCCACCTAATCTGTCTCAATGTATAGGGAGCTAGCACGCGCCTCTAATTAGAAATTTAATTTAGTAACATTATCTAATTTAAAAATGAAAGTGAATTTTAATAAGGTATTCACTTACGGCAGTAAGTAGCTAAACCTAGTCAACTGAGGGGTCAAGCAGGAGCCCTTGAAGGGCAAGGCACCTCGGGCATCGTGGACCTACGTGGGAAGTGTCATGTCTACCATCATCTTGGGCATCCCTACACAGTTGAGGATGTAGGTATGAGAAGTAATCATACGTCCACTACTAATTAAAAATAAGATTTAAAAAATTCAAATAAGTATTTAGATATTCTAAAAAATATCATTGATATACGAATATAAATAATAATATTAAAACTTACTAGCAACAGCCAACAATTTTCGTACAAGTGTCTCTTCTTGACATTGTCCTTTCCGATGGCTTGCCGATAGGAGCGCACCATCATGCTCCACCCAATCGTTTCCTAGGGGAATGACTCTATAGCCTCCAAGTCGTCTAACATCCTTCATACATAAATGGCTTTGGCTGCAAATGATTCAAAGATAAGTATCTAGTGACCTATGATGATGTCGTATGCCAGTGTGAGGGCATCATCAACTGACAGCTCTCCCACTGTCATGGCCTACCACCTTGCCATGACTGCATCCAAAGTAATTGGATCGATCCCCATCAATCAAGCGATGGCGAAGGTGGCATCTCTCAATAATATCCCAATCTACTCTCCCATAACGTAGATCATTGAGTAAAGCATACTATTGGAGGCCCAGTTGGTGTAACTAGCCTCCAATGAAGAACCCATCTCGTCGGAATGTGCACCCTTCAAAGTCACCTCCCATCTCAGGATATGCAAGGTAGCCCTAGCATAGTAGGATCCATGGTACTAGGGAAGATCCACCATGTATCCAAAGGAGCCTATACGAAAACAGTCTAATGCCCCCATGACGTTTTAGCCGATCGACTATCTGGCCGATGCTAATATACTTCATGTGTGCGCTAAGCATGTTCCCGACAAACACCACGAGATCATGTCGAAGTTGAAAGGTTGATCGATATCTTTACAATAAGTGGCTGATGATAATTATGATGTATTTATTAGTACAATATATTCATTTATAAAACTACATTAACTATAAATTATTATGTTGAAAATATTAATTATCACTCTCAAATTGATCATTAATTAATTTTAGTATTCAAACCATAATAATAATCATAAATAATAAGATTTACAAAATTTTAAAATATATTTATTTATATAGAGTGAATATATGTAAAAATTTAGGTTCACAACTTATTTTTTAATTTGTTATCAAAATAAGCTTTCCTATATAATTTTAATAATTTTTATGAGTTCTCTTGTGAATAGAAATTGAAATTAAAAATAAGAGGCTTAGATTGGGATTGGGGATTTCGGTTCTTAGAAATTGAATTTAAAAATAAAAAACTGTTTAAAACATTTCAAACCTTGGTGAGAATTTCAGATCTTGGAGAGGACTCTAAGGTCCAAAATACCCCATTTCGAAACTTGGATTGAGAATTTCGGTTCTTAGAAATTGAATTTAAAAATAGGAAATTGTTTAAAACATTTCGAGCCTTGGATTGGGGATTTCGGTTCTTAGAAATTGAATTTAAAAATAGGAAATTGTTTAAAACATTTCGAGCCTTGGTGAGGATTTCAGATCTTGGAAAGGACTGCAAGGTCCCAAATACCCCATTTCAAGACTTGGATTGGGGATTTCGATTCTTACTCCAAGATCCGAAATCCTCACCAAGACTCAAAATGCTTTAAACTATTTCTTATTTTTAAATTCAATTTCTAAGAATCGAAATCCACAATCCAAGTCTCGAAATAGGGGATCTCGGACCTTATTTATGTGATTTCGGTCTGTAAATATATAATTTCGGACCTTACCCAAATTATTTCCAAACTTGTAGAGAATAATTCAGTCCTATTTCATTCCATTTTCCAAGCAATCTCTATCAGAATTCCTATTCTCATACTAGTTTTCCAACACAATAATAGATCCGAAAGCTCAACAGTTCATATTCAAGTTATAGAGAAAATATTTCGAACAATTTATGCTTTAAAAACGAAGATATAAATAGGAATAGAGAGTATTTTAAAACTAATTAAACACTAACGAGCTAGACCATTGGCTAAGCAAAGAAAAGCTAAAACTAAGTAAACAATAACAAAATCATGCTTATCACCATTACTGTAATGTCGAGGAACTAGGGGAGATATATATATTGCAGCGATAAAGTAATGGATTCATTTAAGCTATTTCTCTATCACTGGCAAACAGTGGATAACGATCACGAAAGCTTCAACACCAACGATGGAGTGTGAATCAAAACATAATTAAGGGAAGGAGAGGGGGAAAGGTTTAGATCTCTTTGACAGGAAGGAATGGAAATTGAAGGAATGAGTCTGATTTTCAGCTAGAAGGTAAGGGAAGAGAAGGAGTGAGTCTCAAATGACTTCAATTCGAGCAAAGAAGGAAAGTGAGTGAGTCTAGATCGGTTCAGGTGAAGTGAAATGAAGGTAAGGAAGGGGAAAGGTTTCGACCATTGGGTTTTGAATTTACTAAGGGTAATGGGATAATTTTTCATTTGTTGACCAGCTTTAAATGTTAGAAAATGAGGGAAAATCAATTTGGGTAGATAGTGAAAATGTCGTGATAACTTTGGATTGAAATGAAATGTTTTCAAAAATTGGATAAAATTAAAATACCCTTTTCAATTTAGATATATTTGGAAATTTCTTCCTCATGAATGAAGAGCACTCCATGCAGTGCAGCATCAATATTCAGAAGAAAAGGAAAATGGCCCTCAATTAATAATTATTTCTATTTTTAGTCCATCTTATTATTCTTCTCAAAAATCATGCCCAGAAAATTGGAGATATTCCGTAAAGACAAGTTAACCAGGAGCAGTTGAAAGACACCTAAGTCCTTCCTCATGCTTCCTTTCTATTTCTTGCCAAGAACTTCCAAGTTTCAACACAATAAATGCTAGCTTGTTTAGGCTAAAAGTCCCCTTCTCAGGACACAGATAAAGGAAGTATAATGCAGTTCGTAGCTTTTGCTTAGATTGGGAGGATTAGATCTGGATCTGCTGCTATCTCATAACAGTGAAGAAGGAATGCAGCTTTGTTATACCAAATTGATAAAATAAGAAGCCATTTCTAATCAAAATACTCGATTAAGTAGATCAATACACTGAACTAGGCTCAGCTTATGTCGAGGAAGCAAGAATTTGCTTAACCAAAGTCTCTAACCATGTATTAACATGTCATAAGGCTTACAGCACCCAAAAGTGTGGTTCTCAGTGGTTGGGAGGTCAAGCATATATAAACAGTTCGTGCATTCGACCCAGTCCTCAACAACTAAGTCTTCCCAGCTCCAAATGAAATAGTTGAGGTTTTAAATCTGGCCCCAATAACATATAAGGCTTACTTACCTTACGTGGTTTGTAGAGTTTTTCCAGCATTGAAGGGACCACTAGAAACTAAGCCAGGCAACCATACTAGGAGAACTGGCTTTTAGATCAATAAGTCAATTGAAAAAGGGTGTGTGCATAGCCTTTTGGACCCATTCTTTTCATCCCTTGTCTATCCTATCCTGGGCTGACCACCAGGTCATTTATTGAGATTGATGTATCAGCCACTACTCCGTTGCACCAAAACCAACATCCTAGTCAGATTTCTTGCACAATCATTAAGTGTCAATTGAAGTTCTGACCTATTCTATGCCCTGAGTTCTGTTTCTTAACTTCAGACCTGGAAGGTAATATCAAACTAAAGAAGGAACTCATTCGCCAAAACCTTGAAGGTACTCAATTCCTAATGACTCGGAATTGAAGGTACACATGATCCTTATCATTATGTCAGAGCCTCCATTTGATCAGCAAATACACTATGAATTAGTCAAGATATAGAACGAAGAAAGGAGGAAATAACAACTGCAGCACAATCCTATGTAAAACTGCCTATCAGATTACGTTTTCTCTGATCCCCTAATGCTTGGTGGTAAAATTATTTCCTTTGTCCAACTAAGGCAGTCAAGAACGAATTTATATTCAATCCACTTCAAAATTAATGTTTCTAGTTTAGATTTCAATGCATGTAGAGAAAGGGTTCAATGAAACTGGGAAACGTGGCCTATTTCCTTTCTAATACATAAGAAACTTCTAATGAAGTATTTATTCCCTAGAAATTGAACCCTGCAGCTAGAACACTATTTGATTATGGACCCTAAGAGAAAATAAAACAGCGGAAGTGTTTGGCCAATATGACCTACTGATTTGAATCTGAATTTTTCTCCCACTTGAAAGGAAACCAGGAAGAAAAACATTACATATGAACAGTCAAAACAGTTTACAAAATCTACTACCATTTTACCCTTTTGAAGAGAAATAAGCCAATAAACTACTGCTTTCCCTTCCTATTTCTTATGTGTGGTTTCAATTTTTCTACTTAATCCAACACTGACAACTCACCCCTGCCAGGAAAAACCTTTTCAATATCATACCAGTCACTGACACTATCCAGGGAAAACAAGGCAGTTCTTTCAGATGTCTAGTCTACAACTAGGTTGTAGTGTGGACAAGACACGCCAAGCCATTTCAAGATGTATATGACAAAAAGGATGCTTCAAATTTTAGGCCCACCAAAAGTAAAAAGTTGAAGGTAAGAATACTCTTCTCTGATTCAGGAAAGATTTCATCAGCAAAAAGTCAAGCTTAATTATAATCTCTTTCCTCATTAGCAAGTCATGTCCTAATTCTTTTTCTCTTTTTTTTTCTTTTTTTTTTTTTTATATGAGCATAAACACTGAGCTCTGATGTAGAAAAGAGAGAAAAATAAAGGCAAATTGCCAGTGAATCAATGAATTCCATTAAATAAGTGCGGTCAATAATAGAATAAATCCCTAATATGAAGGTGGACGAGTTCAAGGGAAATTAAGTGGGTCTCTCATGCTTCTACTGTTATACATAATAGATTTAGTTTGCATATGTAGTTATTATCTTCACTTTACAAAAAACAAGGTTTTGTTATAACAAATGATTGCAAGAAGTTTTCACCATATTAACTCCTAAGTTTGGTTTCATTTCCTACATATAAATAGATAAACTCAATCTGTCATTCAAAAAAAAAAAGAAATGAAAAAAAATGGAATTCTAGAAACAGCTAAAACACTTGTTCAAAACAAATAATACAACAAGGTGACAGAAACAAGAGGCATTCTTCATTTATTCATAGCAACTGGTCATCCAGTTTGTATAACATGGCCAGCAGTTGTGCTCGAAGTTTTATCTTCTTATTTTTTGTTTCTCTGTACTACTCATTTTCATGATCGGTTAGGCATTCATATGAATTGTAAAAACTTACAGGTATAACACTACCCTCTATGACACAAGGCATATGAACCAAACTAATAAAGAAAACAATATAATTCCTTCAGATGCCTAGTCTACCTACTGAAAAATATCATTTCTCAATGTACTATCACAAAACGCTGAACATTAATCATCCATCTGCCTTAAAAATATATGCAACTTTTCTACAAATGCAAGTTGGTCCTGTGGGAAAGACATGCTAGGCAATTCCGAGAGATGTGAGAAAAGAATACAATTCAATTTAGAAGCCCACCAATAGCACGTGTAAAAGCAAAAAGGAACTAAGATTGGCAGTTCAACAAAGAAGAGAGACTAAATAGAAAAGGAAAATGTTGATAAATAATTATTGGCCAAGTTTCTCTTTCTTATTCTTTTCCTTTTCCCTTTTTACTTTATTAATTAATCATTTTATTTCCTTGATTATCATAACCAGCAAACTGTGAATCACGAGAGAGAGAGAGAGAGAGATAAAAGGCCAACAGCATCTAACCACTGAATCAAGTTGCTGTTAAATAATTTCAGCAAATAAGAAGGGAAGGTCAATAATAGAATAAATTTCAAACATATAAAAGGATAATTTCAAGAAGACTTAAGCATGTATCCGTAATTTGTTACAAATTTAGATTGTTACTAGCACCACTTCACAAAATCACTGGCTTTGTTTCAAGATAACAGTGAACACAGGAATTCATCATATCTGGTGAAAATATTTTCATAATGACACTGGCTTTGTCTCCTTTATTTTCAAAATATTTATTAAACATACCAATAAATATTCTATACTGTGATTCACAAAAATTGCATTCTGGGAAGTCTAAAGTACCTTGCAAAATAATAAAGAATGTAACAAGGTAATAAAAACTAGAACCACAGGCATTCTTGATTTCTTACACAGTAACTCTTGATCCTAATTGTATAACGATACCGGCAGTCGGGTCAAAGTTATGTTTTTGGACAATGCAGTTTCTGGTTTATGATACATAAAGCTTGTATTTGAATTGTGAAAATTAATAAAAGGTTTAACAGAATCAAACTCTATTAAACAAGGCATTTAAACAAATAAATTCCTGATCAAAACAAAAAGTTTGGGTTACAGCCTCCTAAAGTCAAAAGAATACTACAAAATACAAAAACTCATCATACAAAGAGGAAATCCAAAAAAAGAGAAACATAAGTTGATTGAGAGTCCTCAATTGCACATGTAATTCCCACTTGCGTACCTGTGTTCAACCTCATAGAAATCTGTTCGACCCTCAGAAGCAGGCTGCAGAGAAATACCAGACAAAGATCTCCTACCTTGGACAGAAAATTTTACATAAGCAACAACTTCAAGTTCCACTTCACTATCTTCATCACTAATATTGACAGGCATCCTTGCCCTTAATTTGCCAGGATTACCCATAGGTGGAATCTCATCAACATGCCATTTCAATTCTTTTTCAGACCTATTCAAGACCGCCTTTGGTGAAACCTTCAACAGTGTTGGGTCCACAGGCAATTTTAGAACAAAAGTCACATTGTTCAGAGGTGCCAGTAACTCTGGATTCGGAACATACTGTAGCATAATGGAGAGTAGAGTTCCACTGAGACGTTTAACAAGCCGGACCCTTAAAGGCAAAGGAGTCAAACGGGGTAGCAAGCTATACTTCATAATTGGAATGGGCTCATTTGATGGAGCTGTTCTCACATGAAACATCCCATTCCCTAGGCTGCTTACACGAGAGTTTTGCATTACAAACCTCTTAACACAACTTGTGCCCTCAACTTTAAATGAGAACTCGGTCTCTTTATCATCAGAAGGCTTTGGAGGAAGTGTTCTTAAATAAACTACACCCATCAATCCCACTCTAGCAAGTAATGATTCCTGGAATTCAGCACTAATCTCTTCAGAAATATACATTTCAGGACCCCTCATTTCAGTTTTCTTTACCAACATATCCTCAAGATTCTTACCAGCACCTTCTGCAGCAGCTGCTGCAGTCTTTGGTGGCGGCTCACTAGTTTCCAGCAACTCAAGTCCACCAAGCCCCTCACGTTTCTTAATATTCTTAGGGCCCACATATTCGGATGCATCCAATCCACCACCCCAAGCATCATTAATCCCTTCAAAGTCTTCAGGCAATGTTGTACCATCATTACTGAACTCAATCCCACCATAATTCCCTTCAAACCCTTCAACACCTATATGTGTCGATTCAGTAGCTGCAGCTGGTGGCAATGTAGTAACCTCAAGCCCTGCCAGGGCTTTAGTCAAGTCCGCACTCTGATCCTTATCTTTCTTAAAACCTTCCACAAGGGACTCTGGCTGATTAATCTTATCACTAGCTGCAAAGGGATCCTTCTCTTCCTCCTTCTCCTCAACCTTACTTTCATCCTTCTCCTCAACCTGCCCACTACTGAATGCCATTGTGGCAGCCACCTCATCCCCAGCCTCCAAAGTCTCTTGTGGCAACTCAAACACAGCCCTTGAGAAGGATTCCACACAGCTATCATGTTCAACGGAATGCACCTCCTGTGAAGGCCAATTATCAGCACCACGGATCTTATTTTCTGTGTGAATTGCAGAATGTACCATTTTGGCAATGCCCTCTCCGTGCATAGAGGCCAGCATAGCTGCCAGCCTAATGCTACTCACACCCCTCAAAACTATATCCAAAGCCATGTAAATCTCAGCGTATTTTTTACTGATCTTTTCCGGGGTAACATCTACACCGCGACAGGCAGTGGTTATAACACTAACGGCTTGATTAACAATACCGATGCATTCAAACACATTATTGTTCGTCTCATCCACAGTCGTCACACCAAGAACATAAATTGATTTCACCAAACGATAAACAACACGGTAGCGACTCTCCACCCCAACAATAACCTGACCACTAGAAGCGGCAAGTGGATCATCGCCAAGTGAAGACGGATCAGTAGAGGAATCCTCGGAGTTGGCGTTTGAGCGGTGTTTAGAGGCAAATGCGAGGCGGGTTTGGCGAAACGCTGAAAGTGCCATAAGGGCACGAGAAGGGGGAAACCATTCACGGGTCTGTAGTAAAATGTCATGTCCATTGGCAGGTTGAAGGGAAAGAGCTAAACAAGACATGGTGAATCAATTTGGAACACGATATTTCGGTTTGATTCAATATCAGATCTTGATCACTTCGATTGATTTCGCAATTCTTTTTCTTGAATTTGGAGTTCAAATTAAAGATTCCGTAATCTGTTCAGAGTGTGAAAAGAGATAAGGCGACCGTGATACTTACTTGATGTAGTTTGTTGCAGCGATCACAGTTCCCGGTGTTCTCCGTGCATCTGAGTTAGAGAGAGAGAGAGAGAAAGACACGCCGGGTGGAGCGGAAAAGAAAAGAGAAAGTGGACTCGGGAGTATGTTGGACTTAAAATTGAGATTGGGCTGAGCTCCAACATTTCACATTTGGGGGCTGGGCTACTTGCTGTCTGAAAAATCATACTCCCTACCGAATTTTGACTTAATGCAATAATAATAATGATGCACCGTTTCCTTTTATAAGTCATTTAAGAAGATAATAATTATTTTAATCATTATCTAATTTTTTTATTAAAATACCTTTTATTTTGAATATTCCCAACTTTTAATTAAAACCATATTTATTTTATCATATTTAATATACTTATCTTGAAAAGTAAACTCTCGATTTTTTGTAAAAATAAAAATCAAAAAAATAAGAAAAAGCTGAATCGTTGAATTTAATCTGCCAAAAAACAAGAAGAGGTTCGATTTTTGCTTCAAAAGAATTGGTTTTGAATTTAGAAGATTAACACAAAGATGACATCAATCTACATTCAAGCTACTCCCAAACTTTATACGGGAAGAAAAAATAAAAATGTCTTGCAAAAAAACCTTTTCACATCCCAGACTTGAATACTGAAGTCATTAACTCTGAATCATGTCATGATCTAAACTCTAAAAGTGTTTTTCTTATTTGAAATTCGTTCTAGACATGGAGAATTTATCTGGTTCAAACTTTGAACCACTACATGATGTAGATGGTTTATTGGATTTAAACATAGAACCACTTCCGTACCTTAACATTAATCTAGTCCATCCAAGTTCGGGTTGTTTAATGTTTTTGGCCTTCTATGTTAATTTTTTGTTGCTCTCAATTTAGTTTTTTCCCAATTTTTATTCTTTCTATTAAGCTTTTTATGTCATTACACATGTGAATATGATGCCACTATAGATGAAGAAGAGCATATACACCATGTGGATGTGGACGGTGGAAGATGGAAAGAAGTTTCTAATGAGGAGAGAAAAGTAATCTACGAGACGCTCTTGCAGACGAGTATAGATGGAAAGTTATAAAAAGATACACCAAATACTTCATTAGATGCACTAAACATTCATATTTGTACAATTCAAAGAATTTGGACGAAAGGAAAAGATTCAAAATTAATGATGTATCCATTCTAAAATCTAAAACTATGGAAGAAAGAGGATTGAAATTGACGTGGCTCGGTTCAAACGGATTCCACTTCCCCAAAGGATTACCCTCGATTCACTTACTTTTTCCTTAGGTGCAAATGGGAGAACTTTGTTCAAACGCTTAAAATAAGGTGTGTTAGGAGGGCATTCTAATCCAATAAAACCATTTTTAATAGAGTGTCAATAATTAATAATGTACTAATAATCCAACCTTCTATGGCATGTACAATATTTTACATATTGATGAGAATGACTCAATATGTCAAAGAAGACTAAGAACTATCATATGTTATTGGACAAGGAAGAACCCTTGCATACTTGCAAAAGCAAGAACTTCATTAGCCGGTATTGTAAAATCAGGGTATAATGCTAAAGGTAATATTGCTTTCACAGGAAAAATAGGAGTGTTTCCCTTAGTCACACAACAGCTTACAAGAAGATCAAGTGTAAATAGACTTATGAAAACCATGTAAACAAAACCAATAGCTTTTGTCACAAGAGACGAGATAAGTTCAGTCCTAATAAACAATGTTTTACTTGCAATGCAATTAAAGAGAAATGGCCAAGAGAAGGGATAAGGTCAACAATATACATTCAATAGGATAATGCAAGGACCCATATTGCTTAGAATGATCCTGAGCTTCTCCAAGTAACTATGCAAATTACGCCTGATATTCGCTCAATGTTTTTAAAATTGAACTGGATTTCAAATCAAAAAACTTAGTGATTTAAGATTTAATTATTCAACAGTAATTGAATCGTAATTAGATTAGTATTATTGTAATTAAAATAAAATATATTATAATATAAAATCAGTTAAATTTATGTCACTTTAACATGAAAAAAATATAATTACATAAAATATACAAAAATTAAATAAAAAGTAAAATAAAAAAGCTAATATATCTCTTATAGACTTTTTGTTTTGATGGGCTTGATGGGCCAAGTGCTAAATAAACAAGATAAATAAATAAATAAATATATATATATATATATATATATATGTGTGTGTGTGTGTGTGTGTGTATAATAGGGGTGCTAGAGAACGCAACGTTGCGTTCCGTCTGAAATGCAACCGTTAGATATCCGTCTATTTGGAGAACGACGTCGTTTCCTCAAGTGAAGCCAAATGAACCCAATTCCCCTTTCTTTTCATCAGCTCCAAATCCTTCCTCCACACATTCACCCTCACAGTCTCCATCAAACAAGCTAAGCAGAAACCCACGACCCACATCAGACAACCCTAGCTTCTCCCCTTCGTTTTCTCTTAAAAATTCCCATTTAAATTCAAACAACCCTAGCTTATTCGAAAGTCGGAGGAAGAAGCTCTACAGCACAACTCATCAGAGGAAACCATTTCAGCAGCAGAGTCCATCGTTAGGGTTCCTAAAGTCGTAGGAATAAGATCTATGCAAAAAGTCATCGAGAGTTAGAGGACGAGAAACACAGCAGATGGGTATTCACTCACCTTCCAGAACTTGGTTTTGTTGTTGAAATGGTGGGCGTGGAAAAGCTAAAACGGGAAATCCCATGGTTCCAACAAGAAGTGCCAGAACAGAAGATGCAAGCTCATTTGGGTTCTTTTTTTTCCTGCTTACTCATAATAGAGAGAAGATAGTGGTAAATGTAAAGATGTATATCCTCGATATACAGCAGTGTAATCATCTTCTGATTTCTGTACTGAGACTGTAATATAGTGTTTTTACTTTATTTTTCTGTTAAGATGTTGGTTCAAAAATATTAGAGGATTGTTAAATGAACACTAGAAAAAAGCCCATAATTTGCAGGGATTTAGGATGGATTCACCTTCAATCTATTCTTCATATAGAAAAAATGGTTCTTTATACAAAAAAAAATGAACATACAAAGAGCTTAATACAACAAGAAGCTGCCTAGGCCCTGCAATCTGCTCCTAAAGTTGAAAAAATGGTTCATTACAGCTTTCCTCTTCAATAGAAAACACAGGAACACTAAAATTAATATTACGAACAGAAAAATTTCCAAGTTTTGTCCTGGCAAAATCTCTATTCTTTCCACTTAGGCCCTGCAGTCTATTACAGTTGTAGTCACTAAAATTAATATTACAACAAGCATCTAAAGGCATCCAGAAAACAGAAGAACTATCTGCAACATTTTGATAAATGTCAATAACCACTGGCTTATCTCATAACTGACTTTACCACAACATCACTTCCTTGACAGAAATAGGAGCAAGTTCCACAAATCAGAATAAAAAATTTAAATAACCTCCGATTTTTGGGGAAGCTAGGGTTGTCCGAATTTAAATGGGAATTCTTGAGAGAAAATAAAGAGAAGAAGCTAGGGTTGTCTAATGTGGGTTCTGGGGTTCTGCTTCGTGGGTTTTTGCTCAACTTGTTTGACAGAGACTATGAGGGTGAATTCGTGGAGGAAGGATTGGAGCCAGAAGATGAAATCCCGATGGAGGATTTGGAGCTGGTGAAGAGAAAGAGGAATTGGGTTCAGTTGGCTTCATTTGAGGAAACAACGTCCTTCTCCAAATAGATGGATATCTAACGATTGCGTTCCGGACGGAACGCAACGTTGCATTCTCTAGCACCCCCATATATATATATATATATATATATCAATTTGACTAGTATGTGTAAAGTCGCATGTACTGTCATGTGCGCCAAAGACAAATAAGTTAACTTCTTCGAATTTGAAAATGCTAGAGTGAAACAACATCATTTTAAGTAAGTTTTCAAAATAAAAAATAAAAAAATGAGGGTAGCAATAAAGGGAATACAAATCCAATGAAACGGAAGACCTAGATCAAGATGAGGGTAGCAGTGAAAAAAACTAGGGTTGGGTTTTTGGTTTTTTGGAAGGGGAGCAGACCGATGATGGTCTGCACAGATCTGGAGATCGAGCTGCGGTAGTGACAGGGCTAGATCTGAGAATGGGATCGAGGTAAAGATAAGCTGGGTTTCGAAAAAGAGTAGAGAAGGAATCTAGAGAAAGATGGTGGTGTGGGTCAGCAACGACTTTTTTGGTTTGGAGACCTTTTCTCTCAACCCTTGCAAGAGTCGGTTTTTTCTAGAGTCTTCTGTTTTGTCAGATCTGTGCTCCCTTTGCCGCTATCCTCATTTTTTTCCCTTCCTTTGAAAACTTACCCAAAACAACGTCATTTCACTCCAGGATTTTCAAATTCAAAGACGTAAACTTATTCGTCATTTCACACATACCAATCAAACTAATATATATATACATATATATATATATATATATATATATATTTATACGGTTTTGCTAAGGCGCGCAACCGTTACCGTAACGGAATTCTTGCTACAGTGCTCATGCAGCCAACCAAGCGGAGCAAGAATTCCGTTACGGTAA
>JAOXNR010000013.1:3111099-3122805 GCA_028571225.1 Parsonsia alboflavescens
TATGATTTTTCTCTCTCCAATTGTTGAAAATAGACACACAAGCAATGAGCTAAGGAAGAAGTAGAATAAAAAAAAATTGTTGGTCAATTTGGGTAAAATAGATTTTTCTTATTATTATTAGAAGGGGTAAGTAATGGTTACTTTAAGTAACAGATATGTCTCAAATAAAATATTTCAAATTTGAATTTAAAAATAAAAATATTTTATAGAGACAAAGTAGAGAAAATATTTTTAAATATAAAATATTTTTAAAAAATAAACTATAATAGTTGACAAAAAAAATGAGAGTAATTAATTTATAATTAAAAATCAAATGAGTACTCTTTAAAGATATACCAATGGATGAAGTGATGAGAGAAAAAACATTTTGGATTAATGAAATATCGAGATATATAAAAATAATTTCGGACATTACTAGAAAAAAAAAAAACATTAGGGAGTATGTTTTTAAATAAAGAATAATAGGGGTTTAGGCGGTTTTCTGATTGAGTTTTTTTTTTTATACGAAAAGCTTAATCCCAAAATATGAATTTTCTTTGGAATATTAAATTTATTTTCATGCCTAGTCATCGGATTAGCGTAGCTGGTAAATCACCGGCCCGACAGACATGGGTGACTGGTGATGGGTCTGCCCTCTTTCTTTAAAGACATTCTAACTTTTCTTTTTTAATGTCGACGAAACATATCCTACAATTTATTATTTATTATTATTATTATCGAGACGGACATATCCTACCATTCACACCACGGCGGTCAGGACGGATACGCCCTAGGAAATTCAAGACGCCACTAATGTGAGTACCGACTCTCAGTCCAAACTCACAAATATAAAAAATTGGAAAGGTTCTCCTAGGGTTAACTGACCGCCTGTAGGCTTTGAAGAGCGTGTCCTTCGGCAAGTCAGTGTTCCCATTACCTTAATAGGGTAGATCTAACCAAGCAAGTCAATCATGAATGATCCGATTCCTGGTAGGTATGGGTCAATGTCGGTAGCCAGACCTGCGTCAAACTAGCGACCGAACATTTATCTACTACGGACGCACGCATTAAACTAATCCAATAATGTCTCCACGCCCCGACTTAAGTTCCGTATATTCCAAATCTAATGCCTTAAATCCATGCTTGAT
This sequence comes from Parsonsia alboflavescens, assembly GCA_028571225.1. Taxonomy (NCBI): domain Eukaryota; kingdom Viridiplantae; phylum Streptophyta; class Magnoliopsida; order Gentianales; family Apocynaceae; genus Parsonsia; species Parsonsia alboflavescens. The sequence goes on from JAOXNR010000013.1 coordinate 3,112,227, forward strand.
TTGTGGGAGTCATTAATTAGTCGTATAACACGCGGAATTTAGAGTCACAATGCTGCTGTGCCAATCCCAATATCATCCGAAAGGTGCGACCATTTGAGGTTCCTGCTCAACTTAAGTTTTAATGATGACGTTTGAAATGATGATTTACCATGATTTTTTTTATTGGTAGTTGGTTTTTTTATAATCTTTACTCATTATTTTCAATGTTACCTTGCCCACTTTCCCTTCATAAACTATTTTTTGACGGAACCAATTAAAAGAAAATTTACTTTAATATTTATAAAATAATTATTATAATTAAGGGTGGAAAAGGGTAATGATTATAATGTTGTCATGTTTGTTCACGTATCTATTACTCTTAGCATTTCATGTCTGTTTTTTGACTTTGTGTTCTTTCAATGCTACATTAACTTTATAAGATAAAAAATTTTAAATAAAATAAACATTAGTGTAATTTTAAAATTTTAAAATATATGTTTACTAGAAAATAGTGAATTTTCAATCTAAGACATTTTAAACTTAGAAATACGAATATTCGATTTTTAATGAAAAAAGTATATTTTATGTTAATTATTTAGCAATTTTAACCGTTATAAGTTTTATTTATATTAAAATGTATATTATTTCTATTGATAAGGAGCTAAGGATTAAAGCATTATTATCTCAATATTATTCATGTTTAATAAATATAAATTGTGTAATTAAGTGAGCGAGTTGAATTTGAGAAGCCCTTTTAGATTAATCGAATATCGAGGTGTATACAAGATAATCCACACATAAAAAAAAAGGTTGAATTTGAGACATTGAAATGAATATTATGGGTTATTAAATTAGTAGAAGTCTCATCAAGGATATTGAAGTGATGAACATGCACATCATAGGTCTCAAGTTTAAATTTTATCCAATAAAGTGATTTAAATACAGATAAAAAAAATATATTAAAAAAAACAGCAGAACATCTATAATTTGTTCATAGACGTTTAGACTCATTTAGAAAAAATAATAATAATAAAAAAAAAAAATCTTTCGTTTAACTTTAATCTATTTACTCTTAGTCAGGTACACAGCCCCACGACACCACCCAAAAAAACAAAAGAAGAAAAAAAAAAAGCCTAAACTGATTAAAGAACAAGGGCCCCAGTCACACGTGATAACTGCCGTGTTCAAAGTGTGTGCGCTAGCGCTACATTGCTTGCTCTCTCACTCTATATATAGGCCAAGGATTTTTCGACCATGAGTGTACCAAGAACCTCTAATTTCTTTATCCTCCCCACTTCACATTTTAAAAATGGCCGCAACTACTACTGTTATTCCTCTACTGTTCATCTGCCTCTCCCTTGTCTGCATCTCCAGCACGGCGGACACCGGCGTGGCTGCCACCAGTTTTATCCGGGCCAAGTGCAGATCCACCACCTATCCAACCCTTTGCGTCCAATCACTTTCTATTTACGCCCCCACTATTCAGAGGAACCCAAAACAGTTGGCTCAGACTGCTTTGTCGGTGAGCCTGCAGAGGGCTCAGTCCACCAAAAACTTCGTGACCAAGCTGAATAAATTCAAAGGACTCAAGGCTAAAGAGTACGCCGCTCTCAGAGACTGCTTGGAAGAAGCCGGTGACAGCGTGGATCGGCTCAGCAAATCTGTAGCCGAGCTGAAGGACATAGACAAGGCTCGTGGGGAACAACTCTTGGGGCACATCAGCAATGTGGAGACATGGGTCAGTGCTGCTCTGACTGATGACACCACTTGTGTGGATGGCTTTGGTGAGCGTGTCTTAGATGGAAGAATTAAGGGTTCCATTAAGGCCAGAATGACTAATGTTGCTCAGGTCACAAGCAATGCTTTAGCTCTCATCAACCAACTCGGGGGACAATAAACATAATTAATTGTAATGAAACCTAGTTTTAATTAATTATGAGTTTTTACGAATTGTCTGCCCCGCTTTTAAGGTTTTTATTTAGGTTGATGTGTATATATTCTCGAAACTACTCGAAAGTAGTTCTTTTTGTATGCCAATTATATATACTCCATAATGGACGATTGCGTGTCAATTAAATCTTCTTTTCTTTCACGCCTGAACAGATAATTATTAGTAATTTATTTACTTAGTATTTCATGTGTTTTTCTCCTGAAATCGAGATTTATCCAAACCTCAATGGTAAGGATTTATTTGGAGTATAGTATTTATTTATATGAAAAGGGTAGAATTTTGTGAGTTCACAAAGAAGATGTGATGTGTGAAATGTGAAGAATTTAAAGATTTTTAAAATCTTGCCCGTGACAGTAAGATGCGGCAGTAAAAACAGCTTTGTGATTTTAGGGGTCTTTCAATTGACCTAAAAATCCGGCGATTATTGAGAAAAAGTATAAAGTATAAAATAATAAAAATAAAAATAAAAATGTATTTTAGAAAAAAGTAATTTAACCCATCATTCCCTATCCGATCAAATAAAATTTATTTAAAATTAAAAAATGATAAATATCTATGTATAATTTTTAATTATATTTTTAAAAAAATTAATTAATTAATTCATACTTTTTCCATCACCATGTATAAGTCATTGGAGTTAATTTTTATTATCAATAATAATTATAAGTCATTATTATTAGTTTATTAGGTAGTTGATTGAGTTTTTACTTTATTATCCATATTTGAACTATTCATCTCTATCTATCCAAAACTCTTTTCTCATTCAATTTTTCATAAAGTGCATTTTTTTTTTTCATCTCTAAACTTTAGAGGCCTAATTTGATCATCTCTTCTTCATCTCTAAACTTTTAGATACCTAATTTGACCATCTCTTCATAATTATCTCTTTAACTAATTTTGATCATACATAAAAATTATAAATTAAAGTTTATTGAATGTCTTTAGGGACACATTAATATCCTAAAAATAAAAATTCATAATTTAAATTTTGATAGATATTTATTTAATACTTAATAATCAATATAACAATTAAGAAAATTTAATTTTTAATTATTCAATAGAATGAAACTTTTAATATTTTATAATCTTAGCAAAAAAGCCAAGAGAGATATGAGTTTTGTTATGTTGGGTCTCCTCATTTTATATAATATTCAATCCTTTTTTGTTTCTTAGACTGCCGATATGGGAGAAGGTCATCAGTTTTTCAAACGTTTCTGTGTTATTATTATTATTTTGTTGGGATTCTCTCATTATTATATATTTCTTTCTTAAATATTTTAACATTTATCTTGTTAAAGAGAGAAAAATAATCATGCTATGGGCACTATTTATATATATATTAATAGAGGTATAGATTATTATTATTATTTTGATAGGACTCTTTCGTTATTATTTATTTTTTAAAAATATTTTAATGTTTATCTTGTTAAAGAGAGAAAATAATCAATTTTGTGTTATTATTATTATTATTATTTACTAGAACTCTATCAGAATTATTTCTTTTCCTTTGTTGAACTCTCTCTTGTTATTATTTATTTTCCATCCCGTTACAAAGAGAAAATAATTGATTAAGACATATAGATAAATTTTATCCTAAATAATTTTGGGAAATATTTTTATACATTAATATAGATTATTATGTCCCTCTAGTTGACCAATTTGTTTACTCTGAGTGAAATTGAATCTTATTTTAAGCGTTGGCAGTTGGCTCCCTCAGAAATTTCAGTGATTTTCCAATTTGGACAAGCATCGTAAAACGATAAAAACCGGTAGTTGAAACAGGCAATTCTCGTCAATTGATTAATGTCAAGCACAGTCTTGACTGTTGAAGAACATTCTAAATTAAAAATCTAGTCTTCCAATTAAATTGTTGTCCGTGAAATAATTCTTTTAAAAAAGAGGCTCGTCATTTGAATATTCTCTAAATGCAGCATTTTATTGCGGATTTAGTCATATTAAAAAGGCTCTATCAATTAAATTGGATTTTATCGTCAAAATGTTATCTAAGTGTATTGCTGAACTACGAGACAAGGAGACCCTAAAGGGAGACCCACGTCCACAAGAGCCCCAACCACGCGGGTGATGCCTTCTACTATGACTTTCTGAGCCTCGGGAAAATAAAATAAATAGGAAAGGGATGGGATGGGAGTAGAGCTCAACCTGAAGCCGGCAAATAAGAAAAAAAGGCAAAAAGATTGTCGGATTTATTGAAAAATTCTAGAGTTAACTTCAACCTTGGCCTATGTGCTTCTCAGAAGAAATTAGAAAGGAAAAAAAAAAAAAAAAAAAAACTAATTGTGTATATTACAATTTTTAGCTGAGCTTCCTTAAATTATAACCTTAATCATGTTTTTGCCTGGTGTCAATTTAATGCTCCATTAGTAAAGAATTAAATATTTTATTTTCTATTTTAAATTATTTAAAATTAAATAGATAATTTCTTATAATTATTCTAAAATAACATTCTTTCGTCGATGATTCAAGAGTTCAATTTTAACAAAACTTATTCATGTCAATTAAAGTGACCATGCATTTAGACCTTCGTCAATTGATGACTATGCGTTGAGCACCAAACATCACCAAGTTATTTTTTACATTTAATTTTTAAAAAATAAATTTAGGTAATTCAGAATAAGAATAATTATTTACCTTTTTTTTTTGTTTTGGGAGAGAGCATATTAATCTATTATAATCGTGCAAAGAACAGGAATGTCAAAATGCCAAGTGGGGTACACCTAATATTGGGATAATCGGACGGCAAAGCAGCAATTGAAAGACTTCTTAAGTGGGCCCCATTAACAATTCAAATGAGATTGGACGGACCACAGCCAAATAGCAATTGGGGCCCATTAAAAATTCAAATAAGATTGGAGTTTGCGGCTCTGTGACCTTGGAAACAAAAACTACAATATCTTTCGGATAGGAAATCGAATGCTTTTATTTGTAATTAAATTAATTATTTTTATTTTAAATTTTCTCAGTGTTGAAAGAGGATCCTACACTAACACCATATGACCAGGACAATGCAAAGGCCGTAGACTTCCCATGAAACAGGTCCTAATTGATATATGTCTTAGCGCACAAATCTCCTGGTAAACTGCTTCATCTTCCAAAGACGCAGCAAACACAGTATTTAATCATGGTTGCATCCGATGTAATTCAACATCTCCATAGCCATTCTCTAACCACCCTTCAATTTTTTTTTTGGTTTTTTTTGATAGAAAACGTTTCACAGTACTGCCGGCAGAAAAGAAAAGAAAACATGGCCGGCAGAGGTGTCCTCCCAATAATATGGTTAGCCCTGTTCATCTCTGCATCCTTCGCCACCAACGAGGAAGCAGCTGCTGCAGATGGGGAGAATAGTCTTGAGGAATTGTGCAAGAACACCTATGACGTGCAGTACTGTCTAACATTACTACAGCCTCTAGTGATCCCTGGCACCAATTTCAGTTCCCTAAAATGGAACCGAGCTGTGCTCTCTAAAGCCATGACCAAAGCCCGGACTGCCAGAGATTTCATGACATTGCACGCTGAGATCTCTGAATTGGGTTTCAAAGAACATTCCAAGTTGAAGGACTGCCTTGATCGCATGGACTCCAGCGAAGAACTCCTTCACCAAGCTTCTCGGGAGTACGTGGAGGTTTACAAGTTCTTTGGGACTTTGGACTTCGAATTGCACAAGACCTACGTCAAATCTCTCATGGAAACAGCCGCGATAGATCAAGAAGATTGTTACAGAACCTTGAATAATGTTGCTCAAGTTGGTGTCATGATTGAAGTAAAGAAACATGCTGAAGAGGCATATAAGGCCAACAAGATTGCTGCAAAGGTGGTTCTGCATGTCTAGAGAATGCCCTCCGCGGCCGGGCGGGTGCCAAAAAAAAAAGAAGAAATGCGCAACTTATTATTTTATGTCTTTTCATTTTTATATCACTGAGAAGAAATTGTGGGGAGAATTGGGATCACATTGTATATATGGATTTTTTTTTTTTTAATTTTATTCTTTACTTTTAGACAGAGATAACTGATGGAAATTTTGGTCTCGCCCTAGAAATATCAGAATAATAATTTAGGCAGACCATTGTAAATGGCTTTACCTTTTGTAATTTTGTTTTTATATATATTAATTTCTTTCAAAAGAATGAAGATCACGTTATACTTCTGGAGGAGAAGCATTCAAACTGATCCCTCACTCAAACCATTCAAAAGCTTAAATTAATTTCAAGAATTTTTGGAAGGGGAAAAAGAAGATTAAATATATTAAGGCTTAATTAATTCATTCTTTTCGATGGAAGAACTTCAACTTGAAGAAGCCCAGACACCAAATAATTAATACTCCCTCCCAATTCATAATGTAGGTTGCTTTAAACCTTCAATTTGGTTTAATAATATAGGTTACTTTTAATGTGTATTTATTGTTAATTTTTTAGTCTTATTCTTTAGTGTATTTCTCATTTCAATTTTCTAGGCAGTTTGATTGAAGGATTTTTTTTTAAATTTTTTTTATTTTAATATTTTGACTGAGTTAATAGATTATTTTTTTATCCTTAATAAATATAAAAAAACGCTAAGATCACCTATATTTTTTCCAGAAGAGTAGGAAGAAAAAAGAAGCAGTATATTGATTTAGAAAAGATGATTGATAAGAGACAATGCATTGCTGATCTGTTTTTCCAGTGCAGAAATATATGTCCCGATGTCCTTCTTGATAACTGGATTCACTTTCCTCTCAGAAAATCCATCCTTGCAAGTATCGGCATCCGTGATTGCAGCACTTGCTCTTGTCTTAGCATTAGACCACTGGAAATCTCTGTCGGGATCTCCCAGATGCCCCATCGCATTCAAAGTATCCTTGAGTTCATAAATCACATCTTTAATGTCACCAATACAATCTTTGATAATAGCTGCTTCACTTCGGGTAAGTCCCTTCTGGGATATCAGCTTAGTCACTGAGGAAGAAACGTTTTTGGCACTTGATATGGCTACGTTTAGAGCCACATCGCAGAGATAAATGGGATTGGTTTTTACAGAGGAAGCATAAGGAAGGAGGGATTTGGTGCAGAGGGATGGATAAGTTGTGATGCCGCATTTGGTTCTGATGTAGTTTGTGTATTTAGGTTTGACTATGGCTGCTGAAACGGAGGCTGTTTTTGTGAAACAGAGGATGCAGAGGATTGTAACTCCGACGAATGTGGGAGTGATGATAGCCATATTTTCCCTGAATTCTTCTGCAAATTTGATGGGAATATTGGTGGCTGGAAATTGGCAGGTGGGGAGAAGATTATTTATAGGGGTGGCTAGTTAGTAACCGTCAGGTGGTGGCGAGGGATCTGCGGAGCCGGCGTTGAAATAGTATGTGAATCTTTGGTTTAAGGAAAATGGGATGGAATGCATGTATGAGCTGAGAGAGGAATTAAAACAAGCGTAGAGATGTGAACACAACAATTAATAACGTTGTGGTCACATGCATTTTCTTTGAGTCAATTTCTTCCGTTCCTAGAATGTGTACTCCTTTTTAATAGGGATTGACTCCGAGGATAAAAGGAGAGTCCAAGAATCAAAGATGAAGATTTCTTCCTTATACATAGTTGTGGATTTTGCTACTTTTTTTTTTTTTTTCCATCGGAATTAAATATTATCTTTTTCCAAGTTAAGAGATTAGAAAAAATTAGTAATATATGGGATTGAATGATTTTAATTTCGAGATATGAAAAGGATAGATAGATAGGATAGGGTGTTAGAGAGGGAGTGTATAAATATATATATATATATATATATATATTATATTTTAATGAGATTTAGAATTAAATGTTATTTCATCGTCATTAAACATAAGTCATTATTTTCTTGTTATTAATTATAATTTATTGTTATTAATTAATTAGGTATTTGAATATACTTTTTCTTATCATTCCTTTATTGATATATTAACATGGAGTTTAGATTTTTTAAAAGGGTGATTAGAGAGGATTTTAGAAGAAAAAAAAAACATTAATTTTTGTTAAAATGATATCTGATGACTTATAGTTAGTAATTGGGAGTAAATTTTTAAAATTAGTAAAGTTTTAAATAGAAATTAATATAATTAATTAAGTTTTATGTAATTTTAAAATAAGAAATTAGATTCTGGTTGATGAAGGAAATCTATTTGTTGGAAGAAATGGATCAGAATCTTGGGACTTTAATTTATGTTCATAAAATTTACTCCCCCGGTTTATGTTGAGTCACTTTCGAATTTTTTAAAAAGGATTTACCACCTCATTTTTATCGACAAATATGGAATACTGACATGAAAAATGAGACCAAGATGGGTTGTTTTATTTGTCTTGCAGTTTTTAATCTGTGCTCTGCCATGGGAACTGAGGAGAAGAAAAAGCAAATGTATTGGCGGAAGACGCCAAAGCATACCAAATTATTATCAACAATAAGGAAAAGGGGTGTGGCTGTGGGCCCGTGGCCAACAGAAGAACCGCTCAAGATGATGTCATCATCTCATGCAGAAGAGCTGGGCCACGTTTTTACCCTATCTAAGAGATAAATCCCAACCGAATTTTGGAAAAGTCAACCCCTAGAAAGGGCCACGTGGTTGCGCTCTCTGATTGCGGCGATAAATTCTGCTGGGTGTATTGCGATATAAATGGATACGTACATGACAACCTTAATTAGCGTTCAAAATCGATCGAAACCATTAAAATTAATTGAATCAAATTATATCGATTTAAAATCGATTATGAGGGGTTTTAAAAATAAGTATTCTAGTCTCTTGGTGATTAGATTTGATTATTTATTAAAAAAAATATTTAATTGATTATAATTGAATCAAATCGATTAAATATGATAATATAAAAATTATAATATACATTATATAATTATATTATATGAAATATAATTTTAATAAAAAATGAAATTTTAATATAATTGTAACGGATCTAAACTGCTATAATAAACATAAAATATTATTTAATAATATATAATCTATAAAAATATACTTTATATAAAAAAATAAAAATAGAAAAAAATTCATTTATTAATCCAATCAAACCGTTCATAAACTGATTACACATAGTTTGGTTTGATTTGATCATATATTAAAATTTACAATCAATGGATTAAAAATTTTTTACAATCAATTATAACGATTCGATTGTAAAATTTAATGATAATCGAACCACGAACACCCCTAACCCCTTTGTGCGCCACCCCTTCCAAAGCTTGCAAAATAATTTCGTTTTCTTTTTCCTTTTTCCTTTTTTCTCTCAATTAGTGATCAAAATTGGGACATTGGCTTATCAAATTATCTATCGAGTTGTGAAAAATATTCAACAAAAGACAGAAACAAATCCACTATCTATTTTACGTCAAGCAATGCGTGGAGTATAAAATCAAGTTCATAAAATTATCCATAATATAGAGATCAAGAATTCATAAAAATTCCAAAGGAAGAAGTATAGTTTAGTTGGTAAGGTAAGGTAATGTTTTTCACTCGTTGTATGACTATGAAGTTGGGAGGAAATAAAAATTGATTTAGAAAATATTGATGAAATAATAATTTTTACTTGAATAAATATTTATAAAAAGAGTTTAATTTCATATAATTTTAATATGACAATATTAATTTAGACGTTTGACTAATTTAAAAGACCCGTCATTTAATTTCAAACATATACAAATTAAAACATTTATTTAGGAGGACATAAACTAATAGCTATTGGGATTTAATTCTCAAGTCCTGAATAATTGAGTTTATTTTCTATTGAAATTTGCATTTCAGATTTTAAACTTGGTCGTAAGAAGTTTAGGCCGAATAAGCAGCACATTACGGCTGAAAATGTTTCTCGTGATGGTAATTTCTTTTTTCTTTTAAATTTTTAATTTGCAATAATAACTTTAAACTAATTTTATACAAACTTTTTTTTTAAAAAAAAATGTAAAAATATTAAAAATTAAATATGCCTACCTTCCTTCTCCTTCTTTTTATTTGGGGGGAAAAAAATCTGCTTAGTTATTAGTCTTTTCTTTACATTCCCCTCAAATGGCGGGTTTGGGGATCTATTCTATTCTACTCCTATTGTTTTGTTTTGGACTTTTAACCTATTTAGTCTCATATACTTGAATCAAATTATAGTATGATTTTACAAGTTTTGTTTCAATCATTATGGTTCCTCAACATTTTATAGGCAGCCATTATGATCCCAATTATTATTTCTCAACAAAACACTAGTTTTTAATTAGTCATTTAGCTGCAAAGGATAACATTTTAGGGGGGAAATTGTCAATATCATTTTTATTGCTTAAAATCTAACTAATTTATTTTTTTTGAAAAATTTTTTTTATATGCATTTGAATTAACAAAGCTATATAATTTAATTGGACAACCAAAATTCATTCATAACCTTTGGATTAGTTGGATTTTGAATGACAAGGATGAGATGAATAATTTTACCCTTGAAAAGCTATCTTGTATTAGTAAATTGCCCGGTTCCAATCAGTATTTTGATTGGAAAAAAGGTAGTTAGGATAAAAAAAGGCTGTCCATAATATGTTGAGAGATCATAATGACTGTCTATAATATATTAAGGGACCATAACGATTGCAAAAAAAACCTTGTGATATCATACTATAATTTAGTCCAAATATGTGAGACCAAAT
>JAOXNR010000013.1:3122905-3157338 GCA_028571225.1 Parsonsia alboflavescens
ATTAAGGGACCATAACGATTGCAAAAAAAACCTTGTGATATCATACTATAATTTAGTCCAAATATGTGAGACCAAATGGGTTAAAAGCCCCTTTTTTTTTTCTCAAACTTTTGTCAATGATTAAAAGGAACTATCAATTCTCATCACATGCTTTTCTCGTGTGATTAAAATATATTTGATGTTCAATTTAACTCCTTAATTATAGCACTTTTTTGGGCCGGTTAGCCAGAGTAATTGGGCCCAGACCAAAGAAATAAGTAATAAGGGAAACAGAAATTAAAACAAATGGATCAAGTTGCGGTTCAACATGGATCTTCCACTGTCAAGTTGAGCCACCCGATGTGTTCCTTTCAATCATATTGAGCCAAAACTGGGAGAATTATAATTATCTATTGCATTTTGCATTTTTGGGATATTTTATTGTAAAAAAGATAGAAGGGCCACAATGATGAAATTATAATAAACTTGTTTGGGCTGGGGAAAAAAGAAGAAAAAGGTGAAAGGGGATAATTAACATACAGTGGACCTGCATGCAGGCCAATAATGCTAAATTAGTTGAACTTGGACACTTGAGTCGTTAATGTGATTGGTACTGTTTCTTTATTGGACCAATCAGAGTAGGGAGTAGGGACTAGACTATCCAAAGCAATGCCGTGAGCAGCACATGCATTTTAATTACTAAAATATCTTCGTACACAAATATAAACATCATTAAAGAAAATGATTAACACTAATATTAATTAATACCCTAAAATAAAAGTACTATATATATTAAGTTGTGTTCGAATCAATTTTCATGCATCTCGATATTTGACTTATCGAAGGATGAAGTTGGTATGATTCGAACTCAAGATCCATAATCTGTGGATTCGTCACTCTATCCATTGGGTTATCCCTACGTACTATATCTATTTGACATTTTTAACCTGATCTTAATTTCTTAACTAACTTTGGAAACAGTCATTTTAAAAATTAGGTTATATATATCTTTCAAATTAAATCGGTTTTCGGTCGACAACGATAATAGAAAATTAAATAAGTGAAGCAAGAATTCTAGCGTCTTGCAAATGCGTCTTTATTCTGTATAAAGGGAATGAATGCTCTCCCCAATCCAAATCATGACCCATAGATGACAAAAGCAACGTCAGTTTTAACTTTTAAGTACCATTTCTTCCAATACAACAATGAGCTTACTGGAGTCATGGCCCCGGGGTCTCAACATATATACATACATATATATATATATATATATTTGAAACTTATTTGAGTTTCAGAGTTTTTAAATTTATTTAGAAATAGGTTGATAATAGGGGAAAGAAAAGAGCAAAAATGAGTATCCATTGGAGAAGTCTAGTGTGTAATGCGTCTGCTTTTCTTATTGGCCTCTGTTAAGAGAAACTTGAATTCTTCATCTGGCTTTTAACAGAAATTATTGAATCAAAAATAGGAAAAAACCTTTAGGAAAGCAATTTAATCTTTGGAAACTTCTCTTATTTCTCTACTTTTGTAAGTGTAACATCTCCCTTTTCTTGTATCATCATTGTTCATCCTTCAATACTCTTGTAGCAATAACTATGACAAACAGGAACTATTGGCCTCCAGGCCCTCTACAAGTTCAACTCATGTGCAATGATAGTTGGTACAAATGAATTTTCAGAATTGATGCCTGTCTTCATTCTCCTGAGACTGTGAACATATATAGGGTTTACAAGGTAAGGTGCTTAGGTATTACTTCATTCATATTTATCTGTCTTGAATAAACTAAGCTTACATATTAAGAAAATTAGTTGGTTTCCAAATTATGTGAATATTTTAGTGAACTTTCTAAGTCGCCCTTATTTCTCTCTTCATAGTTTCTCTTTCAAATTTAGTTGTCAATTCAATAATCTCTTCCAGTTTCTCTCCCTGTTTTAGCATCTATGGTCATTAGTTGAACTTTTATTGGGAACCAAAAATAGCTTGAAATGTGTTGCTTTCAATTGGTGTATTAGCAAATGCTAGAACCACCACATTTGAGTTTCTAATCATCCCAACAGGAGAATTAAAATTGAAGTTAGAATTTAAATAAGGGTAATTTTGGGGGAAAAAAATAATGAATGAAGTATTGTGAGTTGTGGCAGATAAAAGGAGCAGAGGGAGAACTTGTTTAGACACCTATTTTGGAGTAAACTGTCAAGTGAAGCTATCCTAAAGTTTTATGTGGGTTTCATCTGAGGAAGTCACATGACGTGATGAAAGCATATCCATTCAGTCCTTGGAGTTTGGCAAAACACAGCTTTGAATTTTGAAAAAACTAGACTACATTAAAAGATTAATCTTTGATGAAGTGGCTGCATTACTTGGAATTCACTTCTCTAGCTGCAAATATAAAAAAGAAGGCTGCTAAGTTGATATTTGATACAAGCAGGGGTTCAGCAACGATCAATATTGAGTATAGTTTCTCCATTTGTCTTCTGTTCTTGCTTCCCACAAATATCCCACATGACATTCTTCATCTTTTTCTGCTAAGAGTTTGTCAATCTCTTAGTTTGTAGTAGTCCTGTAAATTTCGTTATAACTTATTAAAGTCAGTTTGAGGATAACCCTGCGAACCATGGTAGTAAGCTTTGCAGTGTAGTATGGGATTGAAATTTGATTTGTATCTACACTATGTTACTGCAATGTTTGAGTAAGTTCTTCCCGTGAGATTCAATCTTGCCAGAAGAGATGTTACTTGTGAAGACTGAGGAGTCAGTCATGCTAGAGGTGTGGCTCTTGATAGAAATAATCTTTCCGAAAGAGGCGGCCCAGGAAGACTGAAGAATCATCCTGGAGATGTGGGCCGTTTTATCGCGACATTTGATCCTGTACTATGTTACGTGGTTTCAAGGTTTGTCTTGACTTTTCAGCTGGCGACTATATTCATTAGATGGATTGGTTATGAGGTATGGCAGAATGTTTGTAGAAATAAAGCTTGTTTCACTGGGAGATAATTCTGGTCACCTGAATCCAGGTAAATGGTCGCATTCCACGTGAATAGAAGGGATCAAAATCAAGGTTTCTCTAGGTATTGCATACATCTTAATGTGATTGTAATATATATATATTTGTTTCAGTTTTTTGGACAAGCTGGTTGAAGTACTAGACCTCACTAGTGCATCAGATTGATTCTGGACTGCGGAAGCAGCAATCTGGTGAACTCTAGTGCTATAAACTTATTATTTGTGTACTACCGTGGAAGCAGCAGGTTACCCTGGGGTTTGTTTAATTATCTGGGTTTCACTCGGTCAGAAAAAAGGGTCAGCTACCTAGTAGGGTTTGCTTGGTCAGAAGAGCTAGCTCCAATTGAGTATGACCTGTCTCGTATAATTAATCCAGAATATTGCTATATCTATCATTTCTTATCTGCTTACCTTACCTACTACTACCATTGTTTCTCTTTTTTGTTCTCTTCCAGAGAGTCCCACCAAGTTTGATCTCTTTTCACCAGAACTCTGATTTGTGTTTACTGGAGAATGAAGACTCCGATAGTAATAAGTAACCACCCATTATAGAAAGCAGGAAGACATCAGTACTTAAACTCTAAAAGCCATAAATGTCATGATTTTACACGTTTTTGATGTCTAATTCCAAACTCTGCCTAACACTACTATTTGATGCTTTTGGACGTTATCCACAATTACAAAGGCCTGCATCCGTGCATTTCACATGAAAAGACAACGAGGGCCCCGTGACTGATAGCTTGTACGAGTCACGGTGTTGATGCCCGCATTAGTACTCTTGATAGGCTTTCGATAATCAAATTCAAAATCTTCAATGAACCTTTAATTGGCACCTGCATATTAAATGAAGAGCACGTCTAAGATTTCTCTGGCAACAATAACAGAGTCGTGGAATATCAATCAAACTGCTGAATTGGTACTCAAAGCAAGAATAGCAGTAGCATTATGCATAATCCGAGAGCACCAAAATTTTCTTCCAAAGCATTATTTTGGTTTGCTGAACTCCTTCAAAATTTTCAATACATGATGGTTCATATATTAACAAAGCTTACAAATTTTTTGTCATGTCAATCTACTTGGATATTAAGTGGAAACTCTAGAGAAATATTGCTTTGACACCCTATGTAAAGGAATTTATGTATTACTTGACAAAAAAGGGTAATAGGAAACAATTAGAATTTGGAACAAAGATGGATAACATGAGGGTTTCACGACAGCTTAAGTCCAAAAGTGTGCAATTTACACATCATTGCAGGCAAGGAAAAGATCAATAAACCACAATTTTCTATGACCAAACACTAGGTATGCAGATGATAAAATACCAACAAAATCCCTAGCAGTGTCAACAGAATGGAAAATAAGTATTCCATACTAAAATACTGGACTAATGTATCAAATTCAAATCAATTCAACAGATAGCAATATATCAAGAGAAAATTTTCCTCTTACTCTTTCTCATGCTGTCAACAATACTGGAGCATAAATTATGTTTTTAGTTTGTGTTAGATAAGCTATTATAAGCTAACTTGCATGCAAGAAAAGCAACATAATTGTAATGGATATAAATTTACCTCTTGCCTTGCTCTTTATAATGGGAATCAACTTGCTCTCAAGTTGAATAGACAAGAAAAGGCGCTGCAGAAGCACAAATTATAACTTTTAGTATGGCTTCCAAAAAAAATTTAACTCAAAATGCATTATCAGCAACTAAAATTTTTCTCGGAAACACTAGACATCCTCCCTTGTAAAGCTTAAAATATTTGGGTATGTTTCTTTACACATCAAATTGTTAGGCAATAAATTCTGGTGATGTGACATTTACTTCACCAAAGGCTCCAAAAGAAATTCATTTAGATGATACTGTAGTTCAAAAATCAAACAAGTTCTGATGAAATCTTCAATTAAGTGGGTACTTTACAATTAGAACATGAAGAGGATTATCTAAAGAAATAAGATAGATAAGGTAGGAGGATAAAGATGCAACTGATACTTTAGTATATCACTGAAAATAAATAAATAAAAAAATAAGTCTTAAATGAGTAATAAAGCAACCAAAGGGACTGAAATAAGTATTCTTACTTTAACTGTTAAAACAAATCTAATGTACTCCAAGTATGGTAAAAGGTCTCATTCTCCACAAGAGCTCAATTTTCAGATTAGAGCAAGAACTCACCAACTAGAAAAATAGCTATCATGAAAACAAGCATGAAGCGGATGGAACGAGTAATTTTCAAAATAGGCTGCCCATGCAATTGTCTCTTACTTCTGGCCATCAGTCCCAAAAACTGAAAGCAAACATCAAAATTCCAAACAACCCAAGTTAAGGTGTTGGAACAATGTTTCATGATTTAAATTCCAATAGAAGTAATAGAATTGACCAATAAAAGTCATTGTTTAATAGAAAACATATTTAAATGAAGATAAGTGTTTTTTTCTAAGATATAAAAGTAAAAATATACAAAAACAGAAGCTTCTTAACTTTTGCCAAAACTAATTGATGAGTATAATCTTAAAAAGTAATATGAATACCTGATTGAAGCGATGTATCCTACTCAACTTAGTGTAACCTAAGAGTCCTGCCTTCACTTGAGGAGAATCTTCACTGTTCTGTCGCCAAAAGTGAGACTTAAACCCCTTCTCTTTCGGTGTGGTCTCCATGTCCAGGCGTGATGTTTCTTCTTGTTCATTTGCCTCATTTATTACAACCACTAACGAATCTATATCCGGTGAATTTGATCTATGAGTATTATGCATTCTATCAGGCTGACAAACAATATCTCTTAATCTTGGATTTTTTTTGACATCTAGATTAACAGCACAGTCACTATCAGTAGTACTTGAAACATTTCCAAAACTGGTCAGATCTCGTTCAGCTGTAGAATTTGAATGCTTTCTTGCACTTCCTTTTTGTGGAGAGCCTGTTATGAAGGCTCCAACAGTTCCATCTCCTTCATTCATGCTCGTAGCGCTACAGGGAGTCCCAGAAAGAAACAGAGCCAGGTCATCACATTCTTTTTCATCTAAGTTTACCCATCGAAGTGGTTGCTTTGTTTCATCAAATGATTCCCTTAGTGCTTCTTCAACACGAGAAATTTGTCCTTCAATGATGGAAATAAATTGCCTGTGCCTCGTCATTGTTATTTCATCAGCACGGCTTCTGTAGCTTGACCTAACAGCTCTTTCAAACTCATCCAGCTAATGATGAAACCAAAGGACAAAAGTCAAGCTCAGCGACTGACCACCAAAAGGGCTAACGCAAATAAACAGAGACATGCAACAATGTCTCCACTTGTAGAGACCTTATGAACAAGAAGCAGTTTTCAATACTATGGTATAGTAAGTAGGTAGCGCAGAACATGAGCTAACCTGCCACTTTGCAGTTCCTAGAGCCATTTGAAGTTCCCTAGTAAGATCATCCCAGAGCTGAGATCTCATCCCTTCTTTCTTCTCTCTCAGCCATGTCCTAAAAGCGGATTCCATTCTAACAAGAAGGAAAGTAGACCCGATATAAAAATTTGAAACAAATCCAACCCATATCATCCATTAGCTCGAGTATGTTAACAGATGAATTAAAATATGTAAAATTTTGACTTGATAATTAGTTTGACGAAAATCGTTGAAGCTTCGCCACCACAAGAATTCAGAATCCAACATCAAGCTACTGAAATCAGATAGCAAAAGTTTCTATGACTAATTTGCTCAAATCTTTAAATACCCATAATCCATATGAACAATTAAAATTAAAAAATGCCCCTAAATTATAGCTAAGACAACACACGGAACAGGGGAAACAACCCTCAAGGAAGAAAAGGCTGACCTTTACATATTGCAGAGGGCGAACAAGACAACCCAGAAGAAAACAGAACAACAATATGATTAATCAACAAAAAGAAAATAGTAAATAATAGTATAACTTACATATCAGCTGAGCGCTGAACCTCCTCGGCAGCAGAGAAGAAAGCATCTTTTTGCCATAGATCAAAACTATTGGCAACCAACATCTCTGTATCCCTAAAATCTTCTCTTCTTTGTTCACCAAAGAATCAATCTACAAAAAAGAATTGTTGTTTATCTATATGTATAGTAATCTTTCCGCGAACACGTTATCTCTCTTCTCTTCCCCTTACGGCCTTTCCCTTGTCAGCAAAGGGAAAGCAACGAAGGAGAAGAAAGAAAGGAAGCAGGCAACCGAAAGAGAGAGAGAGACGTATTAGCGAATCTCTTCCTTTCCCTTTTATGCCTGCGAGGCAACAATGCTTTGGTTCTGTTTCTTTTATGACCCTCTTTCCCAATTTTTTAGCTCTCCTATTTTTACTTTTCAGTTGCCCGCGAACGATGAGTTTTATCTTCTACCATGCGGGCAGGAACTCCTATGGTACTCAATTCACCGAACGATGTGCACGTGGCACTTCCGGATTCTGTTTAAGTTTCTCGTGTACTTCCCTAATGATCCTCTGAACTCTGGTAATAGGAAATCGAAATGTTTACAGAATTTTATAGATAGATTTTAATCATTTGAATGCATATATGTATGTATTGATTGGATTATCTTGTATTTTGTGATCCCAATTGGATAAGGATAAAAATAATACAGTTAAATTTAAATTAGAAAATTATTATTCTATCCATGTATTCAAATTTTAAAATTGTATCTTAAAGAAATTAGAAATTAAATTTTATGATGTAATAAAATAGATAAATAATTAGAGACATCTAAAGCTTTCATCCCTCATCATAGTAGAAATCTCCATAGTCTTACCGGATTATACAAGCCTTTGTGATTAGTTTCTTGAATCAATTGTTACTTGTCTCATGCTTTGGTTGTGATTAGTATCCAAGTTGGCAGGTTATCGAAGGGTGATGTAGCCGAAGCATCGTTCACAGGTTTGGCTTTACCAAAGTTGTCGCAAGATTTGTTGAGTTAGGAGATCGATTGATCAAAATATATCCAGGATTCATCTTAGAAATGAGATTTAGGAAAGATTTTCAATACATATTGTTGGATGAAGATGGCTTCTGCAACTTTGATACATCATGATGTAAAAACTCCAGATGCTACTGACGGTTCAGATCCAGCAACTGGATCTCGCTTTAGAAAAAAGGAATATAATATTTTTCCTTCCTCCAGTTATTAATTCAACTCCCAAATTAGTTCTTATTGTCCACTTTTCTAATCTTTGGATACAATATGTAGCAAGTGTCTTTGTTTTGCTCCTGAGCAAGAACAATAAATTAAGTGATGCACCATCATTAGCTCGGAGCTCGACAAAACATAAAGAATAAGTATTAAAAAACTTCTTGGGACCCCCACATATCAATCCCACAAGCCTCTTATCCATTCTCATTTAATTGCACTTTGGAGTAAAGTTAGATAGAAAAACTTACATTAGGTTTAGAGGCAATCATACTCGAACTGATGTTATTGAAAGATTTGAATGAGGTTGTCCTCGAACTTATGAGGATTGTGGAAGGCCATTACAAAATAATTCTAGGAGATGAATGTGTTTGAAAGGGCAAAATTAGAGGAAAAGGCCAAGTGTGATATTCACGAGTATTATAAAGAATGTTTTTTGTGAGATTGTAAATGAAGATTTTGCAGCAAATGCATGAAAGAAGGTATATCTGTTAGAACTCATTTTGATGAGTTTAAATCAATTCCCAATGTATCTAGATAATATTGTTATCAAGATTGATAATGAGGATCAAATCTTATTGTGTTGTGTTGTTTACCATCATCCTACGAAACTTTTTTTGTATAAAATATTAGTATTGCACTAAAATCTAAAGAGTTGAAAAAGACCTTTTTTGTGAAAGAACACAAGAAAGGGATTCTTTTAAGAAAAAAAATCAAAATGAGATTTCTACAAATATGGTTGGTACTTTTAGTAGTTCTAATGATAACAATGGAGTAAGGGAAGTCCTTGTTGTGAATTTAAACTTAGGGCAATATTCTTAGATTTTTCATTCTATGTCTCCACATACAAGGTTTGCTTCATACAAGTAGATGAGTGAGACAGTGGTATGTTCAAGGTGAACTTGATATCTTTTTCGACTCTAAATGAAAAAGATCAGATTCCATGAAAATAATGGAGTTTTTGGAAATTCAAGAATAAAAACCAATAAAAAGACAAACACTTAAAGGAAAAAAACTAAATTTTTTAAAAGTTAAATGAGTTTTTGGATTTTTATTTTTATCCTTTTATATTTTAGATTTTTTTTTTTTTAATTTTCTTAATTTCATTGCATCAAGAGAGGATGTATGTGTTAAGCTAAAATTTTTGAAATATTATACTCCTTTTGTTACTAAATATAGGTCACTTTAATTAACATTTTAATAGCTAATTATTAGTCATTGTTGTAATTTAATTATTTATTTGAAGATGTTTTTCCTATATTACCCTTTTAATGATATAGTAGTGCATCAATAGCACTAAGATAAGGCACTTCAGGACCAAGTATGTCCTCATCTTTTTCATAAGGATGAAATGGAGCCTTCTTTATATCTAGAGATCTCACCACCATAAGTATACTCAATGGATGAGCCTTATCCATGTAAAATTTCTTAAGAATCTTTCCAATATAACCAGATTGATGGACAAGTACTCCTTTTGAAGTATAAGTGAGTTGAAGACCAAGACACAATTTGGTCCTTCTTAAGTACTTTCATTTCAAACTCACTTTTCATGCATATCATTGCCTTAGATAATTTATTTGGACTTTCTATGAGGTTTAAGTCGTCCACATAAATAACAATAATCACAAATTCTGTGTTGTTCTTTTTAATGAAAACATATGGGCAAACAAAATCCTTATTAGAACCCTTCTTCAATATGTACTCACTAAGGAGTTGATACCATATTTGCCAGTATCGTTTTAGTCCATAAAAAGATTGATTCAATTTAATCGAATGTCTATGAGAATTCGATATTATTACCTCTGGCAATTTAAATCCCTCAAGGATTTTCATATAGATGTTGTGATCCATGGATCCATACAAATAGGTCGTAACGACATCCTTCATATCGAGTCCTTCTTATATAACCAGACTAATCAAATAACGAAAAGTGATTGCATCCACTCCAAGAGAATATGTCTCTTTAAAATCAATTCCAGGATGTTAAAAAAACCCTATGCCATCAGCCAAGTCTTATAATGAACAACCTTATTTTGTTAATTTCTCTTTTGCATCAATACCCATTTATACCCAACAGGGTTTACGTCAACTGGTGTTTGGATCACTTGTCCGAAAACTTATCATTTTTCTAATGAGCTTAAATCGACATTAATGGCTTCTTTCCACTTAAGCCAATCATCCCTGAACCTACAAACCTTCAATTGATGTAGGTTTAGATCCTCATTGTCATATATAATATTCTACGCAATATATTGACAAAATTTGTGTTGACACATATTTTCGGTTGATCATATCTTTTTCCAATAAAGACATAGTTCATAGAGATCTCATCATTCTCATTGTTCTGGTTCACAATGTCGTTGTACTTGTTCACAATGTCGTTGTACTCATTCACAACATTTTTAGGTACCTGATTATCATTTTTAATATGAAGTATGCCTGGGATTTCTTCGAGAAGTGATATACCGTCAACACCTTCTAAATTAGATGAAGTAATATGTGCTCCCTTTCTTTTTCTAGGGTTCTTATCTTTAGCACCAATGAACCTATCACATTTCTGGTGAAATTCACTTTCTTGTCCTTGAATTAAATCAATTTTAATGGGAGCATTAGCAACAGGGATATTTGTTACTCACTTGAGATAAAAAAATGCGTCTGGAAGACGATTAGTGAGTTCTTGCAAGTAAATAATTTTTTGAACCTTATGTTTAGTTTCATTAGTATAAGGATCAAAATGAGTCAAAAAGGGAACGCTTCAATTGACCTCATGAATTTAGTTTCCCAGTTACTTTTACAATTCTCCCCCTAATGTTGGGAACACAACCTCGTCAAAATGACAATCATCCAATCGAGTAGTGAATTGTTCTCCCATCATAGGCTCAAGTTATTTTATTATTGACGGAGACTATCAACTAACATACATTTCCAATCTCCTTTACGGACCCTTTTAGTCCGTTGTAGTGGAGCAATCAGTACATAAACTGCATATCCAAATGTGTGGAGATAAGAAGTATTTGGTTCCTTTCCTTGAACCAATTTCATATGGGGAAAATTATTATAACTTGTTGGCCAATTTCTTACTAACACAACTGCATGTAAGATGGCATGTCCCCAAGTCGAAGACGACAATTTATTTCTTAAATGTAAAGACCCTGCAATCAATTGAATCCTTTTAATGAACGATTCAGCAAGACTATTCTAAGTATGAACATATGGCACAAGATGTTCTACCTTTATTCCAATTGATTGACTATATTTATCAAATATGTTCTTCAGGAAATATCGAAACATATACTATTGATATGATAA
Source organism: Parsonsia alboflavescens (assembly GCA_028571225.1). Classification (NCBI taxonomy): domain Eukaryota; kingdom Viridiplantae; phylum Streptophyta; class Magnoliopsida; order Gentianales; family Apocynaceae; genus Parsonsia; species Parsonsia alboflavescens. The sequence continues at coordinate 3,134,330 of JAOXNR010000013.1, forward strand.
TCTAGGAAATATACTCTTAGTTTCATTATTTGTGCTAATAGCCTTGGAAAGGCTAAATTCCTTGATGAGAGCAAGAATGACCATAAAATATTTAACAAGTTCACTTGGTGGATAAATCGGTCCACAAATATCACCTTGTATTATCTCTAGAAATACTAGGGATTCAACATCAACTTTAGAAGTTCAGGACTTCATTGTAAGTTTTTCTTTCAAACATGCAGCATATATGAACTCACTAAACTGAAAAGCTTTTTTATTTTTCAGTGAATGGCCAAAATATGTTTCAAGAATTTAACGCATCATACTTGAGCCTAGATCACCCCAACAATTGTGTCACACCAAAAATTCATTGGTGAACTCCAAGCTAACCCGATTGTGTGCTCCAATTGCTTCTATTTGGGTATACTACAATCCAAATGATAAACATGATATTTTCTTCACTATTTGCTATTTTCCCAACTTGGAACTTGTAACACGAAGATACTCAATATCCTTGTCATTTATCGTTTCAATATGATATCCATTTCCACAAATATCCTTAAAGCTTAGCAAATATCGATGAGACTTAGTCGAGAATAGAGCATCTTCAATGCTTAATTTCATGCCACCAGGCAACGAAATATGGGTCCTTCTAGAGCCATCAATAATTTGTGTACTACCCAAAATAGTTCGAACATTTGAGACATTCATGATCATATCAGAAAAATAATTTGAATGTCTCAAGATCATATGGGTCATACCACTATCCATAAGACAGATTTCTTTTTCCTATTCCGAAACAAAAGAGAATTCATATATATAATTAAATATATCAAATAAAGTAAAATAAACACGAAACAACAAAAGGAACATAACTAATTAACTACATCTCTTGATTCAAGCCATAGTAGCTATCATCAATAGCATAATTAAAGCCAAAAAAATCATTTATATCAAGTGAAGCATCCTCAGAAAATGATTCATTGTTTTCTTTAACAATTTTCGATTTGAGTCGAGTGCCTTGGACAGAATTATTTGCCTCATGGACAAGATTTGTCCCAACTGCCTTCTCTTTATTTTGAGACAAGTTTGATAAGCATCAACAACGTTCTTAGGTGTTCGGCATACTTTGACTCAATAACCTTTCATGTCATATCTAAAGCATTCATCTTTACCTTTAGCAATTGATTTCTGAACATTTGTGGCTTCATTGTTTGTAGCTCGACGCTTGATATTTTCGATTTTCATGTCTTGATACCCATATCCTCATTTATTGTTACAACAAGTGCTTTCGACATAGGGCTTGAACCAGTTGGCCTCAATTCATGATTTTTCATAAGCAATTCATTATTTTGCTCTATCAGAAGTAGACAAGAGATAAGATCAAAATACTTTTTGAATCCTTTCTCACAATATTTCTATTGGAATAACACATTATAAATATGAAAGGTTTAAAAGGACTTCTGAACCATGTTCGAATCAACAATATATTCCTCACATAATTTCAATTGGAAACTTATTAGGCACATAGGAGAATTATTGGTGCTTATAGACTGAAAGTCTTGTAGCCTCAAATGAATCCATTCATAATGAGCCTTTGGGAGGATCACCGTCCTCAAGTGCTCAAATCTATCATTCAAGTTTTGCCTTAACTCTTGAGGATCTTCAATAGTGAGATATTCGAATCTCAAATTTTCATGGAGATGGTATTTTAACATGATCAAGGCCTTTGCCTTATGCTTATTGGAGGAATTGTTCATCTCAACAATAGTCTCTTCCAAGCCATCTGCTTGGAGATGTAATTTGGCCTTCATAATTCAAGAGAGATAGTTCTTACCTGATATGTTCAGTGGAGGGCAAGCTTTCCAACTTTGTTTGTCCTTGGAAACACTTGAATTTGCATAAAATATATTGAAAACAAAAAGTAAAGCAAAAGGATAATCCGTACCCTAACAAGAAATAACAAGGTTGGAACTTTCTGACAACCTTGAAATCAAAATCGAAACTATACGCAGCCATTAGGAATGGTTAGAGACTTTTGTTGAAAACGTGTTGTAAAAATAAAGAAAGAGAATAATAGTTTGAGAGAAGTAAATTGGAATGATCCTTCATTCATTGATGTATCAATTTACAAATGAGAGTTTTCCTATTTATAGAGGTAATGACCAACTATGAAGAGCCTCGGTTCACACTGATTCTTACTACATATACATGTATCAAGAATATTATAATCAAAACTCTTCAATTTCTAAAATTTTATATTCCTCTTGCATATATAAAAATGTATGAACTTGACTATTCCAATGATATTGGTCAAGTATGAGATTAGATACATAATATTTAGTAATGAAAATTCATAATATTTAATTAGGTCATAAATGAAATATTTATGACAGATAATTAAATGTCTCTTTTTTTTAATTATTTGAAAATTAAAAGTTTTATTTCTTAATTTAATTAAACTTTTATTAAGAAAAAGTAATATTATAAAGTGAAAATTAATTAAATTAAAAAAAAATCTGAATATATAAAAGTCAATATAATACATTTAATTCCAAATGAGGTAAGTATTAAATAATAAATACTATCGGCAAAAGGGGGAGAAAAAAAAGATAGAGAAGAAGTATGAAAGTCTTTCTAAATAGGCGTCGGGGGGTTATAGAACAGAGTGGGCAGGAGTTGGAACGACAAACTTAACCGAAGGTGAGCTGGGAAATGGATATTATTATTATTATTTCTTTTTTAAAAAAGAAAAATTTCTAAGTGTGGTCTGAATTAATTTTTCAAGCATGCACCTTAATTATTACTATTAAGTATTAACTAGAAAAAAATTCAGGTCATATAATTTTTATTAGTATTATATTATATGCCCATAAAGCGCACACACGCAGCAAACACAAACACGCAGTGGTTCATGATGTGTTGGCCACGGGCCACGCCAACCACTCCTTTTTATTGAGAGTGGAAGGGTCCACATTATTCCATCCACAAGTCACCTACAATTGATACGCCTCTTTAATGCTCTCCTCTTTTTGCTTGTTAAAATTAAAAACAGAATAATTGGACATTTAAGGTCTTAATTAATTTGTCTTTTTTTTTTTTTATTGTGTTGGTTCTCAAACATCATCGAATAACTTGGTCATTTTAATCATATTTTTAAAAAATATTAGGTTAACAATCACCTAATCAAATTAATAAGGGTAAATTGAGTATTATACTATTCAATTGGTTAGAAACATATATTAATTAAAATTCTATTGAGCTAAATTTCGATTTCTACCTCCTCAAGAAATGAATTTAGTTAGGTCAGAAACATGAATTTAAATTTTAGTTTATACCCATTCTTGACAAAATAAATAGTATAGTATTGAATTTGCCCCTATTTATTTGATCAAGAGATCATTGACTGAATTTTTTTTATGATTTTTTAAAGAATAGGGTTCAAAAGACTAAATTATCTAATAATAATTTGTTCGAAGATCAAAGTGACCAAAAAAATAGGTTAAGGACTACGATGTAAAACTGATCATAGGTTAGGTCCTTAAACATCCAATTTCTCAATAAAAAAAATAAAGAGAAAATTCTTTGTTTCGTCTATAATCTTTTTTATTTGATCCATTTGGGTTCTAAATAAATTTTTTTAAAAAAAATTTTAAGGTCTCTATCTTTTTTTTTTATTTTGTCCAATTAGATCCCAAATTTTTGTAATGAACTTTTAGAATCCTTTATAATTTATTTTAGACCTATGTTGATTCCTTATCTTTTTTTCGTTCCACCAAAAATATCTTTTTACCCTGAAAACCTTCGACTTAGGCAAAATCAACGGCGAAAATATAAAAGCTGCACTGGAGATCAACTATTTTGTGTAAGGCACACAACCATGAAGACTTGAACCCATTTCTTCAAGTAAAGACTAAAAGACCTGATCAAACTCCTATTCCAAAATGTTTTCACGGAAGCTCATTCTTGAAGTTTTTAGCCAGTAGCGTCATAATATCAAAGAAAAGAAAAGGTTGAGCTTTGTTTTTCGATGGTTGAGGGATGAAGAAGCTGGTTGTGTAGAAAATGATTGATGACTTTTTTTTAATTGGAGAAATAACCTGAAATAGTGAAGGGACGAAAATACTTTTATATATTTTGACTAATTTTATTTTTTCACTGTTAAAGTTGCCTAAGTCAGAGGTTTTCATGGTAAAAGGATCTTTATGGTGGAATGAAAAATAAATAAATAAATAAAGAACTAACATGGGTCCAAAATAAATTATAAGGGAATCTAGAAATTCAATATAATAATTTGGGATTTACTTAGACCAAATAAAAAATGGTAGAGACTTTAAAAGTTTTTTTTTTTTTTTTTTTAAAGATTTAGGATTCAGATGAACCAAGTAAAAAAAAAATAGAGATGAAATAGGAATGTTCTCAAAAATATATATTTTTTGGTTTTTAAATTTTCTGTTTATTTTTGAAAAAATAAATGTATTCTTATTAAAAGTTTCATTTCATGCTTTAAAAAAAAAAAAATTTCCCTGTTAACCTATATTTTGATTCTAATACTAATATGAAGAATAATAAAATACCTTTACTTCTTTTTTCTATTAAATCCGACCTCTTACTTTTGTTAATTTATTTTTACAATCAAAATGAAAAGAAAAAAAATAAAACAGATCAATCAGTGTGGATTTTTTTCATTACCATTTTTTTTTTTTTTAAATCCAAACTCATTAGCTTAGAACATTGATAAGTGAACGTAATACTTGGTGGCGGTCCGGTGACTTTGTCAGTTTTAAAATTTGTCAAACTAAAAATAAACCATTCATTGCCTCAAATTGTTGGTAAGGTTTGGTTTGATTGATTTTTATACATTTTTCTATTTTAATAAATTGTATAACAAAACTTGATAGAACTTTATAAAGAAAATAATACAACACAAATAAATTTAGATTCAAACTTGTATTATATTTAAATGAATTTGATTATATTAAATTTAATCTATAAAAAAAGATAATAATAATAATAATAATAGAAAATTATATTTTACCTCAACTATTTAAAACTCTATAAGGGCAACTTAATAAATTAATGGAATTAGAAAAAAAACAAAAAATTTATTTATAATAATTAAAAAAAGGATGATAAGTGCATAATTTAGTCAGTGGATCTGTTTTTGGTTGGATTCTGAGTGGAGATAATAAAATAGAAATAGAATAACAGTATTCCGGGCGGCAAGAACGAACCACGTCCACGTCCCTCCATCCCAACTCAGGACTATAAATAATTTCTTCGTCTGCTGAGTCACAAGTCATAAATATATAATCCAAGTCCTTCCCCTTGCTTGGCATTATTAAATTTTTTGTAACTAAGGCTAAGAGCAGCTGTGAAGACCTACTACCACCTATTTATTTTGGTTTCTACAATATGTTCTTCATATGGGTAACCTTATAACAAAATGATGATGATGATGATGGATAAGCCCAGTGAATATTGAACTTTAAGAAATAGGGAAATCATGAATAAGGTTACATTAATAGTATATTTGGTGTACAGTACAGTACTTCCTGAATTCCTGAAGGTTTTCTCCTTAGCTTTGGGCTTCCATGCCTAGTTAAGGTTAGGACAACTTACAAAATAATTCTTTATTGTTAAAAATCAATTCATGTTCCATATGAAAAGTAGGTTTTTTTCTTAACAGCAAAAATATGATCGACTTTACAAGGAATAATTCTGATGGACCTCAATTCTCCTCACTTTTGTTTTATTTTATTTTTCATTTATTTATTTAAGTTAGCCCGATTATTATTATTATTATTATTTTTTGTCTTTCCTTATAGGGATTCTTTGCTCTCTCATATATATATTTATTTATTTATTTATTTATTCTAGTTGTGGGCCAATTCATTGAGTAATTTTCTAATTATATTTAAAAATTCCTTTTCAGTAATGAATAATTGAAAATGAGAAAGTTGTGCAAAAGGAATTTATGATCATGAAGTGATGGAACTTTAGGGCAGTGTCAAGAACTCTCCTACTCTATTGTTATTCATAGTAAAAATAAAATAATTGTAATTTAAAAAATCAATAACTGATAAAAATCTCATGTATAATAGTTAGTTTTTTTTTACGAAAAAATGAGGAAAAAAATTGTGTTTTTTTGTTATCCTTTTTTTGAAATATTTTCTTTTTACTTACTTTTACTTTTGAAAATCGATGGTGGTACTCTACTTTTCCTCTTGAAGATCAGCTGTAATGCTATAAATATCCTTATCATGTTTCGAATTTGATACTTCCTAAACTATCAAGATTTAACCCAAAAAAAAAAAAAAGTGATTGATAAATCTCTTCTTCCTATTCTTTCATGCTTTATAAGATGAGAGGAAGATAGAGGTCTTTATCAAAGAAACCCCATGAAATTATTTGCAAGAAAACATTATCCAGAGGAGGAGGAAAAGTTTTTTTGGAGATTGCTTAGGAGGATCATCCCCGAGAAAGAGAGTTTTTTACATGTGAATTTCCAAAACCTTGAAATCATGCATGTCGGAATATGTTTTTTTAAGTAGAAAAGACAAAGTAATTATGGATCAATCTCATCCTCCCAAATTCATCTGCTGTTCTTAGTTGGTTGGTTCTAGTCAAGTCAGCTCACGAGTCATGACAGCCAATTGGATATGTTCATATGTATCTCAAATCACCATATTGCAAATATATTTTTTAAATTTATAATTATTTAAATATGTAATAGTTCAATATGAATATATATAGGTTTAACCCTAAAAGGTGGAGGATATTGATGTGATATCAATTGGTCTCCGCACTCCATTCATAAAAATGTTCCCTAAAGAACTTAACTTTAAATTTATAATTAAATATTTATCGTCTATTTAATGTTAAATTTAAAAAAAAATACAAAGAAATTACTATATTGTGCTTCCAAGTAATACAGTTAGTACGAAAATTATGCATGTCAATAAGATTTTCATTTTACAAATAGAATTTTATATAAATTTAAACATTTCAATACCAAGATATTAATATTTAATTTGAAGGGATAATAATAATTACTAGAGGACGAACAAAGTTTGAGCTTTATTTTATTGTTTAATTTATTCACAGGCCACATGATTTGGACGATCATAAGGGAGGCTCTGTACCCAAGACTATTCCCCAAGTCAAAATATTTCGGCTACCAACAGACTATTCCTGCGGTCAACATTGAATATGCCACAGTTTCCCAAGAACCCTTTTTTTTTTTGGAATTCTCTCCCTCATGCGAAGGTTGGTTTGCCTTTGATTGACCCATGATTGAATTATTTAAATTTAAATTTCGCATTCGTCTAAAGCTAGATATTCTATTTTTACTTGTATAAATTTTAAGAAAAATGCTTGAATTGATTCATTTTATGATTTTAATATCATAATGTCAATTATCTTAATAAATTTTTACTAATTGAAGAAATAAGATATTCAATTTCGAACAGTTCAAAATGAAAAATGAGACATTTAATTTTGAACGAAAGAAATAATATTTAAAATTAGATATTTTCTTATCTAAAATGAATAAGTTCTAAATTTAAAGCTCTACAAACATAAACTTTAATTTAAAAAATTTACAATTAACTCTTTAATTGAAGGAATTTACATCTCACTGAACTGACGTAGTACCACTATTATCAATGTTAGTTTCAAAGAAACACTCGATAACTTAAGGGCAAATGCACTCCATTTTCATAAGACTTACTGGTACTTTTAGCCCATGAACTATTTTAGTTATTTAATTTTGATTCATAATGTTTTATTTTTTCATGTTTGGTCATCCATAAATTTTAATGTAGTAACTTTGGTTCATATTGTTTTATTTTATCTTTTTTGATCATCAAACTTTTTTTTTTTTGGATAAGTTTGGCCATTTTCACCAAAAGCATGTTTTAGACTATTTTTTAGTGGAAATGATGAGGGTATTTTTGGCTCTAGTGTGTGGGGAAAAAAACCTTGAAGTGCCAAAAATAAGCTTGTCATTTCAGTTAAAAAATAGCCTAAAACATGTTTTTGGTAAAAATGATATGGAAAAAAGTTATCATATTGAATGTCCAAAGACAAAGAAAAAAAAAAAAAACTTAATGGATCAAATTTAAAAAATCAAAATAGTTTATGGACCACATGTGACATTTAGTCTTTTTATAATGTTAAAAGTAAAAACTTATTTTATATAGAGGGAATGAATAGAAATACAATAAAATTTTCTAAGGCTCCCGAGGGTATTTAGTCTTCATCTGGTTGTTGATTCCTAAGGAATGTCCAAAAATTCGAAAATAGTTGTATCAGGATACACGATGAATCTATCTTTCATGCCTTACGAGGTGATACACTTCGCATGGCCCTTTTTTTTCTCCCTAACCTTCTTGAGTTCCGGATCTAACAAATTATTGATAGAATTAGATTGATACATGACACATAATAAATAGCATAGGGAACTGGGCCTCTAAACTATTGGAATTCTGCAATTCGTTTGATGAATACTTGATCCTTTTCTCCAAGAAAAAAAAACTCCTAACTACTATTTTAACTCTTCACTTTAGTAGAGATATAGTATGGTTATACTTTTATTGTTGCCAATTGAGCTGTAGGTGTAATACATGTGTCATGACAATTGATTTAGATTGGAGGGAATTAGGTAGCCTTTCCACTTCTTCAATTTGCACAAAATTGACAACCTTAACATGCAGTGTTGGCAGCAGAGAAGAAATCTGTTGTTTCCACAACCACCATGCTAGTCCAGTCATAACTCACGAATCCACACCAACCACCATTTTCCCACCAAGGAAATCCTATACCCCCTTTTTCTCTTTCATTTTGATTTGATAAAAAATTAAGAAATACTTTTGACTTTCGTAAATTTATTAATTTATCTTCCCCATGAATGTAAATAGTGGTGAAAATATAAGAGGTTGTTAATGAAATTTTATATTAAAAATTCATTTATTTTTAAAAATGAGACGTTAAATCTTAGATAAACTAAAATAGATATATATATTGTTATGTAATTCTAGATAAAGAGAGTACTATTAATTGATATTTATACTATTTTAAAATACAAATATTTTTTATGCAACTATCTGCCATTAACATCTTTATTTAGTAAATTACTTTATAATTTGTGTAAAGGTCAAAAGATATTTAAAATCATTATAGCAAGTTAAATATAATAAGACTATCAACTAAAGTTTGGCCAATCACTCCAGCTAACTCAAACAAAGAATTTAGCGAGGCATAGACTTCAGCACATTATTTATAAATAAATAAACAAATGGTTATATAAATATTCTCAATTCATACTCTCTCCCTAAATATAAATCCACCATCTTTTAAATATAAATATTATACAATAATCAATATGTAATTACATCAAATTTACCCACTGTTTGTTTTTTTATTTCTTGAGGAATCAAACTATAATTATAAATGTGAAAGAAATGATAAAACTATAAAAAGAACAGTTGAAAGACTGACATTTTGTAACAGGAGAAGAATAAAAAAATTATAATTTTGATGTTTGTCACAGTTATTATTATTATTATTTATCCTTTTCTATTAGTACACTTCAAATGATAGTGGTTTGTGGTAAACTGAGAAAAGTATCAAGGACTATTGGCATTTAGACATCATTCCTTACCCAATATCAACTATGGCCGCAAAGTTCCAAATAGATGAAAGGGCCATTGAAACTTTCACCAAAAATTTTAAGCACAAAACAAGAAATCTAGGACCTCATATGACAAGGATTTCAAAATATGAACTTAAAACATCAAAATCTACAAAGCACAAACTACATGGAAAAGAACATGAATAAACAAGCAAATGGATGCTGGCCGCGAGCAAGGAAGAAGACGTCCAAAAGTGGCAAATTCTGCGTCATGTTTCTCACTAATGCATAGCTTGCTATGCTGCAGATCTTACCAATTCAGATTCCAGCAACTTTAGACCGGCATTACAAGAATCTATGACAGAAGAGATAATCCTTCTCTGCAAATCTTTGAAATCCAAAGCAAGCTTTACATCCCAACTGGCTGTTTCCCTGACAGAGAGAATGGAAGGTTCAGAGCGGAAGAATTTCTCATGGTGCAGGGAGATCTCATGTTAAAAAGCTAACATGAACTCACCTGTCATCAAAATCTGTCTCACCAAGGGTATCCAACATACCCTCAGATGTAGAGCACAATTCAACAAGTATTTCATGTTCAGTTTTCAGTTTATCCTGCATCCAGAAATTATGTGCAGAGGAGGATCATTTAGAAGCAAGTACTTGCTACAGACTATTACAGGAAAGGGAAAATGGAATAAGATGGGCAGCACTGCATGGAAGTTTAGAATCACATACAAGTGTTTCTGTTTGTAATGTAGAACCCTTTGCTTTTCGGAGATGATCCAATAAGGAAGGAGGTAAACCATAATTAAAAATCCCATGGTTCTTTGAGAACCAGGTACCCCGCACCATGTGAGTATACCAATCACATTTGCTCCCTCCAACTTCACAATCTTCTTCTAGGGCTAGGTCAATATCTACAAAATAGTGTAGAAAGAAAAATTTAATGCAAGAAAATGAAGACATATGAACCAGAATTCAATATTGACGTAAAGCCAAACAGCAAGCAGCACAGCCACAGATCTTTCTGCAATTTATACAGATGCAATAGAAAGTAAGATCAAGAATCCTACCCAGAGGAATAACATCATAAGGATTGTCTTCTTGGGGCAAGAAGCCATAAAATGTAAGCAGATGTGAGCTGGAGAAATTGCCATAGCTCAGAAAGCATTCTTCTCCAGCATTACATGGTCTTGACATAGGAAATTTTAAAGAATTTGTCACAGGATCCATTTTCCCATAGCGTGTTATGTGCGGACACGTCTGTCGAGGAAAAAAGCAGTGTCAAAAAAGAAGCAGGATGAATTAGCATAAAATTGTGCCCATTTAATCAAGAAGAGCTACTCCTAAAACAACAGTGTGGTGTCTTAGAGAGTGCATACTGAACAGGGACAAAACCACTGTTTACCTATAATGCCAAAGGAATATTTGTAGAAAGACATTCCAACTCTCTTTATGAGTCCCTGGACAATAATTCTATTTCATTGATTTTTTCCTTCAGACCTCTTCTTTAGGTAACTTTGATGACAATAAGGAAAGAAAGAGAACCAATTAATCTGGAAGAGAAAGGCAAGCAGACCGAGTGATTGAGAAATCCAGCAACAGGGACTAAGCAGGTCCTCAGCTTTCCATCATTGAACATAACTTTCATGCTATTAGAGTACCAGAGCTCACAAGCCCACAGAAACTGTTCCCATGTGTATAATTCAGATGGAAACACATCAGGATAATTATCAGAGAGGAGAGGAAACAGCTCCTCATACTGGTTGCGCAAGTGCTGTCAGAACGTCTAGAGAAGTTAAATAGAAATAGCAACAAAAAATGCTGAAGTACAATCAAAACATTTCGCAAGCCCTTTAGCAGTTGTCATGCCACTATTTTCACTTCTAAAAGTTTTAGCAAATATGCTAACTTCATATTACAATGAAGATAACATGCCATAAGAAAATGCTAGTTACTACATTCATATCATTTCTCCACATTGATTACTAAAGACTTTTAGTAAAATCCAAGGTTGACGTGAGATGAAATTACAGGTTTGGTTTTTAGCCCATTATACCAGAAAATATCATAGGAACATCATGTTGATTCTTGAAAATTGAAAGAAAAATTTGAAGGAAAGAAATCCATATAGAAGATAGTTCTTTTGCCTCTTCACCAATACATGATTTTATCATGTATTGTTTCCAGGTTTCTATTGGTCTTTTCCTTTTTGCATCACATTTAAACACATTCTACTTTTTCTTCTGAGTGCAGCAGGTGTAGGTATAAACCATTCTAGGAACAAAATAGTGGAAAATTTGTTGAAAATTTTCAATAATCTATGGCTTGAAAATTTGTTGCTTAGATTTACTAACAAAATTTTCAAAACAACACTATTCAAGATGTTGTTTCATAGAACAAATGCAAGACGTACTTATTATCAACTTTACTACCCTGAAAAATCTACTGATATTTTTATGTATTTAGTAAATCGAGCTTAAAGCTTTTTATGTCAAATCTCCCCGTGAAGGAAAGGAATCTTCTTAAAAAATCCCAATTCTGCATTGGTTGTCTAAATTGGATTATGGTTTTCCCATAGGTTTTTCGTTATATATTCAAAATACATGAAGCCAGACGGATGTGTATTGAAATTAAATTAACCTCTTTTGCTTGCACCATATCTTCTAACAAAGAAGTTCCATCCAGTGCCATAAATGCATGGACAGTGAAGCTCAAACCTGTTGCAAAAATAGATGGAGTGACAGATCATGTTAGAAAATCTGTGAAACCACATGTAATCTGATTGAAAGGAATTGAATTTAATGGATATACAGTCTTTAGACTGAAATAATTAAGAAACCTTTCATGATTAAATTAATTATTCACTGTAATTATGGCTGCAAGCCTGCAAATGAGCTTAGCGAAGTTTGACTTTTGCCTTATGGAGCTCAAGCTTACAGAAAATATATCCAGACACAAGCTCTTACTGACAATATTTTCTGGCAACAAAACAAAGCTCAAGGAAAGCTCGACTTGTTTGAGATCAAAATTCCGGTAACCATTTTTTTCAACAACAAAAAAAAAAAAAAAAATGAAGTGAAAATGCTACCAATAAATTCCAGTTCTTAAAATTTAGAAATATCTTAAGTCTACATATTAGCAACATCTTCCATTGCAGCAACGCTACAATATTCAGAACATAATATAATCATTTGACTAACAAGAGATAAAATTTAATCTAATTCGAAGTCATAAAATTTAACAGTAAGCAATTTAGCAGAGTGACATAGAACATTTGAAACTTGTCAAATACTTATTACTCCTCTGTTGAAGATTGGATGTCCAATTTTTAATATACACATTTTTCATTCAAATTTCACTAATAATTCCAGGGGATTACCTCCACTAATACACTTGGTCCAACCACCAATAGCATTAATAATACAGATAAAGTGGTTACTTGTAATTTTTACTTTTATTAAGTCAAAAGTGGACATTATAGGGTGTACATTTTATTATGTATTGAATAGAAGATTTATCATCAATAAGGTTGTTTTGGTGGATTTGAATCTTTTCTACTTTTATTTTTACTCATTCAATTAAACATACATGCTTCAACTAGACCAGATTTAACTATTTATAATTTTATAATATCTCCAGCAGATGCAATTTTAAATAATTAATAAACTAGCTAGTCTGCATTTTCTAGAAAACAAATATAAGTCAAGTATATCTCAATGGAGAATGAGGAAGCAATATCAAATTAAAGATTATTAGTCTATCCAATTAATTGGTTTTCATAAACAAGATTAACACAGATTCCAGATTCCAGAGTTCAAGAAGTTTAAGATGATATTAGTAAGTAAAAACTAGTTAGAGGATTTTAAGGTACAGTTATTCTCATTGGTATAAGGTTCTCTTTCTGACACTATGAAATAATAGATAATACTCCCTAATTCCAAATTGAATATTCACTTAATTTACAAGCCAAGACGAGCTAGAATACATTGGGCCTGAACTCGACTCGTTCATATTTTTTTTAATATCGGGTTTGGGCTCACACAAGTCTAAATATTTAAGCCCGAGCTCAACTAGACATTTAGAAGGCTCCAACTCAACTAATTAGAGTAAAACAACTTGAATTTTGGCACCTTTAAGCTTGGGCTTGGGCTTGGGCTCGTTTAGGCTCATTTTTGTGTCTTACCTTATTTTTCTTAAAACTTTAAGAAGCAATAAAATATATTATATATAATAAATAAATAAATTACATAGTTAATAAATAAATCATACTGTATTATATATAATATTAATATATTATAAATAAAATAATATATATTTATTAAAAAGCCCGTTTAGACTCGCGAGCCTAACGAATTGAATACATGAGTTTGGCTTGGCTCATTTAACAAGCAAGCCGAGTCTACCTCAACTAAGGTGAGGCAAATTCAAGCTTTTACCGAACCAAACCCGAACCGTTTACAAATTGTCTCGTCTCGTCTCATTGACAATCCTACTTAATTATTTTGATATGCCTAAAATTAAATTTCGCATCCAAAAATAAACATTTTACATCTAAAATTCTACAAATAATCACTTTAATTTAATGGATTCATATACAAGGTTCCACCTTAAAAGTTAGGGGAGAAATAGAATTCAAAGTTGGCATATCTATATAACTTATTTAGGTTGTCTGAGCTTACAAGCTCAATATTCAAGTCAATATCTTAGCGAATCATGTATTTACAGACTTGATGAGCTAACGGCCAAGCGAGGCACTCATGACAAGCTTCCCACTTGATGAGCTCAGTTCCTTCGCATCCCGAGCTTCAATTACCTCATCCAGTTTCCCACTTTGTTTTTATCATTTTCTTGAAGCAATGATGGTTTAAAAAAAAAAAAACACTAAATTTTTCAAGCTAATCAGTTCAAAACGTACGAGAACAGAATCCATAAGTTCATCCTGACAGCAGAGAGTAGCTACAATGGGGAAAAATACACTCATTTCTAGATAATTTTGCATTTGTTGGGCTGCATTGTAATGTTTATAAGTGCAGTAACCAATTTCTTAGAAGTTAATTAGGGAGAACAATACTAAGATATGAAGAACTCCACAAATTGATAAGAATGGAGGAAGAACGAAAGCAGGAAAAAGAATAAGACTAAAACCAGTTGCTTGACTGAATTATGACTGACAAAATGAATCAATATGAATATGTTGACAAGTATATTTGAAACTAAACCTGTATTAAACTCTGCAGGTAGCGTATCAAAATATAACTTGAATTTGGAATTGCAATTATGCCTCTCCTTCATGCTCCACAATAATAACATTGTCTCTGGCAAAATCCCCTCAATTTTCTCCTGTAGTGGAACTGCCTTAGGAATACAAACAATTAATGACATCAATGATAACTTTAAATCTGACTGCTATACAACTAACAACTTAACAGCCATGCAGAAACTAATCTATTTCAATATAGAAATATAATTTTCAATTGGCAATCAAAAGTTGATCAGACCAGCAACCTCATCTTCAGCATAGTAGGAATTATATGTGGGAAAAACAACCAATTACTCATAGAGAACAGACTTTGTCTGTGAATTGGAATCCTGGGCTCACAAATAAGATAAGTATTTTAATGCACACTCCCCATGCAACTCTGACTCTAACAAAGTGGATGCTTCAGCTATCTTTCGTGGGAGTATCCAGGATTCGGAACAGTAGGATTTCAACTGAATAATAACTAAAAGATTCATTCTTTTGATAAGCTGGCATTTAACTCTAATATTAGCTACTTCTAACCCAGGTCCTTGAGAGAACTAGTGTCTCAACTAGTTAAATTTTCTAGTCTTGCCAAAATTATCTAAACATATTTCTACTATCTAAGAAAAACTTTTTAAGGTGAAAAACTGAAAGAAAATGGTTAGAAAATAAGACATCTGCAACCAAACAGATACTTACGAAGTTTTTAATCACTTACCATCTCAGATTCAAACACAAGTTTCTCAGAAATGATTAAGGCTTCAGGAATTTCTACTGCAGTTTCCCCGATTTTCAGATCTTTGCTTGCAATCGTGCCTCTTCCAGCTCCTTCAACATCTACATGAACCCCAGACCAAAACAAAATCATTGAAATTAGTTCTAATCTTTCTAACTTCAGCTAAGTTTCACAGGGAAATTCTGACAATTTGTGAACCAAACCGGCATAAACAACTTTAAGAAATTATGGAAGCTTCTCAACAACTAGTTAAGGTAAGATCTTACAAGCAATATCCAGTTTTGTGCTGATACCATTGCTTTTACCCCACTGCAGTAGAGCCTTCTCTTTTTCACAACTAGAGCCTGTTACAACTCTGGTTTCCTTGCCATCTTTCTTTCCAAAGTCATGGATCAGGTTAACAGTTGCATCGCATAACTCTTGCAATACATTTATTGTCTTTGGTTTATGAATGGAAATTGAATAATCAATGCTCTTAAGAACTAAAGTCAATGCTTCCAGCTCATTTCTTGGACTACTAGAACCCAACAAATTAGAGTTATAAGCTTCCCCAAAATAGAGGTCGATCTGCACCATAGAGTACCATCTTATTAGATAGAGTTAAGATTCATAAGGAGTTCGTGAGGATTTCGGTATTGTCAAGTCAAAAGGAGTTCATAAGATAAAACGAGACTTCATAGAAATTCCAAAGACAACCTTGATGTTAAAAGGAACCATAGAAAAGAAAAAGATGAATTAAAACCCAACAGACGTTCTAATAATAAGGTTTCTACGAGAGGATTTTGATACTGCAACATCAAAATGTATTCAATAGAACAATTATTTTATAGTTATGTACAAGAAACCTAAGATTTGTATTTACATCCCCAGGAATTAATTTGAATGTAGAGCTGCTAGCTGTTTTTTGCATTATTAGTCATAGACTTCTGAAGAAGCAAGACAAATTATTCACAGTGATAACTTGTACCTATACTACTATTCAACATTTTCCGAAGGCAGATCAGAAAAATTAGTACCTCATCTGAGTTTATGATTCTTGCTTTCCCAAGCAATATTTCCATGACATGCTTTAGCTGTTCAGGAGTACAGCAGCTCTTTAAAGTTATGTGTCCCTTTGGATAAGTGTCTTGTAGTAATTTCTGTCGCATAAAAGAGTAATAATTATATTAGAAGTAGCAAAAGCGAAAACTTATAATCTCATAACTCTGAGACCAAGTAAAAGGATTTACTAGAAGATTTCAAACCTTCTTTTTCTCAGATAAATGATCATCTTCAGGCAGGTCAAGAACAATTGAAATGTCATCATCAGTCTCACCATTTGCAGAGGGTAAATGTTCCTTCAACAAGTAAGCAGACACATGTTATGTATTTGATTGCACTTACAGAAAGGGAATGCATCAAGAAAGTTCTTGCAAAATGTTTCCATGAATGAGTATCAAAATGGAGTTCAGAATGAAGAGCACATGTATGCACACACACAAAGCATTTCTATTTCTATTGTAATATAGTATTATGCCATTCCTGTCTGAAAGGAGCGAGAGAGAGAAGAAGAAGAAGAAGAAAACCCTCATGATCATAGTTCAATACTGGATATCGTACAGCAATAAGGGAGTAAATTCTTTTCTTCCTTTTTTTCTTCTTTTTCTGGAAAGTACTTCTTAACCCAAAAGTAATCATTCCTAAAATTGGTTCCTGTCATTAACGTTTCAGCATCTTCCTTGCATACCAATCCTTCTGAAATCCACAACTAATCGCATTTCACAAACTTTCTCTTGCTGAACAAAATTAATTGTTGCAAATTAGAATTAGAGAGCTTAAGCACTCTTGCTCAGAAAATCTGAAATGAACAAATTACATGCCGCATCACTTAAACTGTCCATAGACTGCAGTTCACAATTCAAAAAAAAAGAAAGAAGAAGGACTTGCTCCTGATAAAGGGATGTGGAAATGGATTTAGTAACTGATGAGAAAGTGTGAGAGTTATAAATGAATCAAAAAATGTTCTCAGTATCCTCATCAAGCAAGAAACCTTTCAGGTCCAGAATAGTGTATAGTTGGTTTCCCCCGACTTCTGCTACTTCATCTGACGCTAATTCAAGAACCTACTTCATATTATAGTATGATGAAAATATTCTCAATAGACTTTCTGAAGAATAATCTGGTCGGATTTCGTTCACCTAGCATGCCCCCTACCCTCCACAACAATATTGCTAGACCCTATCTCTTTGACCACTGTTGCCACAACTGCAGAAGCAACCCCAAATTATTTTTGTGCTAATTATAATCACAATTTGAATCAACATGGTCTTTCTAAGGTTGGTTTTCCTAAACTCATGTTCCACAAAGGGAGTTTGTAGTCAGAAAATTGCAACTTATGGTTGAGTGCAGGAAGCTGGTCAAAGCTTAAAGCCTGCAAGAGAAGATTACATTTGTGACTGTCCAACAAAACATAGTCAATTGGTTCTTCTAAATTCATAGTTGTCCACATCATTTACAATAGAACCAAAAACTACAAGAAGAAGGACAGTCCTTTGAAAGCAGACTATGGTGCTTGAGTGTTTGTTCAACTAATGTACAATATTTCAATCATTTTTCCCCTCTATTTTTTCTCACTGAATGGATTTTTCTTCCATGTGTTGCTCTTTTAAATAGAAAGAGAAGCCCAAAAGACAGTCTTAGGACATACATTCATGTCAGCTTAACCTAAACAGAAAAGCAAAATACCAGAACTAGAAAGAAATAGATTTCTAATAAATCCCCAAATCCTAAAGTGTAAAATTTCTAACCTAAGTTAAAAAAAACGTTCATTTCAGTTTCATAACAGCAATCCAGATGAACTTTAACCTAAGAGAATGCAGAAACTAACTTAGCCCGGTAAAATGTCATTCCTCCTCCTAATTCAGAATCTAAAATCATAACAACTGCCCAACTATAAACAAATATCATCTTCAACTCTGTACTTTTTGATGAAATTATTAAGTAATCTCCACCAAATTAATGTATATGGACGTGACGAAACTACTCGAAGAAATTCAAATAGAAAAAAAAAAAAATTGCTTTCTTTAAACTCGTTCGTCCCAATAACACAAACCTTAAAAACCTGTTTAAATCTGGGTTCCTGTTTTCTGAAACAAGAATTTAAGAAACTGAGTTACAAAACCACAGTTTTTACCTTGTTAACTTCCATTGAAGATAAATCAACGAGCAAAGTGAACAGGACCTTTGCTAATGGAGCTTTGGGTTTTAGAGGGGTTCGGGACCGTTACAAATTCTTAAAATTTTGGAGTGTTATTATTATTATTATGCAAGTACAAGAAGCCAAGTGCACTGGCAGGCTAGAACCAAGTGCAAAATATTGAATAATTCATCGGGATTCCTAGCCAATAATAATAACAATAATCCATCAGTAATTTTCTAATTTCTTGAAAAGAAATAAAAAAATTTTCTGAACGAAAAAACAAATTTTAATTTTGTTTTACTCATTCAATTCTATTCCATTAAAATGTTATATTATAACAAAAGTTTAATTATGACATAAAAAAATGTTATGTGTTCTTTTTTCTACCTCATTTATGAATTATCTATTTTAAACACTTGTTTAACTTTAAAAAGAAGTCATTAAATTTAATAATATTGTGATAATTACACCCATATTTTCCATTCACGGTTAAAAATCAAAATTTATTTGTTTAACTAATTAAGGAAAAAAAGTTTAAAAGAAAAATAGACTTAATAAGTGTATTTGGACAAACATCCAATTTTCTAACTTTGATTTCTTTTCTTAAAAAATGAAATCTAAATTTCAAACTCTATTTCCATTGTAAATTTTTTAAAATTTCTCATTATATATTAAAATACAAAGTATTAAAAATAAACCTCAAATAATGCCCACAAAACTCTATCCTTTCATATCCTAATCCAGTGCCATATTGCCATTAATGCTCTCCCTTTTAGTGTAGAATCAACCGGAATCAGGCTCTCTTGCACGGGCAGAGAGAGCATTTGGGTCGACGGAAAAAAGAATAAAGAAAGGAAAAATAGAAAAAGAAAAGAAAGAAAGCATGAATAGGAGAAATCTTATGCATTATCAAAGAAAGAGTTTTTTTACCCTCGTCGGGTTAATTGAAATTCAAATGGGATTAACTTTTTTGGATGTTAAGAAAAGAGGTGGTGCGATTTTTGGAAAGTCACACTTACACTCTTCTGATACAAGTGCGACTTTTTAAAAGTTTTACTTGACAACTCAGCTAAATGCGACTTTTCAAAGTCACACCTATATAAATTATTAGAATAATACATAAAAAATGACGATGTAACCTCTAAAACTAGAATCCTTTTTCAAATACATAAATTTAAATAGGTTTTTTAGCTGTGAAATTTATGGTATTACATTTTCAAACTAGGTAGCTTAAAAGTTCATACATTACACTTATTTCCAAACCTCCCAATAATAAAAGTGAAGTTTAATTCTACAATTGAACAAAATAATATTTTTAAAAATATCAATGTTTAAAATGCAAGATGCATTTGTGAATAAATTTACAATCAAAATTGAATTTTTTCTTGTCTAAATTTATGTATTTGAGAAAGGGTCCGAGTGTTGGAGGTACTAAATATCACGCACATGCAAAAATTGCTAAATATATGTTTTGATGAATAGAATAGGTGTGGCTTTTCAAAAGCAACACTTAGCTGAGTAGTTAAGTGAGACTTTTTAAAAGCTACACTTGTATCAAATGAGTGTAAATTTGACATTTTCCTAACATCCAAGAAAGTTAACCCCATTTGAATTTCAATCTGGAAAGTAACCCCACAAGGGTTAAAAACTCTCCAAGAAAAGAAAGAGAGACCCAAAAGAAGGGGTACATTCTTCACTTGTAATTCTTTTATATTATAAAGAATTGGGTACTTATTAGATTTACAATACGCATACATCTGTTTTATAATGAATGAAGTTTTCACCCTTCAACACCGTCAGAACTTGCTATTAAGATATTGGTTGTGTTAGTTCTCTGAATATCTCAAATAAGTTTTGAGTTGCAACTGCTAATTCTTCTTGCCAACAACATATGAAAATGGCATGATCACCAACAAAGAGAACAAAGCGAAGGCTCCTTTTGGATTGCAAGTTTTGATTAAAAATGGAATGCAATGTGACGGTACCAAGAAGAAAAGAAGAAAGAAAATTTTGTTTCAAATGCATCCAATGAGTTAGAATGATTGACATATCAGAGATTGAAAAAGACCTAATTTTTGGGAAGTTATCATCCATTTTTTGAAAATTGGATTTGGATGTGGACCATCTTTGCCCAAATGAGATGTTCTCTTATTTTCAACTTTTAAAAATTGAACCATCCATTTAAATATAGTTGATACTTTTTACAAGGAAGGCTTCAGTTGAAGTAATTTTTTATACTTAACAAGAAAAAAATAAATAATTTTCGTCATTCAAAGTTAAATAAAAATAAGTGAATATGTTCTTGTAAAGTATAAACGTTTATTTGGACAATTTTTTAGTTTTTAAAAACTGAAAATGGGTAATTTTTTAATGAAATTTATTTGTTCAAATCTTAACCTATCTTAAATTTTTAAAATTTGGGTAAAATTGGTTGAAAAACTCAAAACTCAGTCAACATGTTACCCTATTTTTGTCTCCTCTTTTATCTTTATCTTCCCATGATTATCGAAAAAATTTGCCTCAAACATGAAAGATTTCTCTCTAAGAATTTTGAGTTATGGAGGAACTAACAATAACCTTTCTCATAATCTAGTAATTGAGCATTTCTAGACACAAGAAAGATGCATTAGATTTATAGGAGATGGAGTAGGAAAGGTATTAAAAGATTTTCTTTGGTTGATAATGTATCCACTCATCATTCAAAGAGATGTTTGTCATCCCACCTATTCACTTATTTCTGCTACATGTTTACCTTGTTTTACTTCTCTCCTCTTTCTTCTTCCATTTTTGATACCATTATTTTCCTATGCTTCTCTTGCTTCCCTTCTTTTTCTCAGAGAACTTGACAACCATAGATTTTTGCATATGATTAGTGACTTCCAAAGAAAACTAGGTTAAGGATAAACAGTAGACATAAGTGGGAAATAATTGTTGGTCATCGATAAGACTTGGAAACGGAAGATCTCAAGTTTGAGACACGATGAGGGTGAACGGAGAATCGCTTTTGATCCTTGATGGTTGGGGGGTATAAGGAGGGTCAAGGAAGAGTGGGTGTAAAAAAAAAAAAAGAAAAAGAAAAAGAAAACTAGGTTGATAAACAATAGATGTAATCATGTAAATAGAATGAATAGTGGAGGGTAGTTAGATGATTTCAAATTGTTGGAATTATGAGTTGCTAATGATGAGATATTTCCCTTAGTGAGAACAACTGCTAAAAGAGTAGTTAATTAAAAGAAAGGGATATGACCTTTCTTTTAGACAATTATTTAAAGAAGGATATGACTCTTCTATTAACATATGTTTTTTGCGAAGAAAGAAACACATAGAACAGAGAATAATATTCCCTCTATCATATTTTCTCAGATTCTGATTCTCAAGATTGCAAAGGGCTTATAATCTGTGACTAATAAGGTATATTCATAATTGTGATATACTTTCTTATTCATGATTCAATTTGATCTCCGACATGTCTTCCGTAAGTTATTATCAAAATCTGTTTCCACATCTTAAAAGATATAATATCCTTCATAAATCTTTGGGAAAAAAAATTAGAGATATGAGTTAATCCAAATAAAAGTTTAATTTTTGAAAACATAAAATGGTATTTTCAAAAGTTCAATCAGAACATAAGTTTCTAGGTGATTTGTCCAAATAGACCCATCTTTTGAAAATTATCTTAGGAATATTGGTTCCGTTAATTGTGACGGCATACAACATCGAATGATGACAAAATATCTCACAAATGGTTGCAAAGGGATACCTTACGGTCTATAGAATATATATGATAGCCTAGAAAATATAAGAATATATAAATATATATATATATGTTGGATTTATATATGTATTTATTTTTATCGTTTCAAATATTTCACTCACTCTGCGGATTAAGTGTCTTTATTTTTTATTTTGAATTGTTTGAAAATGAACGTAACACTTCCTAAATCAGTTAAAATTTTGTTAAAAGATTGATATGATTAAGTTTAAAATGAACTAAATTAACTAGTTTTCTTAAAATTTATACACGTCAAAAGTAGACATTCAACTCTAGATGGAGGTATTATACAATTTGTGTTATATATAAATAAATAAATATATATATTTATATATGCGGTTTTGCTAAGGTGAGCTCCGGAGCGCGTCTTAATGCACGCTCCGGCCGTTACCGTAATGGCAATTTGCTACAGTGCACATGCAACCAAACAACACTGTAGCAAATTGCCGTTACGGTAACGGCAGG
>JAOXNR010000013.1:3157438-3180804 GCA_028571225.1 Parsonsia alboflavescens
ATGGGGTATGGATGTCCTGGGTGTTTTTGACTCTGGAATTCATAATATGTTCCTCCAAAAAAAATTCTTGCACTTTTTATGGACTTTTCGAGAGTTAGAAAGGAGAAAGCAATTCAGGGATTCTTTCTTGCTTGAGACTTTTGACAGAGAGGAACCAACCATATGTATTTTCTAATAAATATATTACTTTCTCGCATCATAAAGATTTTAACCATATATCGTTTAAAAAGATTTTCTTTATATTGTATAAAATTTTGTAAGAGAAGTTTCCACCATTCATCGTGCTTTAATGCATCTCGAATTTTCAATTAATCAAATAAATAAACAATATTAATTTTCTTGAAAATAAATTACTATTTTTGGAGTGACTAATTGCTTGCAAGATTCCTCTCCTGTTTTTTATTCTTTGGGCTTTCCATTGAAAATGAATTCGACTTCTTATTGGGATGATTCTCGCTTTAGAAGGAGGGGTGAAAATTTGTTGGCTATGCTCGTGTTGTTTTATTTTAATTATTTTCCAACTTCATTGACTTCAAGAAAACTAAAGAACAAAAAAGAAATAATAAATAATGCTCACTAGTGTACTATACCTAATTTATGGCTGCCTTTTTCAATAGGTTTTTGTGATCCCTCCATGCACAAAACATGGTGGCTCAAAATCTTAATTTTCTCATGGTAAAAAAGAAAGAGAGAGAAAATAATTTTGCTTTAGGATACAACATCGATCCCACCTAAAACGTAAATATATTGAATTTGAAATAATTTAAATCTCTCAATTTTTATTTTGAAATTTCTCAATCTCGTGAATATACACGGGGCTCAACCAAACCACTTCACTTGTTAAAGTGTCCTTCGAATTCAAAATAAGACATTTAATTACACATGAATAAGAGTATTATTTATATGATTCATGGATGATTAATTATTATCCAATGTGGTCCTTCGAATTCAAAATAAGACATTTAATTACACATGAATAAGAGTATTATTTTATGATTCATGGATGATTAATTATTATCCAATGTGGGATTGATTTTGTGGATGAAAATTTTGTTCCAAACTATAATAATAATAATAAATTTTTTTTAAAAAAAATCAGGGAGTACAGTTGTTGTATCGCTATCTCATGTCCAGATTTATTTCTTGTCCGATTGAACACAATTATCCTTTTCCCAACCTGCCCTATCAGAGTTTGCTCTGATGTTATGTTATGAATTATGAAGGGAATCCTTTTGTTCTTTTCGGGGATGAGATGATTGTGATCTCTTGCATTATTATGGATGAGCAATTTAACTATAATCAAAATTCAAGTTCATCAAACATATATAGAATTTTTAAGAATGTAATCTTTCGAATTAATCATAGAAACAGCACAACACATGGGAATATGAGGAGGTTGGCAAATACGATCAATCGTCTTTATTATACCAAAATAAATATTTTAAATTAGATCCTTTTTTATTCATACATATAATAATCATACATATTTTGATGTGGATTAAAGTATAACAAATGATTAAAAAGAAAAAAAAAAAAGTATAATGGTCCAAAATAAAAACAAAGGTCTCACGTCGAGTCATTGGTGGCCGGGGTGAGTATTGAGAGGTAATAATTAATGATGCCAAGGCCGTTTGTGTGCATGAGAAAATATAAGGAAATGACAAATTCAATTAATTAAAGAGATTGATTATATGAACTCATTCCAGCGAGGCACATCAATGATCAGATCAACCACTCTCCATTAGCCGGCCATTAAGGTAGAATCTCATCATCATCAACTTTCTTTTCTCCTATATATGGATTGAAGGGGCATTATAATTGAGCCATCTCAATAATATTATTCCCTTGCAATCAACCTTTTCAAAATTACCTTCATCTTTTTCTTTCCCTTCAATACGAAATGCCACATCCCTTATGGTTGATTGAGTGAGTCCTTTCACATAATAGAGGTGGGAGAATTGTATTTCACTCGTGACTCTTGTTCTTGAATTAATGGACTTGAAGGCAAGTTTAATTTTCAACATTCCTCTTATTGTAGAAAAGAAATTACTATAGATTGATAGATTTGAAAACCCAAATGAGTAATCTTTGGAGAAACATTCAAGATCATTTAAAAATATTGACTAATTTAAGATTCCTTCCATCACGAGTTTTCTTATTTTTAAATATAAATCATTATTGTTAATTTATTAAATATTTTATTGATTTATTTTTATCATACTATACATATCTCTCTCTTTCCCCTAATCAATTTTGTTATGTTAATTTGATTAGAACCATAAATAAGGACATTTTAAAAAGAAAAATATTATTTTAATTTTTATAAAATGACAGTCAATGATTTATAAATCGTGCATGAGGAAATTGCGTTTTCAAAGACTTCGAAATAAAACTTATCTTGCGACTAGACCGTTTATCTTTTGAGTAATGCTATTTGCTCAGATTTTTGTATCCAAACTTTGCAGAGACCATGCTCAATTACCAAGATACCATTTGTGTATTTCGAACACACAAGCATCAGAATTCCTTTCTATCTTTGTATTCATTTTATTTTCAAAACGACACTCGAACATCTAATTTTTTAATACAATTCACTGTCATATTTAATTTAATCAAATATTATCAGATTTTTTATATATATAATTTCCGCATCATATTTCTTTGTATGAAAAGATAATGCTAGACTTTGTGAATGAGGTTTTGAGTCTTTTAATGCGGGATTTTTAGTATAAGTATACACTAATAAATAATTATTAAATTGATACATATTTAAATTAATTTACAAATGAATTACTTCCTCTATCCAAAAATGAATGTTCCATATTTTATTTTGGATTGTTCAAAAATGAATGTATCATTTTCTAGACTAGTGAAAATTTTATTTAGAAAATTAATAATATAATATGTGAATGAAGTAAATCAAACTTTTTTTTATTAAAATATTTAGAAGTTAAATTGAGATATTCAATTCCAAGTAAATGAAGTCTTTTATACACGTGACTCAATCATTTTTACTGCAAAAAAATCCTGTCCAAGGTGATATAAGGATCCGTTTTCGCTATGATTTAAAAAATAAAAATGAAAATAATAAAATAGGGTAGGGAAATGCAAAAACAGAGTTCTTCATATATCAGGGTTGATCATTCTTCGCACGCATTTTTCAACTTGGACAGCTAAGCAATGTTGACAAAATCTTGACCTGTCTGACAGTCAAAAAATATAAAATTAAATACAAGAAAAATTTGCCTCCCACCTAACTGCGTTTGTCGTGGTTCATTTTAGCCCAATCATCAGCCATTTTATAGTAACAAGGCGGCCAGTTTGAAATATGGTAAGGTAAAAAAGTTTGCAATGTGAATCATATTGTTTGATTAGAAGACTAAAACGGGCAAGCGAAATGAAATATAGAGGGAGGTCTTAACTCATTCACCCTTTTTGTAATCAGAATTAATATTATAATATGAATTATATAAAGTGGTTATTCAAATTAATGTAGATTATATATATATATATTTTAATCGATATTTGAGATGATTTGACTCATGGATAAATTCCAACCATACAATATTTTTTTATTTTGATGACATAAATCCATGTGTAAGATTATATCTTTATTATCGATCTTGTTAATGATTAGAATAGGAACTTTAATAAATAGAATAATTAAATCTAAAAACAAAAAAGATGAATTCCAAAATGGATTTTCTTTGAAATTTTCAGTCCTACCTAATACAACAAAAGAAGGCTAAAAAAGGAAGTGTCTTGTCAAGCACTCAATAGAATAGAAAAAAGTATAAGAGATACGCAAGAAATAGATGTTATGGAGAAAAGCTTTTCGGGGGTCTGTTTGGTAATTTTCTGCTGCTAATGTAAAGGCCATGGAGTTGCTGACTGTCAAACGCGTCGGCGATTATTCACCGGACTGAAATTTTTTGAAAAGGACAATCTGCCTTTTCTTTTCCAACTCGATTTTCAGGAACAAAATCAAACAGCCCCAAAAAAAAAATGATGTCAACTTTTGCCATCATAATGAATGGACTTTTAAAGTCCCTTTGTTGTTTTTGAATCTTTCTTTACCAAACATGAAATCTTGATATTTGCCTCTTTGTTTCTTCACGTAATTATTAAAGACACTTCCCGTCTAATTCTATCCATTCAAACAGTTCTTTTCTTACTTTATATTTCTTGCCCCTTCACCGCTCTCAAAATACAAGCTCGGCAGCCACCATTTCTCTTCTCTCCTCTTGTTCTTCCTTTTTCACTCCTAAATTTTACATGGTTGTCAAGGAAAATTTTAGTGTCTATTTGGATCATGTTATCTTAATTCTATCGTAGTTCCCTTCTAATAATAATAATTGTTGTTGTCAAATTTAATTCCATGAGATCTAAAAAAAATTGTATTTTCTCTATTTTTTATTTATTATAAATCATGAAGATATGAAAAGGACAAGAAGGGAACTTTTGAATAATTTTACATTTTAAGACTTAATCTTTGATCAATTTTACACTTTAATCCTTAATTATTATTATTATTTTTTTTGATTGTGTTAATCCTTAAACAAATTATTATTTGACAACTTGGTCCTTTTAATCGTATTTTTTGAAAACACCAAGTCAACAATCACCTGATCAAATTAAAAGGGGCAAATCCAATACTAGGCCATTTAATTGGTGAGAAACAGATACTAACTGAAATCTTGTTGAACTATATTTAAGTTTCTGAATTAGTAAGAAATGGATTTAGGTGGGTCAGCAACATGAATTTAGTTCAACAAAATTTCAGTTTATACCTATTTTTTACAAATTGAATAGTGTAATATTGAATTAGTTTGGTCAAGCGATCGTTGACTAAACTTTCCAACGGTTTTTTTTAAAGAATAGGTTTCGAAGGATCAAATTGTCCAATAGTAATTTGTTCGAGAACCAACATGACAAAAAAATAAGTTAAAGAACCAAAACGTAAAACTAACCAAAGGTTAGATCCTTAAACATCCAATTACTCTAAGTCTTTTATGTATACACACATACTCCCTCTTTGTCTCTCTGACACTATTTATAAGTCATTAGTCCCTATTTCGTCAAAATCAAAATAATATTTTTTTCTTAAAATGTCTTTATTTATAATTCTAAGCAATCGAACCATAATGGTTAGGGAAAAGAGATAGAGACATGAGTAATGTGATAAAAAAAAATTAATAAAATACTTAATAAACTAAAAGTAATGACTTATAAATAGTGACGGAGAGAGAGTAACACAAAAAATTTCTGTCAATAGATATATAGTATTATTTCCTTTATGTACCACATAAATCCCTGTCAATATGCTAGTGGCATAAATAGGAACTATAGAATAAGTTAGCAAAACTTAGCCAATTACCAAGACAGCAAAGGAATTGAAAGTGCAAACAAACATGGTACATTGTGCTAATCTGCCTTGTATTGCATTTCCGGAATAAATTAAAAATAGCTTGGTAGAAAGGGCAACACCATCTAAAAAAGTTGTAATTGCTCACCCACCTAGAGGGTTCCACTAAGGGGGAAAAAACAGTTTTAGATTAATATAAGTAAATTTCTGAGTCCAATAAAACTTGATGCTAGCTCAAGTTGATTGTCATATTGGTGTTTTGCATTTTTTTTTTTTTTTTGTTTCTATAATTGTAAAAGTTTTTAAATTAGTAACAATATTGATGTGATCAAAATTCATTGATGCGGCTAATTTTACTATTATAAAATTTATGAAGACTCGAATAGCAACATAGAATTTTTATAGTAATTCAGGAATTATAAGTTTTTTTTTTTTTGGTTAAGTACACTGTTGATGCAATATAGAGTTGGAAGTTGAATTTTATTATTGAATTTAATAATTAAAGGTAGTAATATTTCAAAACTCATAAGCCTTTGAATTCACATTTGTAGTGGAGAATTTTAAATCTAAATTTCTACGTCCTTTAGGAAGAGCTCACCATTAATTGGAGTGGCCAGTAAAAATACTAAAGATTTTGATTTCAAACTCAATTAATAACCTTTTGGATTATCCAAATATTCAACTTCGAATAGAAAAGAATATTAGTAACTAAAGTAATTAAAATTACACACTTCCTCTCCTCTCTTATCTAATCCAAAATTTTCCTGCATTCAAACCAGGCCTTACTTGAAAAGGAATGGCTATGCTAATGCAGTAATTCATCCATTTTTATTACATTTTTCTACGGAAAAAAAGAAAAGAAAAGAAGTAGAAGTTGGAAATTTGTAAAGAGCAAGCGGTAGTTAGTTCTTCTTCCCCGAGTGTCCATTAACTCTTTTGAGCTTGAAAACATGCGGCACGTTTGGAATAAAATAATATGCATAAAAGAATGTCCAAAGCGGAAATAATTGTCAAAGTGCATTGGCAACTAATGGCTATATTTATACTATATAGATTCCCAACATCTCCCAATCAAACAAGTACATCCATACCCATGTGCCCTTATGGTGTACTCTCATCACATCCAGCTAACGAATGTGCAAACCAAGTACGATGGGAAAAAAAGGCTGGATATGTGCATTTCAATCCCCTGATAGACACAGGGCAGAAAAATGACTGGTTAGTTAGCACAACCATGAGAAGAATGTCAAGAAGAGGAAAATACATATATATATATTGTCATACCCGGACCCTAACCCTATTCAATTTATTGAGATTAGACTATAATAATTTAAAAAAAAGGGGCAAAAAAGCCCGTGTAAGGAGAGACCAAATGAAACCAGTATAGACAAGCAACCCCACATGCAAATAGTTCATCTATCAAACGCGCAGAGTATTTAGTATTTTCATTATTTGCACTAAAATAAGGAAAGATCAATCGAAGCTGGACAAAAATTAATCAGTAGCATTCATTCATTCAATTCTATGGCATTTCGTACATTTCTCTTTCGTAGTGTCCAATCTCTCTTGTCATCCCCAGCCCCCTCCCATTTTTCTTCATCTTCAAATTGCCAGCAAAGTTTCTATTTCCTCTGGGAACTCCGATCCCAGAAAAGATTAATTCATGAAAATGTCCCCAGAAAAAAATTTTAACCTTAAAAATGTATTTTAGTGTATTTTCTCATGGTCTAGTTCACCATTCTCCTGGCATTTGTTACAGTTATCTTCTTGCACTTTGCCGTCTTCCTTGGGACTCTCCAGTGCTCTTTTTTCTTGCTCCTCATCTTCCACCAGGGCTGTATTAATCTCCCTTGATTTCTTTTCAGCCCTCAACTTGAATGTCTGCAGCAATTCCCTTACAGCCTTGTCTTTGTCGCGCCGGTTCTTGATTAGTGCCTCACTGATATCAGCCGGAGTCATTTCCGCTTTCTCTGTCACCTGTTTCAATTCTTCCTCCACTTCCAAACCCAGATTACAATCATCATACTCCAAGTAATTCTTCAAAAGAATCTTCAATGCCGGAAAAGAGCAGTAATTCATGAATATGTGCATGTCCATTCTCCCACTCCTCAACAAAGCAGGGTCAAGCTTCTCAATGTGATTTGTTGTGAACACAAAGATTCTCTCACTCCCGCAACAGGACCACAATCCATCGGTGAAATTCAACAGACCAGATAGAGTTATTGTATTCCCACCGTCCTCACCACCATCGCCGGAACCGGGAGGCGGCGATACATCATAGCTGTTGCTGTTTCGAGGCCCGGAATTACCATTATTGCTCTTTTTCCTGTTAGTCAAATTGATTGAGCAATCTATGTCCTCAATAACAATAATGGATTTTGAACTAGTCTTCATTAGTAACTTCCTCAGCTCAGAATTTGTATGCACTTCAGTTAATTCAAGATCATAAATATCGTATCCAAGAAAATTGGCCATGGCAGCTATCATGCTAGACTTTCCAGTCCCCGGAGGTCCGTAGAGCAAGTAGCCTCTTTTCCATGCCCTTCCGGTCCTCTGATAAAATGATTCCCCATTGGCAAAGTCCTTAAGATCTGCCATAATTTCAGCCTTTTTGGCTGGATCCATGGCTAATGTTTCAAACGTACTAGGATGCTTAAAGGGTACGGACTCCCAAGGGTGGCCTCGAGAGTCAAGTGAGCCCCCACGTGAATTTGTGTAAAGCAACCGATCTTGATTATTCCTACGTATTTCATTTGCTTTATCCATCACAAAATCCAAGTAAGATCCCAGAATGACCGCCTTGTCTTTCTTCTTCACACGCAAAGTAAAGCCCCGTTTTTCCTCAGGCAGAGGCCGCCACGAAAAAGTCTGAGCCTGCCTCTGAGTCACCACGTGTTCCCAAAGCACGGTCACACCTTTGTAGGTGTCAATGACACGGTCGTTGTTAGATAAGCCGAAGGTGATGGCACTGGAGTTCAGCCCACGAGTGAGGCTGAGACGGTTGCCGGCTATGGAGGCTGAGCTACTGAGATAGAGTTGGACGGCGTTGTAGAGTTCGTTGGTATTTACACCATCGATCTCTGTGATGTCATAGTAGCAGTAGGCCGAGAACCAGTTAAAGATGCGGTAGAAAAGCTTGAGGGAGGCAAAGCGTAGTTCTGGTGGGAACACCGTGTGGAGGAGGCTCTGGAAGAAAGCCCAGACACCCATTACCGATGCCAGAGTTGTCCAAAACTCCTTCATCTTTCTTGATAGTCAATGTGTTTGTGTATATGCAGAAGAGAAATGGGAACACGCAACAGAGCGTAAAGATTTTTCAGAGGAGGGCTTTTGGATTAACGGTTGTTAAGCAAAAGGGATGGGGAGTTTGCCAGATTTATAGAGGAGAAGTAAATGGAATGGATTCTGGAATTTCTTGAAATGGGATGTGAAAGTAATTTTTCTTTTGGTGGGAAAAAATTGATTGGCTGGAAAATTCTGCGAGGAAGAGAAGAGAAGGTTTATGGTTTGTGTTTCTCAGGGGGTGGGGGAGGGCGTACTGGGGGGAAAAAAGTTACAAAAAAGACACAAAAAAGGTAGAGAGGGCTTTTGAAAGGAGCTTCGAAGATGATAGGGCAAAAGAAGAGAAGAAGAAGGGGAAAGGGAGAGAGATGGATGGCAATGGAAAGAAGGAGAAATATAAGTACGAAGAAAGACAGCAGAGAGAGTAAACAGGGCTACAAAACAAAAAGGATTTTTGGATGGTTGAGTTGGGGAAAGATATCAGAAAAAATGGGTCCTAGTTGGGACCGCGGGGGGGTGCGGGGGTTGTCTGGTTTTGGGGTTTGTAGGGTTGGAATTTTGTGATGAAGAATTGGGTTTTTTTCTTTTCTTGTAGGCTTATTATGGCAAAATTGAATGAGGTTCTGGCAGATGGAGAAAGGAAGAGAGAATTATTTCTAGTATAACAGTCTTTTTGAAAATAGACTAATGAAATGGGAGCTTTAGAGTTTAGAGAATACTTATTGGACAAAAACTCAGGATTCAATTCACATGCCGCACTCATATAGTAATTGGCTCCATTTATTGACTGGTTAATTAAATGATAGCAGCAGCCTTTTCACCCTTTCCAATGGACATATTTACTCACGCCATAGATCCACAAGATTTAGTTAAAATCAAAACCAAAGATGACATAACATTTTCTTTGGCAGGAAGAAAGAATAAAATCGTTAATAGTAGCTGAGAAGGTTCAGAAACACGCTTGGGACGCGAGGAAGAATTTGTAAATAGTGGGTCAAAAAATTCCCTTTCATTTTCTGTTGCTCAAAAAGCGATAATTTGACGGAGAGAAGTTAAATTTATACATTTAAATGCTTTAAACTTAAGTTTTGTCATTTTGATATCATCTTAAATTTCAGACTTGTTTTAAAAAATTAAGCATAAAATCAATGAAGAGAAGTTAAATTTATACTATTAAAATTTGATATCCAAATTTATATCTAAAAAAAGTTCAGATTTGAAACCAAAGATTCAGCACACACTTATTCAACCTTTATAAACGGTGAATCCCTCCAAGTCTCCCCAGAAGAAGATTTACTGATGATTCTCTTCCACCACCATTGCTTCATTTTAACTTTGTCTTCTTTTGTCTTGATTCTTCCCCACAGCTAATTTGGGAAACATCTTTTATTTTTGAGTGTTTTTCACACTATCCCATCCTCCTCTCTCTCTCAAACTTCACCTCTTTGAGTCTTGAGTTCATCATATTCTTGCAGTTCTCATTTCGCCCCCTTTGACCAGTGAACTTTCCTTTAGTAGTTACTAGTTAGAATCACTCTGGCAAGTAGCAAGACTACTCTTTTTGCAGACTTACTATTTAGACCTCTTTAAAACAGTTTTATTACTAATTTAGGGGGAAAAAAAAAATGAAATGCCCATACATAAAACAAGAAATAGAAATAAATTATTATCTAATCTAAAATTCATATATTTTCTTGAGCATAAATTATGGTTCGGTCTAATATTGATATCTTAAACTGACTCCACGATGTAGTTTAGTGACAATTGAACAGATATTATTATAATGATAGCTTAACCTATGAACAATAACGTATGAATTCCAATTATACTCTTAGACATATTCTTTGATCACGTAGTCTAACTAGAAATCTTTTGAGTTGAGATTCAACTAATTACTCTTTTAAACCATTGAAAAATTAATTTGAGGGTCACTAACGTTGTTGACCTCTGAGGTAAAAGAAAACATGTGTGGTGCTTTACAAAGTGGGAGTAGATGCTGCAGTGTAATGGTGAGCTAAGAAACAAGAAATAACGTACAAGAAATGGTTTGTTATGATGAGCACCGTGCAAACGGATCTGACTTCTCATCACTGTCTCAGACGTTTCAGACAAAACTCCATTTTTAATACCTAATTTTTCTTTTTATTTTTATTTTTATTTTTTTTACCATCATCACTTTTTTTTCAACTTCAAAATCCAAACGAGACTGAGTTTCTCTGCGGGCAGTATTCTGAATTCTCCTGCCGGTGCGGCACTGGATATAATAAGGATATAGTGGCGAATAAATCGTGTTTATTTAATTTATTAATGATAATTTAATTAATTAATTAATACGTATGCAACAACCACGACCCCAGTCCAGAACCCGCCATGTTGATTCACGTGCTCTCTGTCACGTGGTTTTCACTCTCCTGAAGAAACGTCCAATTACAACAGGTCAGCTAAAGCTTCTGCACCATCATTTCTCATGGGGCTATAAACCTATAGGCACATGCACTTGGAGTTGGGGGATTCAGAGCATAATTTGACGTATACTTTTATTTTTTGGTTTTCTAATAATTTGTGTACCTTTCCCCCCTCCCAAGTTTATTTCAGATTTTTCTCTTAAAAATATTTAAAGTTTTTAAAAAATTACTAATAAATTAATATTTATATATTAAAAAAATTAAGTAAATTCAATTCAAAATTCCAAAATGAGATATTAATTATTAACCCTTTTTTAAAAAAATGATTGTGAATTTAAAAAAGTCTACCCATGAATTCCAATGAAAAAAAAGCTAGATTAGAAACTCAATAAATGCTTTAAATTAGATTGAATTTACATGATCGACATCTTTCACAAATTTAATAATAATAAAAAGCTTAATGGAATTTCTCAATCTAACCTATAAATTAAACTAAAATTTAGATATTCTATGTCTATTGTAAATGAATATAGGGTGATTCTTCTTCTTCAGCAATCAACTTTTTGTAAATGAATATCGGGTTGTAACCTTCCCTTTAAAAGGGAAAAAGAAAAGGAAGAAGAAGGTATAGGTTAAAGGGATACTAACAAAAGTCCGGAGTTGAAAATTAGAAGTCTCAGATGTTAGGATGAGGTTTGCCAAATAGACTGTTGACACTTCTTTGTGCATGTCAACAAAAAGTTAGGTATTTACTCAATAATTAATTAATTTTTTTTATTAACAATTAAGAAAATTGGTATTTTGATTTTTCTGTTCTGAAAAGTACATGAATTTTTAGTGTTTTATTGGCATATCTTTCTGAGCATTAAGTACATTGAATATGGAACTAGATTAATTATCCAGGAAAATGGTTACATTTGAAATTCTGTCCAATGCCAAAGGGAAATAATTCATTCCGCTATTTGGTTTCAGGACAAAATAAAATTAACCTTGATTCACAAAGAAGCAATGCTCCTACCATTTTTATATCCTTTGCCAACTCAAGTTACACATTACCTTTCATTGCATTTTACATTAAGCTTGCTTATCTTATTTCCTCAAGTCTTTCATCCTTAAAACAAACACCCAAAAGTACTTAGATATATAGAAAGAAAATTCAAATTCCAAACACACGCATTGTATTCAATTAAATTTTCTTTTTCCTTCTTTTTTTAAGAAAAGGGGTATTAAAGAAATGCCTCTGTCTTGATCCCGGAAATCTCCCCCAAACAGAGTCACGGTTTAAAGGCAAAGCAAAGCAGAAGCATTCACTATGAAGGAGCCAATCAATCAAAACCGGTTTCCACTTTTTGGAACCCATCCATACTCACCGTCCAAAAACTATGATGAAAATAGTATCTTCTGCGGTATCGTTTGTTTCACAAGTTACTCTTATTTTGAAACTGCCCCCTTCCCTGCCCCCCCAAATTTTTCAGAAGAAAGGAAAAAAAAAAATGGTGGGGAGAGGAAGATGAGGCAGAGAGGACATCATCCCCGTCGAACCAAACCAAGACAGGGATTCAAACAAAAAGTCATGTTTGCCATTACAAGGACTAAGGAACATCTTCCACGGGTATGCAAGCGACGTATTAACATGCTCCCCCAAATTCATAAAATTATTGCTTTCAACTACAGTCACAGATAACAACGCCGCATCTTCCTCCTTTACTCCCTTTCCGCTAAGTATAACCAAATTATTAATCTTAATCAACTCTCCGTTCTAGCTATCAATCAAAATGGATACTTCTCTGTTCATTTTCATTTCACACAAATCATTCTTTTGCATTCCTTTTTTATGTTTATCTTCTTAACTATAATAAATAGTACTACAATCTAAAGTTCAGGTACTTTCTTTCAACTTGAATTTTTTTCCAAAATGACAAAGCCAAAGCACACAAGCAACACGCATGCTTTCTACCACAATAATCAAAACGTCTTTTTTAAAATTAAGATAGTGGGCTCACACTAGATTTCAACTTTATCAAGTTAGATAAGTCAATGGCAAAATGACCAACTTTTGTTGCAAACAATATTTAGTAGCAGTTTGCTGTTGTCGTCAATTCAAAGAACAAACACGTGTTTCTATTTATCATCAAACCATGACCAGCTCCGGTTAGAATCACACTTTCAGAACATCAAAAAGGGGAAAAATTGGCAATGAAACATCACAGTTTCACATTACAAGTTGAAAACATAGAGATTTAAAATTTGGAATAAAGCTGCTTTATTTTGAAACTGGCATGCAGAAAAAGGGCAAAGAAAAAAGTTGCAAATTGAAACCCTTTACACTACTGAAAGATCACAAGTCCTAAACCAAGAGGCTAAATGAGAAGGAATTGATGATTTTAAAAATCAGCTCTTTAATAAAAACCCCCCAACTTCCTGTTGTGAGAGAGAGAGAGAGAGAGAGAAAAGAACATCAAGGCTGACCTTCATTGTCACTGTAGTACTAATTCTGAGCTCTTGGTTCAGTTCTTGCTTTTATTTGCAATTTCTACTAAAAGTCTTTTACAAAGCTTTTTACCTGCCCAAGCAGAAACCATTTGCAGTTTCTTATTCTTTTCACTGAATATATGCCTAGAAACCAGTAAACTCATTCACATGAACAAAAAAGACATATATCATCCATATATTCAAAAAGGTGGGACTGATACACAAACGAGATATCAAGAAGATGTTATACATAGAAGTGAAAACTTAGGATTGTTGCTACTTGCTAGTGATAACACACAAAGGACATCTCCAATCAAATAAGAACTTATGACATTAGGAAATCTAAATACATGACCAAATATTATTTATGGTTAGTTTGAGATGAATACAATCAGTCTATCAATAGCAAAAGACACTCCTGTATAAATTCAACACTACAGTAACAAGAAATCCCAAAAAGCTAGAGAAGTAATGATGGCAATTGACAATTCAATAAAACTTACTAAGCAAATATTAATATTTATTGAAGAGAGAGCCAAGTCAATTTACAGTTATAATTAAAGAAAAAGTTGCCCCTCAAGAAATAGCTCAAATAAAATTTAGAAAACAACGAGTTATGGGGCCAAATCCAATGTATCTGCCAGACAGCAGTGCATAAGGAAAAAGGTTGAGCTCAAGTGCCACAGGACATACAAGCAATGGTCTTTATGCAGGATATCTTGTCAACAAAATTCCTTGGTAAAAGACAGAAGACCATCATTTCCATGTTTGGGTATCATGCACTAGACTACAATTTCCCTTCCACCATAATTCAAAAGTAATTGCTGGCATGAAAATTGTCCCAAACATGAAAACTCAAAGACATCCGCCATTTATGTTCCAATAGATGAAGCTTCTTTCCCCAAATTCCAACTTTGGATAAGAAGACATGATTGCAAGTTGGAAAAAGAGGAAACAGAGGACAAGGACAAGTTTGGAAAAGAATTACACAACTAGTATATATATCATATTTTCAGGCAAAACTCCAGAATTATAAGTCAGAAACAGTCAGAAATCAGCAAAAAATTCACATAGAATTCAATGCCTACATTTAAACTGAGTTTAGCAACTCGTATGATTTGCTATTATAACCACCCTTAAAGCTCTAATCAATGGCGATGATCAGAAAACCAACAGATACATACATGAGGAAGACAGGGTAAAGTGCAAGAGCTTTCCTCCTAGGATTAACAGCTGTACTCATGAAGGGATAAGCAGCCCACGAGCTCCAAGCTAATGTAACACAGACCACGATGACCTTCAAAATCACATTGTCTTTCAACATGCAGATCAACGCACCAACATCCAGAGGGAACAAACAGTAGCCCAGAAGACTCAGGCTCTGGAAGAAGATTATGTGGCCACCCTAAACAATAATCCCAGAAAGTTCCAGTCATAAACTAAAAATGAGAACCCTTCCTCATTAGATAAATAACATTCCAACTTGAGTGAATGCTAAAACACTAAGCTTTAAAAGTCCAAAAACAAAAAGGGATGGGAAATTCCCGGACAAAGCATGAACCAAAGAAAGGGGATGCACGCAAATGAGTGCAAATAATAATATAATAATAAAAATGAGAAGTGGATACCAGAAGCAACACATTCAATGTCAAAATCACAGCTCCAGCTGCCAATAGTGCGAAAGCAACAGCAAAAACTTCAGACTGCAAGAATTTATAACCAGAAAAAAAAAAAAAAAAAGAAGGAAAAAGTTAGTTTCTGGAACAAAGAAAAGAATATAATACTTAAATTGAATGCTCTCCCGATTAACAATGAACATTATAAAACAGATGCTAAGAAAAAAGAGATGCATGATTATCAAGATGAGAATAGTCTAATCAAGACACGACAAACCCAAAGCTAGTATAATCAGGGGAGCAACAACTGAGCAGGGGAATTGTGGCTGCAGCACGTGATTTGCATGTTTCAAGATATAGTTAAAAGCAACACATGCTGAAGTTAGAAAGACTATTTGGTATCTTCCAAAGCTGTGCCCTTTCAAAAACAACCACATATTCAATTAATTATTCAGTTAAGTCCCAGAAACATTCATCAATTATAACCAGCAATGTTTAATCTTGTTTGCAGCTTTGTTCACAGCCCTGCAGGAAAATTGCTATTGAGGAACCTATTTTTATCACACTGCAAATTCCTTATGCAGAAACAATAGATAGATCTGCCCTAACAAACAGATCATACATTCTTTTCTAGTAAATATCAGGAACTATTTCTTCTCTTATTGCAAAACAAATATTGAGGACTTGTTGATTTTTTGGCAGTTGCCACTTCTCCATTTGATTCTGTGAGAAGTTATTGAAAATTCTGTTTTAGTTGAGGTGTTCGAATTCTTTTTGTCGATTTTAGGATTTAAGCATTGATGAGAAAGGCAGTCCCTTGGTCTAAAACTGAATGTCCCCCTTTTCTATTTTGGAATATGGGTGACCAGTCCAGCAAGAAGTTCAATTTTTAATTCAATCCAATCTAAGCTCTCCGCCAGTGAGCTTAGCTCAATCTTGGAATTCCAATTCGAAAGAAGGCTGAGATTGGCTTGGCCAAGCCTTGTCCATAAGTTTTATATATAAATATAATTATATATTATATTATATGAAAAAGAAGCAATACCTTGCATTATCATCATCTTTATCATTATCAGAATCATCATCAAACAGTCACATCTGCAATTTTGGACGCATGTGTCTCCAGATTTTCTTTTTTTTTTCATTTTTTTTATGTGTACTAATTCTTTTCATTGGACAAGTTAGTGCAAATACACAAAACCAAAAGAGTGGAACAAAATTAAACAAGACCTAAAAAGTCACTGATTTTCACTAATTATGTGTAGGAAATGCAATATGGCATTCTGAATCTTGATCAACAGGCATAATTGTTAAATTTCCGCCATGGCAGTGGCATAAATCAAAAGAAATGCCATATAGGTTCTATAGCATGGTGGAAATCCATGGTGGTATGGCATTTTATGGCAGTAATGGCAGTTGCAGTAGCATAAATTACCCAAAATTGCATATACACTCTTCTTTAAATTAGGTGGGTATATTTTTATTTTGTTCCACTTAGTAAATTGACTCTTAATAATACATAAAGCCCGACCAATTAGTCTGAATTAGTCCCAATTCCCTTTGTACCACTACTGCTACCTCTACTCTACTCTCTCTTTTCAGATTTCTTCAAGGTTTCAATTTCCTGAATTCCTTCCTCCCCTCTATTCTTCCTTCCCTTCTTCCTCCTCCATCTTCTTCTGAATTTTCTTTTTTGGATTTTCTTCCTTTTCTCTTCTAATTTTTTCCCCCTTGCCATCTCACTGACCTTATTCTTCTAGAATTTGGAATTTTGTCAAATTTCTTTCCTTCCCAAAATGATTTATTGACTATATTTCTGGATCTAATTTTTTTATAAAAAAATCATAGTGTTTGCTAATGTTCAATGAAATATTTTTAATCTTATCTTTCTTAAGCAATGATGGAATTTTTTCACTTGAAATCTTCATAATTATGCATATTATTATTTTATATGAATTAGTTTTATTATGATTTCAAGGTTAAATTATTTTTTTTTATTGGCCACCATCCCCCATGGCAATGTTTGGGCAAACTGCTGTAGACCCCCATCCGCTATTGACAACTATGTCAATGGGCAATTCACTCTTCAGGGCAGGAAAAGAATACATATCACAAGAAAATGATTAGGCTCAGACCGATCCTTGCTCCAACTCTCTTACACATTCAC
The DNA here is from genome assembly GCA_028571225.1 of Parsonsia alboflavescens. Lineage (NCBI taxonomy): Eukaryota > Viridiplantae > Streptophyta > Magnoliopsida > Gentianales > Apocynaceae > Parsonsia > Parsonsia alboflavescens. The sequence continues at coordinate 3,174,746 of JAOXNR010000013.1, forward strand.
TTAGTTTCCAAAAAATTATGATATTTGACAAACTGGAGAATATGAATAGGAATCGTATATTACATGTTTTACTTCATGCTCTAGCTATAGCAAAAAGAATGCATTTCTCCAGAATCAGTTTCTTGCCATTTGCGAATCAGAACAAAAGCTTGTTATCTTACACCAGTGTATGCATACCAAACAGATGATTATTAACACTGATTTCCAAGCAAAACCCTTTTAGCGTCAGTACCTTATGCATCAACTGAAAAAAAAAGCCTAACTATACACCACATTAAGCCAATTGTAGATATACATTTATTTGTCATGCTTAGAAAGAATGATTAAACATGAAAAGCTAGATTAAAGGAACACTTCACAGAGAGCATAATGAACAAGTTAGCCACATAAATTGCAACCTTTTTCAGTATGGTCACTCAATTTGCAAACTTGTCACTTTAGCTACTTAGCTTCAAGGGATTTATCAATTTAGTCCTTTTGTGTAAGATCAATCTAAGACAAAGAAGCGTGATTTTCATGGTTAGCTCGGTCATTGAGCCTCTTAATGAAAGTTTTCTTAACATGTGCCTATACTTTGCCTTTCAACGAACTTCTCTTTCCATAACAGTCCTGTATGAAATCACCCAACATAAACCTAACAAACAAGTGAAAATCACAGCATTCTACTTATTATTTCTCCAGAAAGTTGACTACAAACTTGTTCACTGATTTCCTGTGCTTTAACTAGCCTGGTGCATAGGCCCCCAGGGGAGTGGGTATAAAATACCCGACGTTAAATGCCCACATGCAGAAATGCCTAAAATTCATACGACATTTGACACAAATGCATATTACAAGATGCATATACCCTCGTTTTAACTACAGCTCATGGAAAAACGCTAGGAATTTGGGTGTTCATTTTCTAATGGCCACCCATTTGGCATTCAGGGAAAATAAGGCAAAAAAACGAATGCAAAGTTAAAGATCGATAGTTGGCTAATCACTGTTTATATTGAAACATATACAGATAAATAAAACTACCTTCTTAACAGAAGCAGACCACGAAAGAACAAGCCCCAGGAAGACAATGAAGAAGAAAGGCCCCCACAGATCCCAATCCCTCAGCGCCTTCCCCGGATCTTCCCTATACGGATTGGGGAAAACCACCAATTTCAAATTACTGACAATCCTAGACAGGTCCCTTTTCACAGTATCCCAGACAGGCTCTGTTAACGTATTGGGTGCAGGGCCAAACCCGGCAGAAGCAATTGAACCAGTTCCATTAGAGTGCGTAGAAGGAGGAGGCAATGGAGGCGCAGAGATCGTGGGGGTAATAGCAGGAGGTACAGGAACGGGCTTAGGATGAGTGGAGACAGGCGGAGGAAGGGCAGGGGTGGGTGAGGAGGAGATGGGGATAGAGGCACGCGGAGGAGACGGAGGACGTGCAGGGAGTACGGTGGAAGGATAGGGTTGGGAATTTATAAGATTTTCGATCTCGTCGATATCTGACTGTGAACTGGAATGCAGAGGAATGGTATCGCTGTCGGGATTGTGCGACATTTCCTCTGCTTCTTCGTTGCTATTGATCTGGGCTGGTTTTACTGGATTTCTTCAGAAAAATTGTGAATTGGGATGACTGTGATTGAGAATTTGCAGAGCCGAAATTTTAGGGATCAGCTGGAAGATGAAGTGCTAGTCGGTGAAGAAGACTGATGGCGATCCGGGAGCAAACGGAGAAAGGACAGTCTAGAGGACCGTTTGGTTCTGTATTTCTGATTTCCTTTGTTAAGGGGAAATTACCAATTTAGTTATTAGGTGATGATCCATCGTAGGTGATAGTCCAATTTAACTCTTAAATTATAGCTAAAGTGAACTCTTTCCCTTTTTTTCTTTTTAATCAATCTCATGTCTAAATGACAATGTTTCAGAGGAAGAAAGAATATTTAGAATACTCATGAAAATAGACAAATTAATTTCAAAATTTTTTGAGCGCAAAATTAACTAAAACGGTTGAAAATTCAATTAAAATTTTGTTTTTGGCTTATTGATGTTACATTAAAAAACTATACTCCCTTCATCTTTAATTATAGGTTATTTGTAATAATTTTATTAATATTAAGGTAAAGTTTTTCTTCCTTCAAATAACGTTTTTTTTTCTTTTTTAACGGTGTCTGAATCAGCTCTTGTGCACCTCAACTATACCACTAGAAATTATGTAGGTCTCACCTTCGAAACACTTGATCAAGCCTTTGAATGCTTCCTCAAATGACCTTATTGGAGAATGAAAGATTGAAAATTAGTCTCTTTGGAGACATCCCAATGGATGGAGTGACGAGCGCAAAGACCATAGGGCTTAAGTTCGAATCATACCAATATCCTCTAGGTAAATGGAATGTCGAGATGCATGAAAACTGATCAGGACATTGCTAAAAAATAAAAAGAGAAAATTATGTTACAAAGACAAAAAGAGCATATGCAATATTGAAAAAATGGTAAAGGTTGTAGAGATTCTAAACATGAGACAACAACCTATAACAAGTAACCACAGAAGCCACCTATAATTAAGAATGAAACAAAATATATCTTTAACATAAAAAATCTTAATAAATTTGGCTTAGCATTCAAATGAGCTTGTTGGTTTCATAAACAAGTTTTTTTTTTTTTTTCTCACTCCTAATTTCACATCCCAGAAATCTTGAGGTTTTGGGATGCTAAGGCATTTTTAATGGAGTAGGGTCTCATGTGCCACATACTCATCCAATTATTTTTGTACACAAAATGTTTAATGTGGGTTCTATCTATCAACTCATTTGCTAAATTATCAATTTATTTATTTTTTATATTTTTACATCATCTATATTATTAGAAAAGATATATTTTAAAATTAATATTTTTAAATTATGGAATCATTCTAAAATAAATTATAAATTAATTAATTTTTTAAATCATATTTTCTCCAAAATCTTATCCTATCTAAAATCACCTTGTAATTAGAAAAATAAAAACAGAAAAAGTCAAGAGCATAAATATTTTAAAGTCAACAAATTTAAAAAATAATTAAAAAAAGGAAAAAAAGTTTTGTGTACTTAAAAATAATAATAATAAAAGGTGTATTTAAAAAAAAAACAATAATAAATAGATATTGTGTTGTTGAATGTGTATATAAAATTAGAAAGTTGCCAAAAATTGGCAAAGGTTAGAAAAAAAAGGGCTTAACTAACAATGTGACCATCAAAGTTGTCACTGTTTTTTTTTATTTGACCATTAAACTATAAAATCAGTTAATTTAACCATTATACTTTGTGTTTTTTTTTAAACAATTTATCCATTATACTTTTGCATTTAAAAAAAATTAAGCTATTCTACAGTAATCCAATTAAATAATAATCACGAATGTAATTAATCTTCAATGATAATGATACGTGGCTTTCTATGTCATCAAAATTTTTCATATTGGTTGAGAGAATCTTTGTCAATTTCTTAATTTTTTCTTTTATCTAATTTTTATTGATACATAATTTAAATTAAACGGAAATTTTTTTTACAATTAATTTAGGTGAAAAGAAAAATTTTAGTGACATGTAAAGTCACATGATATTATTAAAGAAGATTGATTATATTTTGTGACTGTTATTTTACCATACAATCATAAAATGGTTAAAATATCTTAAAATACAAAGTATAATGGTTCAATTGATTGGTTTTATACACCACAAAAAATGAGGATATATACGGCAACCCTAGGGCAGCAATATGTAATAAGGAAGTCGTCACATATGTTATATACAATGGTCATGCCACGATTTTAGGGCCTTTGCAAATATAGCTATGGCAAAAAAATTCCAACGATAGTAAAACGTTGTATATAGTTTTAACTACAGTATAATCTACAGTCCTAATAATATAATGTCAACTCAATAGAAGTTACAACTCCAATTACAAGAACACAAGTGATTAAATGTTATTTCTTTAACTGCAAATATTTCATAGTTTCCTATATATTACATTTTCAAGCCCTACAATTAGTTTCATTCCCATACAAGTTATCACAAACTCTATCCAAACTCAAACCAAATACTAGTTCAATATATCATTCACATATCCTATCTTCCAACAATGCATTTTCAAACGACACAACCATAAGAAAAATCAATATATCTGATTTTGCTTTGGTGATAAGTCTATTTTTTTTAATTTACTTATTGAAAATCTTATTATTGACTTTAAATGAAAGAAGCATGCCTTAATTTGGAAGAAAACTGAGGAGTCATAAAGAATAGCCAATGAGGATATTCAGCTATTTTTCTAAATGTCATATTCAACTAAAGATATTAACCATGACAGACATCCTATTATTCAATTTTCCCTCATGGATGGTCTTGATGTCATTTCCTTTTTAACTTACTCGTTGCTTATCTGAAATGGTCCCAGATTTGTACATAATTATACTAAGTTTTATATCCATTTTATGTTGTTAACTTACGTAACTTAGCTTAATTATGTTGTTTTAGATATATTTTACTTCCCTATTCTTGATTTTTGTTTCTAGGAATATTTGGTTGAAAAATGCTCAAGAAATTATCAAGTTGACCAAGGGCGTTGACCGCAACGAAGACTTTCAATTGTATTAGGTTTTGATTATTTTTCCTAAACAACTTATTTTTGTCTTAGATTTCTATTTTATTATTAAAATCCTTTTAATTGCAAGGAGTCTCTACTAATATAAATAGGTTATTTTTCATAATCTTAGACACACAATTCAAGATTGATTTCTTGAGGATTTTCGAAGATAAAGAGTAGATTTTCTCTTTCTCTTTCTTATGTATTTTTCGATTTTATTATTCATGTCTTATGAGTAGTCTTCTTTGTTAACAAAGACATGAAATAGGTTATGTTGATATGAGGTTATGAGATTTGGTTTGTTTTTCTATTAAAGATTTTATCTTTATTATTAAGTATTTATGCAATTCTTGTTTTCTTTTATTAATTGTGGTTTTTGATTTAGCCTGATCACCTATATTAATTTTCATGATCATATTGTTAGGGTTTAAATATTATTGCTAAGATTGATAACTCCACAAGTAACAACTATTATTTAAATTCAGTTTGGCTAATAACTTTATTTGGCGATAGAAAATTGTATGAATCAAATTGCACGAATTAAAGCTACTTTGTTTATGTAATTTGATGTTGGTGATGCCTTCATGCTTATGCAATTTAATTGATTAAATTGATAGTTCGTTACGACATAAGTTTAATTGATTAAATTACTGATTTTATTTCTCGCTACTAGAAGTAGATCTATTTAAAGGATAGGAATTTGAGCACTAAGACAAATTCTAAAATCAATTGCTTAATTGTGTTATTTGATCAATGATTGACATTATAGCAATTGACCTACAGATTGTTTTTGTTAATAGCTTTCTCATCTATATTCTTCTTTTTAAATTAGCTTTTAAATTCTTTGTTGATTTTATTTTATAAACACTTACAAAAATTCCCCTTTTTTTTTCATTACTTATTAATTGGTTTTTATTAAACTGAAATTCAATTCCTTGTGGATTCAACCCTTCTTGCCCTAATTGCATTAGTTTTGGTAGATAGGTTTAATTTGTTTATGTTATGACGCACGATCAGCTCCCTTCTCCAGCCATACCATAAATTCCCCCTTTCCCCTTTTAGTACATCCAATCTTCAATCACAAAAATGAAAAAATCAAAAAATTCGAAAGGGGCTGTTATACTTAGAAATTTTGAGACTTCCTTTGTAGCCCTAATTCAATCGAAGATGGTAAGCTTGGTGCAACAACACTCCTATAGCGGGTTTCAAACGAGGGATTGATCTTCTTTTTCGAATTGAGTCTAAGATCTATTATTTGTTTGGTTGTAGTCTTCGAGAAACTTCTCTTGTCCATGGCGAGCTGCTTATTTGAAACCGAAAATTGTAGTCCCACACTTCTGCCTAGGGAGATGAAGAGAGTGTGAACTCACTGGAGGGATTTTGTGTTGGGATTTATGCCCAAAAAGGCTATCATTTTCTGAGGAAAAGTGTAAAGATTATAATCTTAATAAGTAATTTTA
>JAOXNR010000013.1:3180904-3198160 GCA_028571225.1 Parsonsia alboflavescens
TATTGCATGTTATGCTAATATGTATAAAATTACTTATTAAGATTATAGTCTTTTACACTTTTTCTCAGAAAATGATATCCTTTTTTGGGCATAAATCAAAACAACACACACACACACACACACACACTCTCTCTCTCTCTCTCTCTATATATATATATATATATATATATATCCATAGCTAGATTTAATTCTATAACGATGCAAAATTAATTTTTGTTTCGGGTTGAGATATGATGTATGATAGAATGCATCTTAAAGATATGATGATATATGTTATAAGAAACTATTTGTTATACAAAGTTCTGTATCTTGCTATGTAAGATAAATATTCAACTACGTAGATTTTATATTTTTTAAGTTCTATAATTGAGAGACAGAGCCATGTAAGGTTTTGGATGTAGCCTAAGCTACTTTTTTTTTATATTTTGAAAGAGAATATATAGTTACAAAAACTTAGTTTCCTTGAAAATATAGGAAGGGCCAAAATAGGATATTCTAGAGCATTTACTATCTAAGTGACTATGGTGGATGTGGTGGGTTGAGGAATAAGAAATTCTGAAAGAAATCTAATAATAGGAACTTAAGAAAATTGCAAATTTTAGTTCGGATGAACAGTAAATGTGGTGAACAGTGACAATGAATAGTAACCGGTGAACAGTGCCGATCAACAGCAATTCAAACTTTGGATAATCCATCAAAATTTGAGGCTTTTTGATAATCTAACTTTTGAACTTGCCATAGGTCTAGACAACGAAAATTAAGTTCTTCTCCTCTAAACAAACTTCAATCTAAAGTAGTTAAAGGACAAAGAAAAAAAAAAAAAAACAACACCGTGCAATCACAAGAAAAGAGAGATAAACTCTGAAATATTATTGATAATAGATTCTCCATTCTCGCTCTTTGACATCCTTCCTTATTTATAATACTAGAAGTTTTATGTTCCTAATCAGACGAGGAAATAGAAACCAAGTAAACTACTAATAACTAAGTTATGTGTTCTTAATCAGACTAGGAAATAAAAATTAGGAAGAAAAAAATTAAAAAAAATAAAACATGTTTCTAAATAAAATTATTAAATAATCTTGATCATGCTCGTCTACTTGCTCTACATCACTAAGCCATGTTATATGTTAGTTTATTGATCTTATACTTTGTGACACTTCATTAAGTTCAAACAATCACATTAAGAGTTGAAAATTTATTGTGGAACGTTACCAAGCATTAGTATGTTATTGGTAGTAAATTCCAAGTGTCTAGCCTTGTTGAACTTTTACAGGAAAGATGTCGGTAACAAGAAGTGGGAGGATCACAAGAGCAATTTACCCTCCTAATTGGATATCAAGTCCCCACGAGAAGTGAGAGGATCACAAGAGCTATTTACCCACCTAATTGGATATCAAGTCCCCTATCAAGTCCCCGAGGTTCGAGTGGATTGAATAGCCTGTCAAATGACCATTTTGCTTCTTTAAAGAAAACAAGCAGCCTGTCCTCGATGCTTGACACTCACCTTGAGTGAGTCTTTCAAAGAATTACAATGTGAACTATATGCCATTTAATTTTGTGTAACGAACTCATCTACTTTGCATGTATTGCAATTCAAGTTTCTAGAATTTTATGTTGATAAAGAAAACTAATATTTCTTACGGAACCTTTGGAAAACAATGTTGAAAGAACAACAACAGAAGTCGCTAGTTATAGACTCTCTTTGGTTTCACATCTACTGCAACGTGAAACAAAGTCTGTCATTCAATGGATGAGAAAGCTAGACATACACTCCGTCAATTACATTTGGATCCCGATTGTCATGTGGTAATTATTTGACTTTGCCTATTGAAAATTGATTATGAATTGCATGTTAGTATGATTAATTTTGTAACTTAAACATGCAAGAACCCCTGGTGTCTCTTGATTGTGGATTAAATGACAGGTCATCGGACAACTGTATTATCCTTCTAGACTCATTGCCATCAGTGAACCAGGTGCCTTAGAACCGCTAGTAAGATGGTATGTTTGTGTTTCAAACTATGAACCACAATTTCATACTCATTTATGGAATGATAGCTCTAATTTTGATAGTGATTTTTCATGTCATCAGGTTCCTATACGACATCTACAAGGCAAAAGGCAGCTCTAACAAAGCTGAGCTTGACGGTATACATTTTCTTGTATCAGATATAAGTGGCCCAAAATCTTTCCACAAAGAAGCTTTTTTTTTTTTTTTTTTTTTGCTACGATAACACCTTTCCTATGTACTCCTAGGTTCCTCGCCAACCTAGGGGTGTGGAATGCGGCTATTATGTTATCATATATGCCTACCTGATTGCTGCAAATGCTTCCAAGAAGTTCCGATTGGATGATTTCATAACTAAAGTGATGGTTGTTTGTTATTATTACCTATAAATGTAGTTTATTTGAGTTAAAAGTGATGGTTTTTTGTTATTATTACCTAGAAATGGAGTTTATTTGAGTTAGGTCTTGTTGGATGTAATAATTTGATTATTATAAATTTTGTTGGCTTTTGGTGGAAATGTTGTTGGATGTGGCCATGGAGCCTGGAAAATGTTCTATTTTCAAGGGGGACTATGTATAAAAGCAAATATAACTTACTTTTTTTTCAAAGAAAATGGAAGATTTCATGGAAAAAAAATGCATTATTTCTAATGTAGAATTCCATTTATTACAATATTTCATAATATTCCTCAGTTTAGAGCGTAGCATAAACTTTTTTTTTAAAAAAAATTGTTGGGATTAAAGTATTAAAAAAAATAATCTACTCATATTACTCAAGAACTTATGATTAAAAAAAAAAACAATTTGAAACAATAGTAAAGAAATAAATATTTTTATTGTAAAACATCAAATGTTAAGAACACATTTTAAGTAAAATGACCTGTCTTGAAAGAGAAGTATGAATGCAATTGCTATAGGGTTTACGACCTAAAATTCAAAAGTTTGGGTTTTTAATTTTTTGCAAATTCAAATCAACGTTCCAATTCATATTTAGATAAAAATATGAAGTCCGCAATTTAGAATTGCTTGTCCTATTAAAACTTGGCCTGTCCGGTTGATTGCATATGATGATCCTCCATATTTGTTTCAAACACAAAGGTCCTAAATTTGGATGACTGCCTCTTCTATTTGATATTATATAAAATTGGAAGACCCAAATTTTATGAAGGATAAAGAAATCACAGGAGAAGAGTACGGAAGATTTCCCACCTAAATCAATTGGTAAAAAGTGAGAAGGTAAGGGTACTTATTCATCAATTTTTTAAAACAAGTCCAGTTTCGGTGAGTTGAAGTTTTCCCAACTTGCTCATTTTTCGTCATTTCTAATTAGCCCCAAACCAAATTTCAATCTCCGACCCCAAAAGGCAACCATCAAAGAAGACTTAAAGACGATTTGGAAAAATGCTTCTCCTCATCATCTTCTGCACTCTTTTCTCCGATTTCTTTATCCTCAATAAAATTTGGGTCATCCAAATTTAGGGTTTTTGTGGTTGAAACAAAGATAGGATCATCATATGCAATTTAAGTTGTCTAGAAAAATAGAGAAAGCATGCCGAATACTACAAGCAATGCCAAACTGAAAAGAACATATTTGATCTATAAATTGGAATGCTGATTTGATGATCATTATAAATTATGGAGAGGAGATAATGGGCTAAAGTACAAAAATAAAAGAAATGATAAGAGTGACGTTAAGAAAAAGAAAAAGTTGTAATTACCTTAATAGTGGAGAAAAGACATTAAACTAACAAAAATACAATGCGACAGAATTTCCAAATCATAGGGGCATCATCGAGAATTTTCTCCCAAGCATGCATCCGGGGAAGATAACACAGACACATAAATACAGATGACAAATTCCAGTCTGCCATTGTGCATTTTATTATCCACGGAAAATCCGAGTTAAGACATCTCATTTAGCCAAAATTTAACTGATGAAATTGGGGCAGGTTTTGCCATTCCAGGCAACAGCTTCAATACATCAATTTTCTCTATTGAAAATTCTTCTGAAAAATTATTATCATCACTGTGCGAATATTACCAAAATTGGGTCTATTTCCCCAAAAATGATCAGACCAATCCACAATGCTAACCATGAAATTTGCATATGATTCAAAGAAATGTGAACCATCACGGTTCCCCAAAAAAAAACTGTATATAATAAAGATGCTATATGAAGTTATCCGTCTAACCAAAGATGCACCCCAAAAGAACTCATGGCTTCAGAGCTACTGCAAGACCAAACCTGGGGGCAGCTTTGGTGTATTTCGAGTCATACTCTGCAGAGAACGTCACAAGAGATTTAGGCCTCCATTCCCGTTGGCAAAGCAATGCAACCTTGCCATCATTAGAGAATCTTGTTTTCACAGCAGTTACAGGATCAATTTTGTGAGAACTGCCAATGCTATAACTGTTCTCATCAGTAGAAAATCTATGTGTCATCTCAGCTGCAATGTCAGTTCCACTCGCAGGATTTACAGAGTGAACATATGATGCCTTCAGGGTTTGTCCCTTATCCATCCTACATGAAAATAACTAAATTCAGAATGACCATGCAATATGAGGAAATTAATGTTTTCCATGAACCAAGTGAAGTGCAAAGAACATCAAAATCAAAGTATGCAGCAGATATGAAAGAAGTGCATTGAAGTTGTATTTTTTAAAAAATGCCCGGCAAGCTGATAACAAAAAAGGAAGGTGAAAAGTAACACACCTGCTAAAACAAGCAACACATGCAAGGTTAGAAAAGAACAGAAATAGAAGGAAAATTTGTAGCAAATACAAAGGCTAAAAACATTTTGTCACAGCTAGATTATCTCGAGAGAACTTCACCCTTCAATTCTTCCACCACTTGACTGGCTTGTTAGCAAGATTTTCTAGTAGATATTTCCACAGAGACCGATGGATCTATATTTTCGATAGTCATGAATTTGCTCCTTGAAGGTGAAAAGGAGCATTTTCTAATTCAAATATACGAAAAAAAAAAAATCAAGTTTAATCTATATATAAGAAGAAGGGGCAAATAACTCAGAATTAGAAAAATTGGTGATGTTAAAGAATTGAAGTATATCTTGAAAGGTCAATAACACTTCTCCAAGTCAGCCCATTCATTCAAGCAGGGGAGAAATTTTATTGTTAAAACTTTCGGAGACACTTGCAACTTTCTTTTATGAAGGCCACAAAATTTCGAAAAGCAAGAGAGCAAGTTGAAACTTAAATATGCTATTTTGGAGGGACATTAATTAGCTTACAAGGAAAGACAAACTGATGCAGCTCAGAGTAACTCTAGTCCTTGATTAGTGGAAAGAAATCATTGGCCAGTTGCAGAAAATAAAGAATGCAAATTGGAGTAAGAAATACAATACGTACAATATGAGTGCAGCAGAAAAATCTGGCTTGCTGAAACTAATTCCAGCATTGTACTTGGTGAAAGAAGCGGAGGCCGTATCAAATCCAATTTCCCCACCGAGAGCTAACTCATCCAAGCCAAGTGCAACTGAAACCTCCAAAAGGGGGAATGGATTCAAGCCAATGCTAGAATGTATGGCCGCATGTGGATTAAGGTATTGTACATCAAGCTGAAAAAAAATAGAGAACATAGAAACTAAAAAATTGGCATGCTGAATGTTTTAAAAAAACAGATAGATCCTTGATATGAGAGTAACAAATAACTAGAAATGGTATGACAACAACATAGCTCTTAAGGCAAAAGGGAAACTAAAAATGAAAGCAAACAAGAAAAAAAGTAGGAAAAACAGGGAAAGCAGGAGAGGAAAAGGAACTCCCTACAATAATTATGCAAGGCACCCAAAATAAGGATTAGTTTAGTCAAACGCGATTAAAAGTGAAAATGATTCTATAACTTCCACAGGGATCACAAGTTTCCTGCCAAATTCATCTTGTCTGACAAGATAAAAAATACTTCAGACAAATCTAACTGATGTATGCTCTTGTTACAGTCAGATGTTTCTCAGGCTTGATGCTACATGTGTACAGTTAATGAGCAATTCGGGACCACACTGTAACCTAAGCAGGCAAATGAACTACATCCCATGAATAAAAACAAAGTAATTCAGAATTAATTAGACTTGAGGTGATAATTTCCTCCAGAGAATGATAAAACCTCAAGCACTGATCCTGGTAAGAAAGATTCACATGTCCAGGTGCCATGGTACATAGTTGCACAGTAACCCCAGAAGAATTAACAGCTTATTTGAATAACTGAAACAAAGAACACATTCTATAGTTTTTCTTTTCTATATAGAAGTAATTTACATACTATCAAAGTATGTATTGTTGTCAATACAATCTTCCAATTTGAATTAATGGAAATCCATCCATTAGCAGTCATGTACAGAACAAATTAACCCTAGGAGAGCTAAAGTGATTAAGTCTTTGTTCTTTGGAATTTTACATATCGTCGTAATTCTTACCAACTAACTAAGAAAGCATACACCCTTTCTAAGGGGCCGCCAGGGAAAATTAATTGATTGACAACAGTTTCATACATACTCTGAATTTTTCAGATATAAAGAATTTCCTTTCTTTAAGGTATGAATTGCATGAGAAATTCTATAAAGAAGTTTATCTCTCATATAGTCTTCTGGCCTAAAAATCAATGCACTAACCTTCCCAGACTTGTGATCGGGAATGTTGAAGCTAAATGCCATTTTTGTGGCAGAAAACACATCGCTCAAAGTAACCTTTGTTGAGACCTACAATAGATGGTCATTGAAATGACTATTAAACAGAATAAAAGTGTGAAGGTAATAAGTATTCTGTATGTAAAGGAAAGGGGAAAGTGGAACCAGAGTGAAAAAAGGAAAGAAGAATAAAGTAAAGATGGGAGTAATATATCTAAAGGCAACAGTCCCTTCACTTACATTAGAATATGTATCGACCTTCACATCCACAGCATTACTTCCACTCTTGTATTGGGTACTAATATCACCAACAAAAATGTCATCTTTTTTGATGCCAGTAATTGTAAGTCCCTATGAAAGAATTTGCCAGAAGTTAAAAATAAGCCAAAGAAATCCAAAACAAAAATTAACAAGCTCAAGTTGAATAATAAATTGAGATTACAAAAATATAAAATAATGGAGATGAGTATAATGAAAGAGGAGGGCTATTTAGGATATTAATGTCATGCTTTCTCCCCAAGGCACAAAAAAAAAAGCCTGCTAATTAAGATATCACCTTCGATATCTCAACTAAAAGTTTCCCTTAGCTATTTTGCCAACACTTTAACAGCATAAGTTTCAGACAGGATCAGTTTGACATAAATAAAAGGAACCTAAGTTTGCATCTCTAACAAAAAGGAAAAATAAAAAACCCTCACTCATGAGCATGCTCATAGGTCGTAGTGCAGGACAAGAAGAAAAAGGAAGTAACTCTAATGAAAGTAAGAAGTGAACCAAGGCTAAACCATGCAATGAATGAATCACTTGGACAAAAATATAGAATGAATGATTATACATTGCTAAACTATGCAAGGAAATAATTTCTATGGCATGAACTATTTCCCAACAAATTGATACCCGCAAAAAACAAAGTGCTCTTCTTTCCCTCCATTTAATTAAAGTGAAAAATTGGAAGGTAATCAGAGAACAAATTTCTTCTATATGAAACGAAATCTTACTTTGAAAGTCTTTGGCAGCAATAGTATTCTACAAAATGCAGAAGTTTCCATTTGATAAACTTTAAGTTTCACATTTTCATTAATTAACATACTAGAAAATTCAAGTGAGGAGAGTCATGGATGTATGATTCCATTCACAAGGAGATGTGTTCAAGTTATTATTATCATTATTATTGTTATTTTTTTTATACCTTTTCATTGAAGATCAAAGACAAAAGAAGAAGTGTACACGAATAAATTGGAAAGAGGGCCCACGCTAAAAAGAAATACATGTTGAGCCTTTTTACTATTCCCTTTGGTCAAAATTGTACACTCAAATTTCTATCTTATTTGGGAATGTCAAAAAACGAATGTCCACTTTCATAAAAGTAACACATTTCATACATAATGTTATTCTATCTTGATTTTAAGAAGATATGAACTTTAGCAAATGAAAATGTTATTCTATCTTGACACCCAAATCTTTCAAATCATTAATAATGTCCACTTTCATAAAAGCAATACACTTCAAATGAATGTAATTCTATCGTGATATGGAGTTCATATCCTATAATTGTGATCATACAACTAACTAATTTAATAATAAGAATAACATTAAAAATTATATATGATCAAAAGTCCTCTAAAATTTTGTACTCAAACTGAAGAAGTTTCTTTCAAAGGCTCAAAATTGTTTTCTTGAGAGTTTTGTAACAAGTTTATGCAATTCAGAACTTTCAAATATTACCAATAAAATCCAAGAGACAATTTCCTGATGAGCACTTTGTAATTGTATGAGGGGATACAGCTGAACTACTAGAAAGAAGGAAAAATATGAAAACAAAGGTGCCAATCACCTCTAACATAATTTAAATTCCTTAACACAATATATTGGTTAGGTAATTAGAACTTAAGAACAGACATATTTGAATAGAATCAAACGCTGTTTTACGTATATTCATTACGTAAATGTTGACATATGAAGAGGCTGTCACGCAATTCCGTCACTATTATATGATAGATAGCCAGATAAAAAACACATGCAATTTTACATTTATATGAACTTTCATGAAATAAAACTAGCCACACATTATCTGGAATCAACCTCAAAATCATTATGAATACTTAAACATACTCCTACAGCCAGAACCAAAAAATACAAAACAGAGATTAACAGAATAAATACTCATAGGTTAGCATAATATAATGTGATAGCCAGTAAATTAAAAGTCAACAAAATAGAGTCACAACTACAAGATATAGAAGCCTTTATGCATTTAGTTTGTTTCTCAACCAGTGAATCAAGTAACTTGTTCAGATTCTGATTAACTTGGACGATTATAACCAATTTCTAGCATATCTAAATGTTGAACACTACAGAGGAGGAAACAATGAATTTGGACAATACCATTCCAGTAGCATTTGGAATTGAGATGGAGATCTTCTGATCATAATTGTAATCTCTGGTTAAAAGATCTGCAGATGTGTAAAAGATACCCGATGAGAATTGGACCATATTTATTCGCGTAGTGGGCCAGCAAATTATAAAGAACAAGCAAAAAGAGGCATATAGTTTCCATGTGACTATAAAACAAACTAGCCACGAATATAATATTTTCCATGGGTACTCATATCAAAATCCTGACATCAATCATAAGAAGCATAAGCAAAACTTCCATAAAGCTTAAAACCAGATCTGAGGACCCAAGGGATATTTAGGACATGAAACTCCACTACCCAGGATATTCTAAACATGAATCAGCCAGCAAACTCACAAGACATATAACTGTAGAGAAGGAATTCATGCATGGCAATTATTATTTCAGGACGGTTTCATGAAATGGCTGAAGTCTTGAAGAGGGCATCATAATTAATGCATTGGTGCAATTTTATAGTCAACAAGACAATGAAAAAGGGCACACTACTCAAAGGACTACAAACTGTTCCTTTCTGGACATATCGTACAAATCCATTTTTGGTACCTTAAACTTCCAAATACATAATTTTGGTATCACATCAGAAGGAAAGATCACAACTTCTACAACCCAGAAACTTCATAGACAAAATCTGCAGAATTTCATCAATATGAGGATTTTTTTAATGCAATTCAATGCCAGTTACTCAGGACAAACTTAGACACTAATTTCTTTAAATTCGTGGATCCCCCAGTTTAGTATGAAAAAAACAAAGTGCTTCAGCAAACCAGAGAAAAGTACCCAGGAGCATCATATTTTCTTGTTTTTATTTAAATTTGGTAAGTCATTCATTCTTTTAAATCAAACTATTTAACTTTGTTTGTTGCACAATTTATCTGTCCACCCAAGATATCCGTGGATATCATCTGATGGCCAAAGGATAGTCATATTGATGACATGCATTTATTAGTGGTCGGCAGCCTATACATAATAAAAACAAGCAATCCTCAAACACACCACATATAAGCATTTGGAAAGATAGTTCTTCATCATTCAAGGATAATACGATCAAGAGAAAAGAGTAACAACAGCAACATTTAAATGTTGCCCAAGCTCAGTTACAACAACCAAAAATAAATTAACAATTTGAACATCATAAAACCAATTCGATGTTACCTCAATATCTATATTAAGTTGTGATTTCTTGTTTACTTTTCCAGTTCTATAGTAAACCATCTTAACATCCAATTTCACTTAATCAATCTTATTTAGGGGCATGCAACTCACATCCAATGCAAATTGAAGCCACAGTACAATAAAATAAATCAGAGATTAAAAGAAAAAAAATCATAATTAACTACATTTAATATTTCGTGACATTTTTGTAAATCAAATTCAAAAAGCATACACCTTTACCTACGTAGTACAATACAGCAGAGACAACTAAAACCTCAATCCATTAATCACGAGATAATACCTCTAGCTCGTCTTCCAATCTCGGAAAATGGCGCGGGACCTCCCATCTCTCAAAAATTAAACTATAAAATCTGTTAAGAAAATAACAACATTATCAATCTGCCGGGGCATATTAAAAACCAGTTAAGAAAATAAAAAAAATAATATAGAAACAGCAGATGCACTAACTGAATCGAAAGTAAAATTTGAGGGCATGGAGGACATAAAAGGGTTATTGGGAGTATTTAGGAATATTTTTTCATAAGACCTCAAGCATAATAATTGTAGAATAAAAGAGACAGAGAGAGAATCAGGAATTATAGCTTACAGAGTAGATTTGACGGAGAAGACGATCGCCGGCGAGCAGCGACCGGTTTCAGCTTATCAACGACTTGGGACGTGTGAACCTCGGCTGCAATATCAGGTTTGAAGCTATCAATATAAGAGAAGGCAATGGCCAGCGAAGAAGAAAGGAGTTGGAGTGAAGTAGGTTAAGGAGGGGAACGACAACGGAAATCTGCTATTGGGTGGTTTTGTTCTGATGAGTCACAGTTGGGTGATGGAATCAGATCTGGGGTATGGAACGCGTGCAAAAATGGCAATGACGATTTTGGCCCTAAAGTGTTTGGTGGCAATGGAACGCAACCACTATTGGAGTAGAATTGCGCTCCCATAGTCGAATTCCACTCGCCGAAGATTATAACTATTATTATTATTATTATCATACTTGGACACCTTAATATTTTTTATTTGATATATGAGGTTTTTGGGTTCACGTCAAATACAAGGTAAATAAAGCATAAGAAAAGAAAAATCTTATAATAAAAAGAGTAACACATTAATATTGATAATAATATGTAATATTGGGAATTGAATAATAATTTGTTACTAAGTTTAAAGATTATTCTAGTAAATCAAATTTTATATATTTGATGCAAGAAAAAAATTAAAAATTCAATTCCAATTGAGGGGAAAGGTAAGAATATATAAATGATGAAAGAATAGTGTGACAGTTAGATAGAAAATTAGTGCGTAAAATATTCCCACGTACCAAAATTTAAGAATCATATTTTTATTTTAACATATTAAAATTAAATCTTATATTTAACCAAAGGTAAAAATTTTTTTGTAACTAAGGAATTATTAACTGCTACAATAAATTACAAATAGACTTTCAGTTGTACATATATTAATTTATTACTTTATTCTCCCTTTCCTTCTGAGTTCTAAAGTAAATAAATATATATATGAATATATATATATATATATTTTATATACACACAAGTCTCTCTACATCTTGAAGTGTAGATTATTGATATTTTTGCTTCGATTCATTAATTTGTTTCTTTTATAAAAAAAATAATATATTTATTTTTCCAATTTTGGGGGCTAAAAGAAAGTTCTAGCTAGTAGTATTATAATCAAAGAGAAAATTATTTTTTTAAAAAAAAAAAAACTGCTCAAGGATGAATCATAAATCATAATTATCAATCTATTAATTAAATTAAGACTGCATGCAGATGCCTAAAAATTACATAAAATTAGTCATCAATAATCGTCAAAATCATCCTGTATAGATTCTCAAAAATTAAATCAAATCACCCTTCTGGATTAATATATATGAATAAACCAGAAAAATCAAAAAATGGTGAGATTAATTTTTTGAGATTTTCCCCCTAAGGTATATGATACAATTTTGATGGTTTCAAATTCCTTGTAACATTAAAATAATTGAGTGTCTGAATCCACTTCTCTTGAGTCTTTAAAAGGTGAACGGCAATAGTGTCCGGCCACAGCTCATGAGTACATCTGGTCGGCGGCTCCGGAAAATTATACATGGACCATTTAGCATTAAACCGATGCTTACCTCGACGACCATCTCTAAGCCAGTCTCCGAAAACTTTATCTTCCGGCCCTTCCAAATGCTTTAATGGAATATCAGATTCCCTAATCCACTCTGCAATATCCCAAGAAACCAAATAGCCCATTCCGGACATGTAATGCACGAACGGGTCCATACTCGGGCACGGAATGACATACCCGTAGTACAAGTCATCTCTAGGCAACGGCCTTAAGGACTTCAACAAGTTATCCAACCGGAAGTAGGTGTCGTCGTCTGCTTTAACCACATAATGGTACGGCGGAGATGGTCCTCCCCCTCTGCCGTCGTCGTCTGTGGTGTTGAATATCTCCGGCAAACTGGAGAAGTACGTGTAAGTCTTACCTTTGTTCATGTTCTCTTGGCAGTTCAGGATGATGATGTCATCGTAACGCATGATCTCTAATGCGACGAGTACCTTTTGATCTTCTTTCGTGAGGTTGCAGAACACGAATTTCACGTCAATTTTTGCACCTTCCGGCGGTGACTGTGTGCCGTAGATGAGCCTGAGGAAGTGTCTCTTGTGGTAGTGATCTGGAAGTGTGAGAATTCCGATGAGAATTCTGATTTCGTCGGAGGAGGAGTTAGAAGATGAATTATTTGAGGTCTCATTCACTACCAGAAAATCGTTAGCTGTGGTGGAAGAATTACTATATGGTGGTGTTCTTGATGATAGAGCGCATTGGCCAAACTTCAAGAAGCTGTCAAAACGAATTTCGTTAATGGAAGATAAAATACAGAGAAAAGCAATGAAGAAGAGAGAAGAAATGATGAAACGGCGCTGGCCATTTGATCGGTTTGGCTTCATTGCATCAACATTAAAGCTGGCGGAGAGAGAGAGAAGAAGATGCTGAAGAGTTTGGGGCATAGAAGAAATGGCCATTTCAAAATCTGTCTTAATTTAGAGTGTTTTATTTCTTCGTTACCTTTTATTCAACTTAAAGCGATCTCTGGCAAACTAATCGTGAGGTTGAGTTTACCAATTTTGACTTTACACCCTTGAAGAAAGGTGTTTGAACTTTGAATTTTTTATGAGAATATAAGTTGTAAAATTACAATTGTGCCCGTGTCATCATATCGTTGATCATCCATCCATCGGTACATAGTTTTGGAGAATATATGCTATATTTAATTAGCAAAATATTTATATATATATATATATATATAGAGAGAGAGAGAGAGAGAGAGAGAGATTTCTCTCACAATCTAACTTTAGGAATGAAAAAAAAAAAATTAAAGCGAAATATTTAGAGGTATTACAATTAGAAATATTGAGTTAAAATGTTTAAAAAATTGAAATATAAAATGGTAAATAAAGACTTATGAACTATGAAGTACTTCCTCAATCTCAATTATAAGTCATTTAAATTCATTTTTCTTGTCTCTTATTATAAATCATTCTTGATAGTTTAATAAATATTTTACTTATTTTTTTCCGAATATCACTCATCCTCTCTCTTTTTTTTATAAAACAGTTTCATTTCTAATATTCTTCTACAAAAAGGAACATTTTTAAAGGAAAAAAAAAACCTTCATTTAATATTAAAAAAATTGATTACAAATAACTAATAATTAGAGAATGGATGTACTAATTTAAGGCAGCTTAAACATTTGTCCTTTCCTTTCTTGTGATTTAGCACATTTCTCGCTCAAGGACTATATAGTCTTTTCATCACCTAAATTGCACATTTATTGCACACTGAATGATTATTAGGGGAAAAAAAAATCTATCGGAATTGAGCCTAACGTACGTCAAGCCCACTCCGATAGTGCTCGAGTCCAAAGTCAGTAATGAATTCGGTATTTTTGCATGGAACCAGGAACATGGCAAATTCTTGGAGTTACGTACAGTTCACCATACTTGAATTGAAAGTCATTGACTTCCATAAAATATGATATGGAAACATCTTTTTTGAGATCCAAGAGACTATGCAAGTCGGCTTTCTATTACTTTCCCGATCTTTTTCTCTTTAAAAGTAGTTTAAGTTGTTGAAAAATAAATCAAGATAATTATTGTTTTTATAATTAATATTTCATTAAAATTAAAATGCTCTTTATAATAAATAATGTTCATATGAATTTAATCCTTATATTTAATATGATTAAAAGGATAAGATTGGAAAATTTTTATTAAATGCTTTTTGAAAAGTAGAAAAGAACTAAACATTCATTTTAGAAATACAAAATGACTTTTATTTTAAGATAAAAATTTTTCTCTAAAATGACTTTTAAAAAAGAAATAGAGGAGTACCTTCAAACTGCTCTACCGAGACATGTTAGGGAAATGTTGAAAATCGACCATTCTTGGTCACAAAATGCACCACTGGTACACTAATTTTACCATTTTCTCTTGAAGTACTCAAATATGGAAATAAAGAGGTTGGGAGGTGTTATGAGAATTTTAAATTTCATTTAGAAAAGTGTTTTAGTATTTCAATCAATTATAATCATAATATATTATCCTCCCTTCTAGATAGAATTAAATATTTTGATTTGACTTACATGCATTTTAATTAAAAAGTTTGATTTACTTCATTAAAATATTGCATTATTAATTTTCATAATAAAATTTTTATTAATTTGGAAAATGAGACACTGGACAACTAAAACTGAAATATGATGTTGGGTTTAATTGTAATAAAGTCCAAATATATGTTCTAATATAATTAACAATAAGTGAAGATTTATAATAAGTAATTGGATAAAAGCTTATTTACAAATATAACCCTGGACAACTGCCTATAGAGTTAGCTGGGGGCAGCAGTGATGGGATTTCGCATTTTGATACCCTAGTTGTAATGCTTCAAGTAAAAACTCTCTGTATTATTCTCTCTCTAGAAACCAAACTATCCCCTAACAATCTTGAAGTATTATCTAACTTTTTGATTCGTTGGTTGTTTTGAGCAAGTGAGTAGTCCATCTTGTAGCTCTCGACGAGAGGAGTTCAACGGCCCAAACGATTTCTTGATCGGCGTTCTGAGCTCACCGGAAACTGCAAAAAACCGTTCGGAAGTCGCAACCTTTGATCCCAGATTCCGGAACTCAGGCGGCGGACTCCGGCGATACCTATTGGGTTTTGTTCCTTGCAAAGAGAAGAATATTTTGACATCAGTTTTGCCAGATTTGGTGATCGGACGGCGGAGTTCCGACGACCGGCGTTTAGAAGACCGAACCAGATCCGGGTCGAACCTGTTTGACCAACCCGTTGACCGTTGACACTACCGTTTGACTTTTCCGACGAGCCATTCCTAGGTATTTCGGCCATTCCGGACTCATTGTTTTGACTGTGTGAGCCTGCTAGAATTCAAGTGCATTCGTTTCAACTCTTGCATCCTCTTTTATTTATATATTTGAGATGGCTTAGAGTGAACCACTAGAAATTTTTAAACTAGAATCATTTAGTGGTACTGATTACACTAGATGGTGTCGAGCAGTGCAACTTCAGCTAAAGCATAGTTTTATATATTATACTGTGCTTAGCACCTTTGAGGAGACGAATGAGAAGGTCGACAGGACACAGTGGGCTAAGGGTGAGGATTATTGCAGGGATTATCTCTTGAATTGCCTGTCAGACCATCTGGTGGACTCCTATACAAAGATTAAAACAGCTAAAGAGATTTGGGATTCTTTAGATACTCGTTTCCACAAATGTGAGGAACTATCCAAAATTCATCTGGGGGATAAGTTCTTCAATTTGAAGTTCAGAAGTGACATAGAGATGACTCCTCAGGTCACTGACTTGGAAAATATGGTGGAAAAGTTGAATAAAGAGGATTTTGGAATTACCGATACTCTTCTAGCAGCTGCCATCATAAATAAGCTACCTGCGACCTGGAATTCCTTCAAAACAAAAGTGTTTAGAAGGAAGAACAGAGTTGAGCTAAGGAGCTTAAACAAGTCATCGTCATTGAGGAAGAGACGCTTGCTGTGACCAACATGGAGTTGTTTGGGGAGCCTCAGATTCAGCCTTTGGCGACTCAGGCGGTAGCCAACTCCACCTCTCAGCCCAAAAGGTTCACAAAGAAAACTAAGTTTAGGAAGAGTGAGCCTACTAAGTTGGAGACCAAAAAGCCTATTTCAAAGAAAAGAAAGAAGGGCAAGTGCCACAACTGTCAGAAGTGGGGCCACTGGGCTACTGATTGCAATCTTCCTAAGAAACTGATATTCAGTACATCACATAATGAAACCAATATGGTTGCAGTACAGACCGAGCCTCAAACCTTTGTTAGTATGATAGAGGCTAAGAAGGCCAGTACTTCTGTTGAGTGGTGGCTGGATACTGGAGCATCATGCCATGTCACTAACGACATATCTTTGCTTGCTAATGTTCATCCAACGAGGGAGTTGGTTGCTAGTGGAGCTACAGCTATAGTGACTCAAACTGGCACAGCTCATCTTTTTTTCAGGTAAAACACAAACTTTAAAATCTGTTAAAGTAATGTCTGAAGCTCCTAAGAATTTAATGTCTATAAGTCTTTTAGACAATGCTGGCATGTCATTTTCATTTACATCTGGTAGAGTAACTTTAACTGTTAACTCTTATTATTTTGGATGTGCTTTTTTGATAGATGGCACGTATAGGTTGAGTTTGGCAAATGAAACTATTTGTTATATAAGTTCAAAAATGATTGATCCCAAGTTGTTATACAATCGATTGGGACATGTTGACTACAAGAAAATGGTTCAAGTTGCCAAAACTCATCAAATCCCATTAGATATATCTACTCCGTTTGACAAGTGTGAAGTGTGTGCACAAACTAAAATCACTATGAAACCTTTCCCATAGGTAACTAGAAGCATACAACTTCTAGAGTTGATACATTCTGACTTGTGTGATTTTAGGCATTTCACAACCAGAGGTGGTCGGAAGTATCTGG
>JAOXNR010000013.1:3210205-3242511 GCA_028571225.1 Parsonsia alboflavescens
TATAAAATAGATCTAAAGAGTTAATAGAGAATATAAATTGAAGAATTTTCTCAAGTAGAGTATTATCCAAAGCTTGTTTTTTAATCAAGCTTGTAAGGAGTACTCGAATTTTTGATATTTTAAACAATAAAAGATACTTTATCTGTCACTAAATATAAATTTTTTTTTTTTTTTTTTTTTTGTCATTACCTTAATTTTAGGAAAGTGAGGGATGGTGACTTTATTTAGGGACTATTTCAGATGCATGTACTTCGCATTTTCCTTTCTACCATTAAGCAGAGTGACACCCTTAGTATTAATTAAAGGGACGACGACGACGTCGGTGGTAATTAGAAACTTCTGCGTTGAATTAATAAAGCCGGCTGGGAATGCATTTGCCAATTTGCCATCCTTTTTGGCTGCCTTTATAACCTTTTTCCCGTACCGATCGAAGCCATGTTATTTTTTCGGCAGTCACCGTTTGCGTCCACCTTTCCTGTCCTCCTTAATTTCCTCTCTCCCCACATCCGTAATCACTAATTTCCTAGTCAAAGTCATTGCATACCTCAGATTCAGTTAATTTAGTCACACCTGATTTTTCATTTTTCTTCCACTACGAGTAGTTCCCGCTTTTACACTGAACTTTCCAAATGAAAACATCTTCAATATTCTCATTTCTTTCTGTTATGCAAACTCGTAAGTGAATATTTGACTGTGTATTACGAATGAAAGTTTCTGGTGGGTTAAATTCAAAATATGATATATTGTTTGACCTTGTCAAATCTGCTTAATATGTAATTTTATCTTACACGCTTTTGTCAATTCGTGCACTGTATTTGATTTCATTTTCCAGGTAATCTTTTTTGAAAATGAATGGTAGAATATGATGAGTATATGACTCATATGCCTATATGCTACAGAAATTCCGTGTTGACATATTTCAAGGCTAGCATTTTCAAGAAAAGGATATATGGAAATCAACCATACGAAAGATCAAACAAAAGAATGATTCAAACATTTGGATTCCTTTTGGAGAAAGTAATTCCCACCCTACAAACACATACATACATATTAACATTTCTATATATATTAGTTGACTAACTACTACACTCATTAGTGTGCACGGTCAATCACATATTAACATTTCTGTATATATATATTTTGGGGTCAACTCCATCTAAATATGCACAAAGCATTCCGTATAGTTAGTCTCATTGCTCTCTCTATATAGCATTGATATTATAAATTGAATATATATTTACATGGTCAATTGAATATACAAAATTACACTCTGTGAATTTTATTGCTCTCTATAATATTTCTTTCTTCTTTCTCCATCTCTATGTATTTATAGGGATGAAATATGTAGTTAGGCTTTTCTTTTAAAAGTAAACTCTAAAAAGATTAAATATATATATATATATTCCATCTTTCACTAAATATAAGTCACCCGTCGTCATTTTGTAAAAATTAAAGTATCTTTTTTTTCCTCCTAAAATGCCCTCTAATCATCATTTCAAAAATTTGAACGTCATTTCATGATTATGTCATTAGAGGGGTAATATAAAAAAACTATTTTCAAATAACTAACGATTATAACTTATAATTAATGATAAAAAAATTAGTTAGAATAACTTATATTTAGTGATGGAGGGAATATAAAATCATTGGTGAGTGAACGATTAATAGTAGTTAATAATATAATCGTACATATACTTTGATAATTGATTGGATAATATATAATTAATCTAACTGAATATGAAAAACATACCACAGGGAATTGAAGGAGGGCGCGCAATGGCATGAGTCGACAGCAAAATAAATGAGGACACATGCGCATGGTTTCTTTGAAGAAGTCAAAAATTGGCCAAAAAACACAGGTAGCGAAACCCACTGTGGCAACGCATTTGTCTTTGTTGTTAAGCTTTTGGAATTGGTTTGCTTCTTTCTGTGTCGTGATTCAATGGAATTAATGCCATTTATTTTCTCTTCTTTTCGGAGAAGCTCCTCATGACTCATGCATGCCTCGTCCTGGCGACACAAATTCATTCGAGGACCACACAAATTAATTTGAATTTATATAAGGAGCTTTACCGAGAAGGAAACAAAAATACTACTAATATACAGGTCCTAGCTAGCTTGATGATGCACCCTCAAACCTAAAATATAGTTCCCTAATTTTTTTCCACGCAAATTATTTTTTTTAAAAAAATTGATGATTATAATTGGAAAAGAAATTTATATTTTGGTGGGAAAAAAAAAAAGTAATTAATATCTTCTATTTTAGGTAATGTTTTAAAAATCAAACCAGACAATGAATCAGAAAAGTAACTGGTTCACAGTTTAATGGTTTAATCGTAATTAAACCGATAATATTATAATAAAAAATAAAAATTATATTTCTTATCGATATAAATATATATATATTGTTATTAATATAAGATATAATAATTTCATAATACAATAATATTCAAATCAAATTTATAGATATGCTTTTAACAGTTTTTTTATAATGAATAATCATAAGTTCTATTTTATAGGGATCTAAAAACATGATAATTTTTAGTATGAGTAAAACTTTGAAGATTATAAGATATTTTATTTATTTATTAATATTTAATAATGAAATATATTTTGAGTAAATTTTTTTGTTTTAAAATAACTAAATGAGTAAATTTATAATTTGATAGAATGATCTAATATTAAAGTATATCTTTTTTTTTTTTTTGTTGAAATTTAGGATAAATTTGGCCGCAATTTGAGTGTTTTGAAAAATCAGTCCGTTCACTGATTCAACCGATCGATCCATTTCGATTTTTCATTTAAAGAATGATTTTGATGAAAAATGGTTTAATACCCTCTTTTAAATCGATTTAATCGATCCAACCATTCAATCTAAAAAACAATAATTTTAGGACGATGAGTATCATCTTTTAAGTATTTTGTACTAAGTGACTTATACGACATAAATAGTGATACAAATGAGACAAGATAGTTTGCAAAGGTCTTACCTTATTGAATTCATTTATTGAGCCCAAGAGATAAAGTTACTCGTCCAATTAAATGATGCAATCTAAACTCGAGCTTCCGTAATATCTCACGAAACAACTCGAGCTTAAGAATTTAGAATCAAGTAAATTAAGTCAACGAGTCAAAACTCGTGAGACACGCAATTATAGTTCCGTTGGCGGGGCAAGGGCATTGATGACGGAGGCGGCAGTGTCGGAGTTTGCGGTTGGAGTTTGGATTTTAATATTGGCCTTTGAAATGGCCAAATGGCCAAATGGCCTCCCTCGGTCGCTGTTTTTGCTGCATTAAAGAGGTCGGTTGTCTGCCAGTTCTACTCGGGTCGGGTGACACGTTATTTATTTAAATTTCTTCTCCATCAAAAAATAGGGTTTCGTTATATATACACGTCAATATAACAATAATGTTGGTTTTAGTATTCATATACTTATCCCCAATTTTATTTGTGGATCATATCTTTGCCCGCCCCGGAAAATTCCTATCTTTCATAGCTCATGTCATGTCCCCTACCGGCTTTGCCAGCGCTGAGCGGAAAGGAAGTCTAGAAGGTTACTCGTTTTAATTAGTTTTTCATTCTACTATTCCATAGTATGAGATGAGATATGACGGCACGTTTATAGTAATTAGTTGCTTGTTCTATTTTTAGGATTGGGTGTTACAAAAACTGGCACGTAAGTAAATTAAATGAAATGAATCTGGCTTGAAACCACTAATGTAACGAATCTACAAGGAAAAGGGCAAGCCTTTCGTTATGCTCCTTCCGGAATTGAATGTTTACATTTTTATTTTGATTTGTCTAGATAAATAAATGTCCGATTTCCTAAATTACTTAAAGTTTTCTTAAGAAATTGATATGATTAAGTTTAAAATAAACTAAGTCAACTAATTTTCTTAAAATTTGTACAAGTCAAAACATGACATTCAATTCCAAATCGAGGGAGTAATAATTAAGTTACTAAGGAGGAAAGTAGTTGGGCAAAAGAGGTATAATATATTTATAGTTGACTTAATTGTTCACTGTTAAAAACTTTTTTTTTTTTTTCATAACAGTGTCCAAGTCACTTTTCATACACTTCGACATTCCATTTATCTAGGAAGGTGTTGATGGGATTCGAACTTGAGACCTATAATCTGTAAACTCGTGAGTCCACTCACTGGGATGTACCTAAACAGACTCACGACTAAAAACTTAACATGAGCAATTTATAGCATTTTTATATATATAATGTAATGATATGGTGAGCAATAGAGCTCACCTTATGAAATGCTCTTATCTCCAACAATTAATCCTAAAAAGATAAACTAAATTATAAGAACACTTTTTTTTTAAAGAAATAATTAGATTTAACTATTTACAATTAGAGATTTAATTAATGGAGTAATCCATAAGGTGAGCCCGTTACTCACCGTAGCATTGCACGACGTATAAATACTTTGTTTCTGAACGTGAAACGTATCATTATTGTCCATCTTCAACTTTGAATCCAAGGAATCAACTTGTCACTGTTTGTCATTAATTTTAATTTGTCCCAATATAATAGAAATACAGGTATCCTATGGTTGTGTTACAATCTTGACATTGAAAGTATTTACAATTAAATTCTTTCACGCTCATCTCTTTATGCAACTAAAAATATAAATGGATGCTCTATTATTTCCAATCTCAAATAAAAATGACTTGAGAGTTCACATAAATATTTAAAATAAAATTTTTTATATATAATTATATATATCTGCCGGAATACTTATGTGTGTCACTCAGCACATAAATTCATGTGCTATTGACGGAAAAGTAGCGACAATCTTTTGTGACGTCGATTTTTTTCAATCTATATACCTCACAGTACCTCGATTTTCTCTTTACAGATCGAAAAAACCAACATCACAGAATATTACGATTACTTTTTCCATCAGTAACACACAAATTTACATGCTACATAACACATAAAAATATTCCTATATGTACCTGAGTTTGAATTATTAATCTTTCAATTATAAGTGAGATTACGTGTAGATTAAGTTTGACTTACCACTTTTTCATTACCATATTTTTATAAATAAATAAATAAATAAATAAATATATATATATATATATATATATATACTTTGCTTCTCAATGTGAAAGGTATCATTGTTGTCCATCTACAACTTTGAATCCAGGCAATCAACTTCTTGCTCTTTGCCATCATGGTCCCAATACACTCCCTCCAAGGTTTCATATGCAATTTTGATTTGTTCGAAATTGAATGTCTTATTCAATAAATTAGTAAAAAATTTATTAAAAAAATTGATAATGTAATATATTAATGAACTAATTAAATCAAATTATTTTTATTAAAATGAAAACAAGTCAAATTGAGATATTCTATTCCGAACGGAATGAGTAATAAATAGAAACACAAATATCCTACTGTTGTGTTACAATCTTGAATGTGAAAGTACTTAAAAAATAAATTTTTTTCATGCTCGTCCATTTCTGTACCTATATATAAATATAGAAATAAATAAATATATATATATATATATATATATTTATAGCATTATTATTTCCAATCTCCAATAAGAATGACTTGAGATCCAGTTCACATAAATCTTTGAAATAAAAATCTTCATAAATTATATAGACCTGAGTTTGAATTATTAATCTTTCGATTATATTAGTGACATTACGCGTCAATTGAGTTGAACTTATTATTTGCTAAGAATGAGCAATAAAAGCTTCGATTAAAACTATTGAATGGTGCTGTATTTGGAAGAAAGCAACATTTCATCTGCATAATTAATAGTGAGATCTAATGAGTTAGTGAGTCTTAAATTTAAAATATATAAATATATATATATTTAGTTTAGAAAAATATTATCTTTATCCATTCAATTCCAAACCGATAGAAAAATGCAGTATTTAATTTTATAATGAGTTACTTCCCCATCATTATTTATAGGTCATTTAAATTCATTTCCTTATCACTAAATATAAGTCATTGTGATTAGTTTATTAGATATTTTAATGATTTTTCATCATATTGCTCATGTCTTTCTTTTTCTTCTTTAATCACCATTGTTAGTTTGATTAAATTATAAATAGGAGCATTTTAAAAAATATATATATATATATATGATATTTTACTTTTGACAAATTGACTATCAATAACTTATAAATAATTATGGAGAGAGTAAGTAAATGTTCCTATTTTTAGAATTAGTAAAAAAATTTACAAAGAAATTGATTTAATTGTAATTTAAAATAAATTAAGTCAGATTATTTTAATAAAAAAAATTATTTAATTCCAAAGGAAAATATAGCAGCATGCAAGAACTTTTGAAGGAAAAAAGAAAAGCTGGTCGGATTTGGTAAACTGAAGCTTAAAACCGGGTTTGGCATCAAAACACATGAGGGGTTAGCGCAGATTAGAGCTTTCCAAGGGAGGCGACACGTTGAACATGCAAAAACGTGTCGTCTCGGTCTCAAGACTCCGCCTCTCCTAGCACCACTCCCCTAGACATATTTGGTAGGTCCCACACTACTTTACCTACCATCAAACCAAAAAGTCCATTTTTGACCCTCCAATTAATACGTTATGAGTCTTTCCGGATGAAACCACCTTCACCATCGCTTACCGTCTCTGTCTCGTTGTGCAGTGACGTCTTTTCAGTTTTTTCACCTTCCCGCCGTGCTACATATATATTAAATTAACCACCCCTCGCCATTGGACAGTAAACTTTGACTCAGAATATATAAATTTAAATTACTTTTAAAATAACCAATAAATTAATACCCTTAAAGATCTTGCCAACTAATTTTAAAATTAGATAGATAATCTTTGACTTAAAAAATCCACGATTGATACTTTTTACACGTCTTCTAAGCTAGTAAAAAATTATTCTTTACTAAAGGGCACTGAAATTAAAATTAGGAAAAAACAAATAAGTAGTAATAATTAAGCAGATCAGAGGAGGAATGCCTCGGCATGGGGTGATATAGGTAATAAATATTTTGTTTTTAAATTTAGTATGACAAGCGAACGAAATAGACAACTGAAAAAAAATTTAAAAAAAAGGCGAGAGATGTTGAAGATTCTCAATCAAGAGCTTCTTACTCTTCTTTACCAAATTACCCCCCACTTTTCTCACCATTTTACACCCGCCAAAGTAGCCCTTTTTCATATATTTTAATAATAATACTATTTACAAACAATGATCAGAGACTATTTGGAGTTTGGAACTCAAAAAACTCATCAATCTACCATCAATGTAATTTTGCTGGGAAGCCAATCCACGTTGCTCCGGATGTCCAAACTCGGATTAACTTCAAGCCGGAGCTGGACTACAGAACTCTCGCCGGATGATGCTCCCCCTACCCGGGACTTGAGCTCCTCGAAACTCGGCGTTAAGGCCTTCTCTACCCATTCCTCTAGACTGGATCGACCGTGCCATAGCCCTCCCAGGATTTTCTCTACTGCATCTTCTTCTACTTGTATGGAGACTGCGTCATCTGCCATTGTGGAAAATTTTGCAGATATTGTTTTCTTTATCTCCCTTCGAACGAACGCAAAATCAACTGGCTTGAATACTATGGTGTCATCCACAGAACTGACTAGCTCGTGGGGCACCGATGTAATAGAAAATTGTCTCGTGTCAAGGCCAAGTTCTTCCTCGTGATCAATTGTGAGGTCACTTGAATTGTAGGATCCATCAGCTCTATCGTCTTCGTTGTCTGCAGCAAGATTTAGGTCAAATGAAAGGCCAGAGTTTGCATCTTTCCTTCGTTTGGTTGGTCTACCTTCATCATGCAACCAAGTTGCTCTGCGCTTGCCATTCCTTTCGCCCACTGTCAACTTTAATTGCCAATTCAAACCTGCTGTGGCAGCAAGCCTCTTTTCATCTACCAAATGACCATTCCCAACAGAGGACCAGTTTCCGGTCAGGATGAATATGACATTTCCAAGACTGATCTCACGGCCATGAGAATCCGTGAGCCTACCTCGCTCAATTGCCCGTCTTATGCTCCCGCGTAATAGCATATCAGCTTCATCAATGTCTTCCAGCATAATAACTGAGAATGGATTTCTACGAACTGCCTCAGCAATCCGATCCAATGCTGTTTTACCACGGATATTAACATCTGTTTCGGCATCATCACGTCGTGAGCCAAGTGATATGGTTACTGGATTAGTCCCACATATTTGCTCTGAGAGAACAGATGCCATCTTTCTCTTTCCAATTCTGTCGGGACCTGTAAATAATAACCATATGTCACCCTTTGACCCAGAACCCCTGCGTTTTCCATTGCCTAGTCGGCACTTTGTCACAGCAGAAGCCACTGCAGAGGCTGCTTCAGACTGCCACCAAGCTTTCTCCATGAGACCCTTGAGAAGCTTTTTGAATGAATCTGCATCCAGAGCATTTGCAAATTTTTCGTGGAACTTTGTCTGAGGTTCAGTGGATATGCAGCCCAAGAAGTCCTTAACTTGATTTTCTTGAGTCTCATTGGTCTTCTCAGGGCATGTTTCAGAATCTTTTAGTCCAAGAGCCAGTTCGGTCCTCACAGGGCTACCAGGAGGGGTGCCAGCACGTTGCAAAGCATGGTTGGTGATTTGATTTGTGCTCAATGATAGTGTCTCGCCCAAATTACATGCTACCTGCAACTTGTTCTGCAACGGTTGCTGAGCAAGCAGCTTTGGATTGTACAAGCTCATAATAGGCAGAGCAAGAGGAGCAACTCTATCTGAGTTAACATTTTGATGAAAGTTAGGATGGAGATTCAAGCAAGTGTCATTCCATTTTCTCTGTAATTCTTGAGTTTTCTGCATTAGAAGCAATTCTGAATTCTTACCCTGCAAATACATGAATTACAAAATCAATCTTCTGTCTTCGAAATTCAGTCTCGTGATTTTTAGATTTACAATGCAAGCATACCTGCAATGGACTCATTGCATTAACTTCACCACTGTGGAGTTTAGCATTCTGCAACCACTGAGGTAGAGACGACCGAGTTTCTTCTAGTTTATTTTCAGAAGAGACATTCTCACACTCCTTTGTCAGAAGTTTCAGCTCTTCATTGTATTTCTCCAAACATTGTGGACAGCAGGAAGCTCGTCGAAAAGGATCCAGGTTCACTGGTATACGTCTTGGGAAAGTAGATACCATAGATGGGAAGCTCTTTAGTGGATTTAGAGGATCCATGGTGGTACCCAACCTAGATGATCAAAAAATGTCAAACTAAAAAGATACCACCGGTACAGACAATGAATAGATATTTGTGGACTTGAGCATTTGGTGAAGAAAAAAGAATCTCAAAATCATCTTTAGTTTATACATTAGGCCAAGGACCTCTTCTCCAGAAATTGGTACATAGACAGCAAATTACAGGAAAATACCAGTGCCAATGAGATATTACTATGAAATTAGAGAAACCAGATGCAAAATATTATCTCAAAAATTTACAATCGCAATATGTTGATTAAACAATACTGAAAAGAAAGAAGAGGATAAACAGAAATCTGCTGATAAAAAAACTCCAGACATTAAGAGGCAGATTCCAGTCAAAATTGTATTTCAAATGGGATGATCATCTTCTAATGAACATTTCAGAAAATCTGTATAGCATGGTGTAAACTAATTGCAATAGGTACTGATCATACCTTGGAAACATCCCAGGCATAGGTGATCTTGGAGCAATAGGCACTACCTGCAGATCCCAATCATTTTCCATTGAGGAATGATAAACTTGGCACCTCAAATAAGTCTCGCATGCTGCAGTTCCGATCAACCAAAGTTTACTAGTACCATTACTTTCTGAAAACCTTGCTAACAAATTCCCCATTTCCACCACAGCTGCCTTCCCAGTCTCGGAAACCATCTGTTGCTGCGGCAGCATATTACCAGAACCACCAAAATTGACAGGTTGCTCAACCAGCCATTTCAAATCACCCAAATCAAGTATTATTCCGCCGCCATTATCATTGATCCTACTCTCGATTAGGCCTCCCAATTCCTTAATCTTTGCCATTATTTTATTCTTATCGCAAAGAAGCTCCTTTTCAATTGAAATCACCCTAACATTCTTTAGCGGTCCATCAACACCAAAATCTCCTTTGTCAATTCTCCTGAATAACTCTTTCACCACGGCCTCTGGTTCAGACTCGCCAACCAGAACTGGGTTCCTTTTCTTAGTTCTCATCAAAATATCCAATACCTTTTTGACTTCTTCATCCCTCTGGCTCCCCAGTGGCCCAGAAATTCCTTGCTTCAGCTTGGGATTCATATACATATTCCGATTAGGTAAGGGGACGGCAGTAGATGGCGTTGGACTCGGGGATGTGATCTGAGATGCGAGCATCCTCGGGCCAATTCCTCCAAATGTTCCCAAACTAACATTCCCAGGATGATGATGGTGATGATGATGCGAATTGGAATTCAATGATTGTTCTATAGTGGCCTTAACAGCAGGACTCGAAAAACTAGCTTCACGCATCACTCTACTTACACTTGGATCATCCAAGATCGAAATTATCAGTTGTTCAAGCTCAACCTTAACAGCTAAAAGCGGCTGCTGTTGTTGTTCTGGGCACCCTCGCCTCTGATGCGCTTGGGCCCTCTTTAAAGCTGCCATAAGGGCATTAGAAATCGGAGGTTCCATTCCCGGAGCCATGTTCTGAGCTGTTGGCAGCCGCTCTAGCGCGACGCTAAAGCAGAGTTCCAAAGCGCGACACTGAAGGGGATGAGAAGAATTGGGGTGAGAACGAATGCACGCTTGTCTAAGGTACCCAGATGGAGAGGACAGAAGAGTAGCCGCCACATGCAGCGGCGTGGTTTGGCCGTGATTCCGGCGTCCGGCTTCTGCTATTGAGTGGTTAAGCACGCTGGCCGCTTCCGGGGTCAGAGTCTGCTGAATAGTACTCAACCCTGCCCTCATAGTTTATCTCCAAACCAATCCTGATGAACAAAACTTAAATTGAACAAGTCTCACCAGGAGGGAAAAAATTCCCTCTGTTCTGGGCTACAAATCACAACAGACAGACACTAAGCTAAAAGAAAAAACTCTCTACAAATGAATGAATCCAAGTTGTTGTTATGTCCTTCAAAAAAGGAGAAGGACCAAGAATTGAAGACTGTAAGGAAAAGGAATGAAAAAAAACAGAGACCCAATAATTAGAAACTTAAGGAAAATCCTTAATTTTTTTTTTTTACATTAAGAAAATCCAAGAAGAGAATAAAGATGCAATAGGGAAGTTTCTGGGTATGGTTGATTTTTGAAGTTATTGGTTGTATTCCTCTTTTTCACTCGGAGTTGTGAGTCACAGAAAAGCAGTATTAGAATTCAACGCGAAAAGGAAAGATCAGAACCCCTCCTTCACACGCATGACACAACCTCCTCCTCTTCTTCTTGTTCTTCCCATTTTTTGCCTTTTTTCTTCTCTCTATCAAAAACAAATATAGGTGTTGTTGTTGTTGATGATGAGGATAAAAGCAATGAAGCCACACTCACCGTCTTTTTCACATTCAATAACCCCCCAAAGAAAAAATGATAAGTATCAATCAAAACAAACCCAAAATAATAAATAAAATAAAACCCAACCAAAAGCTATGAGAAAAGAAAAGTTTTTTCTTTTTCTCTTCTTCTTCTTCTTCTGTTAACTATGCGTTGTTGTGTGTGATAGAGAAAGAAATGAAAAATTAATATATGTAAGAGTATAAAAACAACTTTTTTGGACCTGCAAGAACAGAAAAGGCCAAAGGGGAGGTAAATTTTTAGTTGAGGTGGCAGAGAAAGGGGGAGCATGCAGTGTTGGTTGTCTTTTATTGAGGGCCTCTCTGAGGCTTTTTAGAGAGAGAATTTATGGAAAATAGGAAAGGTAAAGAAGGATGAAAGTACTTTCAGTTGCAAGGATTTCTGGAAAATGCTTTCTGGGCAGAGCAAAAAACTGCCT
The DNA here is from genome assembly GCA_028571225.1 of Parsonsia alboflavescens. Lineage (NCBI taxonomy): Eukaryota > Viridiplantae > Streptophyta > Magnoliopsida > Gentianales > Apocynaceae > Parsonsia > Parsonsia alboflavescens. Next base: position 3,222,142 of record JAOXNR010000013.1, read on the forward strand.
TTGCTCTCTCCTCCTTTTTTCTGTCTTCTTCTTTTTACCACCATTTGTTCTTTTCTTTTGTTTACCCACTTTTTAAAAAAAAAAAAAAAATTACTTTAACAAATTTAAAATATATATATATATATATATTTGAGAAAGAAAGTAAGAGAGAGGTAGAGGAGTAAGTACATATATGTATGCTCTTTTGTCTTTACCATTATTTTATTTGCCTTGTGAAAAGATAATGAACCTTTTTAGAGAGAAAAGAAAAGAAAAGATGAGGAGATTCATGAGTAAAGATTACTTTACCTTTTTTTGAGTCACTCTCTCCTTCCTCTCAATGACTAAAGATTGACTGCCTTTTAGCCCTCATTGGTTTTGCAATTAGTAGCTTCCTTTCCATCTATGACAACCCAATTATATATATTCATTCACATCAATTCATGCACCTTACCCTTTCACACACAATTTCAATTCCGTATTGAGCCATAATTTTCCATAAACGAAACACCTAGATGAGAAGATAAAAAACCCAAGTCATAATAATCTTCTTTATTATTACTCCTTCCGTTTCAAAATGATTATTATTATTTAAGATTATTTGGGAAAAAATTAAGACACTCAACTACTTTTTTTGCATGAACAATATTGTTGAACTTCATTATTAATCGTACTTTTCTCCTATCTCATTTCTGTTATTGAATGATTAGTTATTGAAAATAGTAAAATAATAAACTAGTTTTGAAATAAATAAAAATGAAAATAAATAAGAAGATAAAATAAATATTTCATTTATGCCCTTTTTTTTTTCCTTAAGATGTGTAAGCTCCAATCATCTTGAAACAAAACTTCATTCCTTATATTATTTATTATTAGTCGGAATCGGGAATGGGATTTGGGGTTACAGATTTTATGGGGACTTTTTGTAGGGTAGAAATAGAATTGGCGTGGGGTGGTCCTTTCTAAACAAGCTGCTGGATTCTGGTTTGCCATTATACCAGAAGAAAAAATTCTGCTTTTCACACGCAACTATTGCAGAGGCATTTCACGGCCTATGGCCCTTTTTATAGGAATCGATGGATGAAGTAAAAAAACTCATAGTATCTTCCTTCTCTATACCTATGCATCTCTTAGTATCTATATGATCAACTTGAAGTGCTATCGAGCATATCTTATGGAATAATGCTATAATCATTAACTTTTATTACTTGAAACTTAATTGATGCATTTCATAACGTATGCTTCGTAACTCTTTATAACATTTTCATATATATATATATATATATATATATTCATCCCTTGACAAACCAACTCACTGCTGCTTTTGATTATAGTTAACAGGAAAAAAAAACGGGGATGATTTTTTTTGAATATTTATTGACTAAAATAGACTTGTTTAAATGGTAAAATAGTTTTATTCATGACTGAAAGATTATGGACCGAAACATTAATTACTTCAACATGGCTATAAGTGGAAACATTAACTACTCCTTTTCGTTACTAAATATAAGTCACAAGTTGTCATTTTATCAAAATTAAGATAATATTTTTCTTTCTAAAATACCCTTTAATAAGTTTTTCAAAAATTTGAACTGTCATTTTATGAGCATATTATTAGAAGGGTAATATAGAAAGGAAAAAAAAACCACTTTCAAAAAACTAATTAATTAATAACAAGAAAAATTAATTAAAAGGAGAGCAGTACTTTTGAATACTTTTTAAAATAATTTGTCATTTTATGTTATTTTATAATAAAAGTTAAAAATAAATTTTGAATTGAAAATGTATTTTATTTAATTTCAGAGACTGAAATTTTATTTCATTTTGAACATGTCAAGACATTGGGTTTCATTATAGCAAGAGGCCAAAAGGGAATCAAAGGAATTACATAGAAATTTGCAAGTGAATGAGAATAATCCAAATTTTATAGGGAAAGTTGAACCCTGAGAGAATAGAAACAAAGGAATTTACTAACTTTGAAGTAAATAATAAATGACTCCTTTCCACTCTACCGGCCCCTCACAACTCCATTATTAATAGGCAATGGTACTGCCGCTGCTGCTAATATCTTTTTGGGTGGGGAAATTAAAAGGAAAAAAGAAAATGATTTTCTATGACTCAATACTTACTTAGTACTAAGACAAAATTAAATTAAATTAGTAAGTAATGGAGCCCAACTAACACATAATACACACAGTGTACTTTTCAGAGATGGGCCCCATATAACTTTCTAGTAGAATATTTATATTATTATTAAACGGTACCAAATGATACAAATGGTTTAACTTTTTTGGGGGATTCTTTTTTCCTTTTTTTTTTTTTTTTTTTTTTTAAATAATTTATTTATTTATTTTTCCTTACACACACCTTTTGCGAAGACTTGAGAAACAAAAATCATCATCATATTCCCTTTTGGCAACGCACGCTCTCTCTTGCCTTTTACGCGTTTTTCGAGTCTAAAAATAACCTTTTCAACTTGTCCCTTACCTTTTCTTTCTTTCTACTACTGCTGCATAAAAAGAACACTATTCGTATAAAAAGGAGAGAAAAAATTTTATTTTTCTTTTTATTAATATTTTTTAATCACAATAAAAAAAATCCTTTGAATTCAATTTATATTTTATTTCTGTAATATTTATCAGTTAATTATTGCTATATATAAATATATTTTGAATCTCATCAAATAAGAATCTTCATATTCCTATTTTAAAATTATGCAAAGATTCTAAATCGATGATTATGTGTGGGTGGGACTCAAAGGAGAACTATATACATAGGGAGGATGGAAGATGATGTTATGAGATATGCTTCTTTTGACTAAGTCTATCTTGACCTTTAAGTGAGGGAGCATAGTGATGAAGTTTTTTGAAAGTGTAAGGAATCCTAAACCTAACAATCCATATGATTCTGCTAACTACAAGACAAAGAATAGATGTTTTATGTATTTTAATGACTTTTTATATCATTAATTGATAATCTTTCAAAATATGACCCTATAATTTTAACCTTCTTTATCATGATGTTCTCAACTTCTTCTTCTTCTTTTTTTATTTTATTTTAAATAGAAATAGAAATACATCCTATTCTATTTTGTTGTGGATGAATGTATTTGATTTAGGTTTTTTTTTTTTAATAAAATTTTAATTAGTTTAGAAAAATATTTAGTTTTGAATAGTATGAATACAATTTATCTTTATATATATGTTCAACATCACATATGAAGTGATAAAAGTTGAGATCTTCCGTTGATAGGTCAATTTCAATAAAAATGTGTAAGGTTAATTCTTTTCTCTATTATCTTTTTAAAGAGCCATACTTGTTAGTTCTCATCAATTTTAAATTTTTTAAAAGAAAATGTAAATCTAAAAGCTATCCTTGTAGTAAAAAAATTTTTTAAAAAAAGATGGTAAGTAAAAGGAAAGGGAAGGAGAAAAGGGTTGCCGATTTTGATGTCGAAATTGTTGGGGCAAAAAAATTCCCTCGGGTTATCAGATGCATGTCCCCAAAGCAGGTTTTCACTGACATGCAGAGAATCTAGCGGTTAGATGCTAATGTCAGATGATCTTGACCGTTCACATTTATTCCTCGACTTTTCAAAATACCGCGATATTTATTGCAGTATGTACCATCATTTATCTTTTATCTTCCCTTCTTTTTACTGCACTTTTCTAATCGCGATTTATCAATTACCGCCAATAAAATCAAAAGTTTTGGACTTTATCATTTATGCCGTTAGTCTAATTTACCATATGATTTATGTTTGATTTTGAAGGGCCTTTTTTTTTTTTTTTTCTCTTAATAATTTGAACTTATCCATCAATAAACTAATAAATTGCATCGGTTAGCCAAAGAAGAAAAAAATATTCTCCCTCGGATCAAAATTAAATGTTCCATTTTTATTTGTATAAATTTTTTTAAAAAGTAGTTGACTTAATTTATTTTAAACTTAACAATGTCAATTTTTTAACAAAATTTTGATTAATTTAGAAAAGAGGACATTTAGTTCTTGACAACTTAAAATACAAAAATAGACATTCAATTTTGGATAGAGGGAATCCTATGTTATATTAGAAAAATATGATTATTAAATTGGATTTTTTTTTTAAATGAAGGCAAAATGGTCAATGTAGTCGTATAACTTTTTCCTTTTGACCATGTAAATCCATATCCCCTTTTTTTTGCCATGTAACTCCATATCTTTTTTTTTTTTTTTTTAATCTTTTAAGATTCCATAACTTTTTATTGATGACCAACTAGATTAGAAAAGGATATTCCCTCCATCCGAGATTGAATATCCACATTTCTATTTTAAGTTGTCTGAAAATGAATGTCTCATTTCCTCAAGTAGTTAAAATTTTCTTAAGCAATTAATATTGTTAAGTGTAAAATAATCTAAGTCAACTAATTTTTTTTAAAATTTCTACAAGTCAAAATGGAACATTCAGTTTCAGACAAAGGGAGTATAAAGTTATTTGATCTTAAAAGATATATATATATATTAATACAAAGAGATATAGACCTACGTGATCAAAGTAAAAAAGTTATAGGACTTAATTGGTCACTAATAAAAACTTATGGGATCTTAAAAGATAAAAAAAAAGATATGGACTTACATGGCTAAAATAAAACAGTTATAGGACTTAGTTGATCATTGATAAAAAGTTATGAAACCTTAAAAGAAAAAAAAAAAGATATGGACCTATATAGTCAAAACAAAAAAAGTTATGAAACACTAAAAGATAAAAAAAAAGTTATGGACCCATATAATCAAAACAAAAAAGTTGTAAGATTGAATTGACCATTTTGCTTAAAATGAATAAATAGTTTTGAAATTTTTAGAAAATAAATAACTTAAAATAAAAGAAAATTTAAAACTACACTTGTTTCAAAATGAGTAACCGGCATTTTTTTTTTTTTTTGTATTGAAGTAGAATTTTGGTTGTAGATCTCACAATACACTTCTTATGTAACACTTTCTAAGTATATTAAGAAAAATTTTATCACGATTTTTTAAATTAATTTTTAGATGTTATTCTATTAACTAAATCGTAAAATGACCAATTAATACAATTTTGGTTCTAGATCTTATAGTACACTTCTTTTATGACATTTTCTAGTACATTAATGAAAATTTTTATCATGTTTCTTTTAATTAATTTTTAGTTATATTTTTATTAACTAAATAGTAAAAAGTTAAATTAAACCTTATCAGTAATTGATCTTTTTAAGACATGTACAATTTTTTATTATTAGTATATTAAAGAATGCCACAAAAATATACCAAAAATATCTAAAGCCCTGCAATTTCTTATTCCATCAGAGACAGAAGGTGGATTATTGTACGTGGGTTGTTAAACAAAAAAAAAAATTCGGAAAGAGAAAGAAAAGGTTCTAGATATTTGACAGCATCTTCTACACTATCAAATAAAATTATATATATTAACTGATAAAGATTAAATATCCATAGAGTTTAATATATCCTTTTAGGTTTTTATTAATATTTTATATCTACAAAAACATATACATATATATATATATATATATATTTATATATATCTATTATTAATCGTGTAAAAGATGATATAAAAATTGTATAGAAGGTCTGGAGCTCAAAAAAAAAATCCTCTTAAATAGTTTTATTGATTCAACCTTAAATTATATTGAGGGACTAACCAAAAAAAGAAAACTAAATAAGAGAGAAAAATTAAAGTTTGGTGGTTTTCTTCTCTCTTTTTTTCCCTCTTTAATAATTGAGTAAGACTGATTAGAGATCCATGAAAAGTTAAACATAAATATTAAACCATTTATAAAAATTTATTTGTTTCTAATTTATTTCTAGGAAAATAGGCCTATTTAATTTTTAAAAAATTTACTTTTGGTAAATTTGGTCCTTTTTTTTATTTTTGACTTTTTTGGTTCCTGAAAAATTTATAATTGACACCGTTAGTCCTTTCCAACTAAAAACTGTTAAATCTTAGAGGTATTTATGAAAATTCAATATTTAACACTTAAAATAAAAATTAAAGGTCTTTTATCTCAAACGGCTCATCTTCCCATTTTCCCCAAATGATTCCGATTCTGGCTTCAAATTTCCAAATCAGTAAATGTCTCACTTTGATCCAAGGTGGAAATGCTCAAAGATCCAAGATAACTGTATGCTAACTAGCACATTATTGTACAGAACTGAAACCATTCAATAATGAGTTCTCTTGATCAGTTGCAGCAAGAGAAAATTTTCAAGTAATGAATCATTCGGCTACCTATACATGAATAGGCTTCCCAGGGCGCTGGGAAGGCCCGATCGTCCGATGGATCCCAAATTGGCTGCTACCCTTTTAAGGACTTTTGTTTAGTCGCGTTCAGATCAGTTTGCAGGTATTTCGATATTTTTCTTATCCAGGAAGGTGTTGGTGGGATTGAAACTCGAGACATATGATCTACGAGCTCGCTACTCCGTCCATTGAGATCTTCCGAAAGAGACCCTTTTAAGGACTTGAGCGAGGTACAAATGCAAAATTTAGGAATTTGAAACCCTTTTTGGACTAGAACACAATTTTTGTGTTCGATGGTTAGATCTACCATCAGATCAAATCCAGGAAAGGGATAATGCAAATTGATCAAGAGCTTGTATTGGATAAATTGAGCTCACCATTAATATCCAAGTTGGTTGCTCATACGATGATAAAAAATTAAAAATGGGAAATTTGGGAGTTCTTGTCGATAAAATTGGAGAAATCAGAAAAAATTGCCAAGTGTTCATCCAAAGGAGTAACGGGGCATAATTAAAAATTTGCCCAATATATTATATATTTACTGGATTCTTCTTATAGCTCCAGGAAACTTCTTTATTGTTTGTGGCTTTTGCACTAGTATTTGTTTTTATTTTTTTAAAAAAAATTAAAAATACTTCAAGTCCAGTATAAGTGAGGCTCGATCAAAGTCATTAATATTCTAATATTAGACTTAAAGTGAAATGTGAATGTATGTGCGAATTTCGTTTATTAAAAAAAGAGACTTTTACACTTGCATCTACCATTTTAATTGTATTTGCAACCTAAAGAAGATAGAGAAGGTTGTGGGTGAAGAAGTGAATTGAGAAAAATGGTGTATGTCCGTTTTGGAGTTAATAGATTATTGACGTTCGTTTATTTATTTAATTTGTAGTGTTAAACATTGAATTTCCTTAAAAACCCTGAGATTTAATGGTTTTTAGAGTTCTTCGTTTAAAAGGATTAACATTTCCAATTGTAATTGTTTTTGAGACCAAAAAAGTCAAAAGTGAAAAATTAGGATCAAATTTACTAAACATAAAATTCATAGGGACCAAATCGGCCCTTATTCAGTTTTGAAAGTACGAACTCTGGTTTCTTTTAAAAAGTTATATAACCAAATGAAATGGATTTTGTTTTCAGATAAGAAAAGAAAAAAGAGTATTGAATTGACCTGATTTAGTGAGCTGGAGATAATTTGACAACGAAACGATGCGGGATTGTGAAATTATCGCGAGATAAGAAAAAAAAAGCATCAGCTGTACTGGTGACAGTAGCAGAGAGGAAAAAATAAGGCGTGAAACTTAGCTGATAACCTTTGTCAGTGGCCAAGTGTAAAAAGTTGAAAAGTAAGAGAGAGAAAGGGATGGCGACTTTCAACTTTCCACATTTATTACCATTCACGTATCTTTTCTTTGCATCTCTTTGTTTTTGTTCCTTTATGTGAATTCTAAAAGCTGAGAGAAAAAAGTTTGAGATCATTCATGACCGTTCACGCCCACCCCAGGCATTTCGCAATTACCAAAAAGGAGCCCTTTTATGATTTCTAATGACCTTTATACCCCCATCCACCCCTAAAGACCAATCTCACCTTGACCACTCTTTGGGATCAATTTTTTTACACTTGCTCTGAATATTTTATTTTTGACTCTAGGAGAATTTTGACTTATTTTAATTAATTTAAAATCTAAAATATGTAATTTCTAAAAGAAAAAAATATTTATTTTTTGATGGAAAGAAGTAATATTTGGTACCAAATATTAATACTTAGGTTTTATTCTTTATTCAAGGATTGTAGGTTTGCTTTTCATATGATTTTAAAATTCTTTTAATTCTCTTTCTTTAATTATTTTCGGCTATAGTACTTACGTCACCCGTGTTTTGTTTTATTTTAAGTGACCAATTAGTGCAAGCGATCAGCAACATTCTTTGTTTGGCTCCAACGGGTAGAGCACAAATCATTTAACATGGAGCTTTAGATATTATTTTGTCTATATGAAATTAAATATTTTATTTTAAGTTTAATAATTTTTTATTAAAAGAGTTTGATTTATTTAATTTTAAATGAATATATATATATATATATATTCTGAATAAAAAAATTATTTTGCTATGATCTCTATTCCAAGACTTTTTTTAAAATGATGATTGAATTGGTAAATAAATTTAAAAAGAAAAGATTTTCTTTAAAGGGATACAATCAATAATGAATAAATGTATCTATTTTATCAAACAAACAAGTCAACTCATTTCGTGATCGGGTTCTCGCATGCATCGCGACTGTTCCATAAGAAGCGATCACTTACTAATGTTAGAGTATACACGAAAATTGAATTGAATTCACGATTTATATCATGTGGGTCTTATCTCTAAGTCATTTGGCTACCTCTTTAGATACTCACTACCATCCACTTAAATATAATAATTTATGGGTTCCTTTTGTTTCTTTATTATCATTATTTTTTAAAACTATAACTAATTATTGATGCATAGTTCAACATATTGGTAAATTTCAAAACCCAATATTTTATGGTTTTTATTGAGTATTTTAACAATAAAAAAAAGGGTTCCTTTTTCTTAAATTAAGTCAACTATCTTCGCCGTTGACCGATCCCATCCTCCAAAGTTAATGAGCCGGCGCCAACTTTAAAATTTGAGAAGTTTTTGCTTTAAGGTGAGAATTTTGTGATCTGGTTTTTTTTAATTGAAAAAAAAAAAAAAAGAAGAAGAAGAAGAAAATTTTGACTTAAATTGTTTTTTGAATTATTTTAATAATAAAATTCTGAAATAAATTCTTTTAATTAAGATACTAAATATTTTATTTTTAATTATTTAAATTAATTTAATAAAGAAGTGGACTATCAAAAGTTTTATTTTAATATCCCAACTAATTTTATAAGATTTTTGAAAGGAAAAATCTTGATTTTACTTTTTAATGACTTGAATTCTTAACAAATGTAAATTTTGTATTGGTGTTGATAGACAATACACATCTTCAATCAATGCGTAAACCAAAGGAGAATTCAAATAAAGAAGACAAGGAGAATAAAGATGGAGTTTAGATAAGTATACCTTCGAGCAAAGAAATTGAAGTTTCGTGGATATGCTCTGGGCTCAAGGTGTTAACGAAATTCGAACTCAAAACCTTAATCGTTATCTTAGTTATTGTTTCGCAAATCACAATTTTAAAAGTGACATTTGAAGGGAAAGGATTAACTAATATAAGTCTCTTTATTCTAAATTATATTTTATTAGGTTATTGGGTTAATATATATATGAACCAAATCTCTTGCTTTCTTAAATTAGATAAAACTTGGTTAACCTATTCTGATAAATTAGATTGATATCATGAAATGAATTTTTTTTTTTCAAAAAATACTCCTTCTATTCGGAAATGAATATTCCTAGTAATAAGTTGCTTCAGTGGGACTCAATTGACATTATACCAACTCTCACCAAATTTACCATTGAGTTATATATGTAGAGGCGACCTAACTATTATATGCTTAATACAAACACATTAGTAGGAGGAACTGAAAAATCAACAAGAAGTAACAAGTGATTATGCCTATACAATATAAACTAAAATGCAACTTTCGTGTGGAGATAAAAACAAAGTTCACTGGTTTCGGCAAAACATAATATATCCTTAATATATTATATATCTCGAGTCCTGTTGGAGTGACACCATTCATACTTACAGGAAAATATTATGAAAAACAATGAAATTCACTGTATGGAGTAATTATGCATGTATTCGTAAAGTTAAACCTCGTAAACTTTGTGGTAAATAGTAACATTCGAGATTGGAAAGTCTTGAATTTGGGACACAATGAGAATAGGTGGGATGTCATTGTTGATCCTCCATGGGAGAGTTATAGGAGCATAAAAAAGATTTTAACAACAGGAAACAAAAGATAATAATTTTAAATGAGGGAGAAAATAAGAGAAAAGATAATTTAGGCATATTTAGATTCTAGTAGTAAACTTAATGAATGTGCAAAAGGTTACTCTTTTTCTCCTAAAATATGGAGTAATTTTTGTTTGTAATTATTAATGTACAAATTGATTTCTATTATAATTTTTTTAAATAACATATATTTTGAAATGGGGAAACACTATGATTAATCATTATTAGAATTAGAAATAGTATAATATTCTCTCTTTCTCTAATATAAATCATCTAAATTCACTTTTTTTGTCAACTCAAGAGGGTGTTCGCCATTCCATCCACCGAGATATCTTCGAAAGGATAGCTTTTTTTTGTTGTTGTTGTTCTTTATTATAAGTGATTGTTGGTAGTTTAATGTTTATTTTATTCAATTTTTTCAATATTACCCATGCTTTTCATAAAAATTTTTCCTTTCTTTTATCTTTCATCTTTTTCTCCACTTGAACCTTTTGGATTTTTTTTTAATATTAACAAAAGTGACCTATAATTAGTGATACGTGAAGTATTAAGATTTGGGAAGGAAAGTTGGCCTTGAAAATTTCACAGAAACATTGTCCCTTTTTGAACTACTCTTTTCATTTAAAAAAGAATGTTATTGGAGGAACAGAATTTTGTTTGAAAATGACGGTTGTTTATACAATTTAAGACAAAAAGTATGACTGAATTACCTATTTTATCCTTTTTTTGTCAAACTGCATTTTAACATTTTTTAATGCAATTAACTATACTATACATCTCAATTTTCAAATTGACCAAACAAATAAAGGAGAGAGGAGAGAGAAGGAAAGAGACAATGAAGGAGGAAAGAAAAAGGAGGATTTGAGATGCAATTCAAAATAAATTAAAGAGGGACAAATTTGTTTCAAATAAATAATATTATGATTACATCATTTCTGATCACTTAAACATACTTCTTTTTTGAAATAGAGAGTACTTGTACTATGGATAAGTTAGAGCTGAAGACACAAGAATTTAAGGGTAGAAACACGATACAAAAGGGCCCATAAATGCCCTGGCCGGCCACTGAAATTAAACTTATTTTTTTGGGAGCAGCTGAAGTCGTACTGCTAGCTAGTAGTTGTAGTATGTCGAAAGAAATACCATTGGCATTAATAGTAATAGCAGTACTATTATGGTGGGTTTCTTCTGCATATGCTACCTACTTTAATGTTTTCACATTAAATTCATAAAGAAAATTCAAAGTCGAATTTCTTTCGGTGTTGAAATATTAATGCTCTAACCTTACAAGATGTCAACCATCCTAAAATAAACTACCAAGAAAGGGAGGAGAAGGCTCATTGGTATCTTTATTTAGGCTAGTTGACTAGATCTATACTTTTCGGACTTTTCATCACAAGAAAAATGAAGATCTTTATTTGCCCATACTTGATCTGGGCTTAATACACTCATGGGTTTTTCTGGATCGACTGCTTGTCATAGATTTCAGTGAAAATATGATTTTTTTGCACCTTTATGAAGTTTAAGATTGTGTCAAAGACTCAAATGGAAGACTATTTATTTGGTTTATTTTATGCAAGAATAATGTGAAAAAAGAAGAAGTAATTTTAGAAAAAAGGAAGGAAGTTTACTCGATCCTGGGGTTGGGAAAGAGAAGAGAGAAGGGGTTGGTGGAAGAATATTTGTTGATTAAGTTTCTTCTCTTTGGTCCAACATGACCACAACCTTAAGCATGATACCATAATAATAATAATTCCTTTACCACTGGTAAAAAGGGCCTCAAGTTTCCTCGCCACCTTCAATATATTCCAAGTACTCTCTCTTACTTTCAAAAGCAACCTTAGATCTCTTTCCATCATTATATCTATCTATATTTGTTATTATAGTTTGAATTGAAACTGATCATCTCTTCCCATTTAGCTAGCAATTATTATTTCCTCTCTTTCTCAAGAACGAAAAAAAAAAAAACATCCCTCTCCCTTCAATAGCTGTTACTTTGTAGTTGGATAATCTCCCTAGACAAAACTTTTTCTCCACTACAAATCCATGCCTGGCTTTCCCTTGCCATCTCTACCTTCCCAATAATGGAGGAACATGATTTAATGCAATGCTTTTCCGGCCATCCCAGAAAAAGAAAAAAAGGAAAAGAAAAGCTAGTAGTAGTCTAAGATTTTGCTTTGACACGATGATCAAGTTCAAAATTGATATCGATCGTTTTATGATCGATTTAAAAAGCTCATCTCTAAAGGCTAATTGATGGAATATTATGAGACAAAAGGGCCCAAAACTCTTTTCACTAGTGCAAGCCAAACCCCACATCACTTTTATATGTACACATATTTACATATATGAATGATGGATATATAAATAAATGTGTGGGTGTATATATATATATATATATAATCATGGCATCTAAGGTCAAACTTTACGCAAACACAAAACAACAACTTACTCACAGCTGGGGGGGAAGAGAGAGAATTGAAATATTGGGCTCCAAAAGGTTTTGGTAGCTTCTTCTTGTACTCAAAGCAAGTAGACTTTGAAGTCCATCCTTTTCCTTTTCTTTCTTTCCCGGCCTCTCTCCTTTATTTTGTGATGATCATTTGAAATAGTAGTTTAGAATATTAGAAAGTGGCATTTGCCTTTTTTGATCAAAAGATGATGAATTAGGCAGAGAAGAGGGAAGAGACGCACCAATCAAGCAAAAGATGACCATTGGTTCCCCCTTTTCACAAATAGAAGAATTGTGTCATCATTGTGCAAAAGAATTAATCGAAAAGTTTTGGACCAAAGATGTAGACCTTACTATATCTTACAAATTAATAGTATTTTTTCATCTTACTATTAAGTTTTTATTTCTGGACGGAACGATTCTGCATTATTATTACCACTTCGGTCTTTTCTAAAAACTCGAGATCTTCTATCGCAACCAAATATATATCTATAAAAAATATATCTACACACAAAAGACTCGTGTATATTTATTATTAATGATGTAAAAGATATGGTGTCGAAGATGAGATAAAAAAGATCCCTAACCCCTTCTGGGGCCTTAATTTTTTGTTGCAATGATATATATAAATTAAACCACTCCATGATTAATTTAATCATTCTTGATTGTTTTTTTTTTTTGGCGTCCTTCCTCATTTTTCAACTATCTTAAACTTTAAATCGAGAACAATAAACATGGGTTCACACTTTAAATTATAATAGTTACACGAACTAAGTTTTTGATTTTATTTTTATGGTGTCTAGGCCAGTTTGTTCGAATTCGAGACTTATGTCTGTATATTAGTCACTCTGGGATGTCTTCGAGGGGACAATTAAGTATTTCTCTAACGACAAATTTAAATTAGAAAAAAGGTGATCATGCTTTTGTTTGTTAGTCTTAATTCTTTCCTCTTAATTCAGAATTGACTTCTTAACCTAAATAAAAATAATTAGTTTCCATTTAGTTACTTTTCAAGTTCTAATGCTAGCTAGTACCATCTCACAATCATATTCACCAGTTTGTGGGTATCGAATTAGTTTCAAGTTGAAGTTACGTGTATGCAACATGCGTTCTCTATCTACACATGCATTAATATGTGTGGATGATCTTCATGAATGACTAATTACAAAGATTATATCTGTGTGCGTGCGTGTCATGTCTGCGATGGTGGAGGCTCCGGCCTATATATATATATATATATATATGATATATCTCTTCAAAGTGTTCCTTTCCATTCCTATTTGCCAGGGACTATGAAGAGATGCCAAAAGCTTGGTTCAAAAAGATCCCCTTGGCATCTACTTTCTAGCTAGCTTCTATAAAAGTATCCTTAAGAGTTACCAACCATAGAAAAATCCCATTTGAACATCAAAATAGAGAGGTCTTCCAAAAGTGAAAAAAGGATATACTTTACTTTCCTCCAATTAATGATATTGTTCAACATTAGGGTTTAAAAATTTTAAAAGCCACAATTAGTCCTGTGCATGCTTTCCACACAAGCATTCAACTTTATAGCTAAGGAGTTAATTATAAACGGCGAGCACGTAATTACTAATTAGAAATCCGTAACGACTCTTTTGGATGGACATGTAAAAAGGGAACACAGACACAAAGCAAACGTAAGACACTTTATTAATGATCCCTACATCAAAGGGCCGGGCAGCAGCGGTAATGGAAAGGTCAAATTACAGTACAATTAAGCCACAAAGTCAGGGTATGATCAATTCCCTTTTCTAAAAGTTAATTTAATTAACAATGTAATTATTAATATACACTATAATTCATTAATTATCCCATGTTGTTATATATTATGCATCCAATGACCTACCTTGAATCATTAGGAGGTAATTGGAAGTAAGCCCTTTTTTTTTTTTCCCTTTTAACTTGAATAATAATCCATTGACAAACGGTTTGCACCAAATCGAATCAATTACACTTTTCATAATTTTCTTAACAAACATTTTTTCTCTCTCTCGCAACACATATAATATAGTAAGACTTAGTTAAATGATCGGTACCGTCTCTTTAAGTCAAGATTGGTATATAGCCTTTCGGTTTCTTTATTATCTTGTTTCTGGAGGTTCGTACGTACTTGCGCAATCAATAGAAGGTGGAAATGAACTGATATTCTTTTGTTTTACAACTCATAGCAAATATATAAATAAATAAATAAATATATATATATATTTATTTATATATGCATAGTCTCTTTTGTTTAAAGAATGTCGGCAAAGATTTGATAGATTATGCTCCATGCATGGCGTTGATCAGTCAGTGTCTTCTCATGTCCAGAACAGGACTTTCATGAAAGGAGAGACCATGATCAAATTTAATAGCTTAGCAGATCAGTGCAATTGGGGGGGTGGGGGAGAGACCCCAATCTTATAACTGGGTTTAATTTTTCATTAAGATGATAAAATTGAAATTATGAGTTTTTTTTTTATTAAAAAAATTATAAATAATTAAATACCAATGATGATTTATATATTTTCTACTGATGGCATGTGTGTTCGAGTTTTTCCTTGGTGAGAAAGGGAAGGGATGATGATCATGATTATGGCTCCTTTATGAACCCATATAGGTCGTCTCTCAAGGTCCCGGCCCTCACGTGTGTAAAAGCTTTTTAGTGGGGGACATCCAAATCGATCGATAAATTTTTACTTCATCATCATTATTCATTAATCAAAGTTCTTTTCCTTTCCCTTTTCCCCTAATTTCTCTAGAAAAATTTTATAAGAGAGATATGAATTGGATCTCTTATTTTGTTCTTATCTTTTTCTAGCTGTTGTGTTACTGAATAAATATTCCGATATCCGCATATCCCCCTTTCTCGTTTTCCTATAATTTGAAATTATGGATAATTTGTTTTGTTTTTAAGGGATGAGTGAAGGGTTAGATGTTTTCATGTCTAAGATATATGAATAAAGTCTTTGATGGTTCAATAATGATGTTCAGTCATAATGGCCTCTTTTGTTATATAAATTTACATGGTGATTTTTCTTTTTCTTTTTCGCTCGAGCAGATGAGAAAATTCTCTATCTATCTCATATTACAGTGTTGTCATTAAAATATATATACAATGGTCATCGGCTATACAAAATTTGACGTGCATGATTTACTTGAGTGGTAAAATAATTGCTTATGAGTTACGAAGTCGACCGAAAAAAGAAAGTTACATTATGGAGTAATATATTTTGGAAATTAAAGGAAAAAAAAAATTAGAGTTGATTATATTTGGTAAGTGAGGAGTTTATTTTTAATCTTAAATCTGATTTCAAGGCTATATGGAACACAATTTTCATTAATCTTAATTTTCTCCCTAATCTTTAATTTTCAGAACACATCACACAAGAGTACTAAGTTTTTTGGTTACTCTTACTGCTTAGAAGCTTAATTGATTGTTTAACTTTAGAAGGCTCCGCCAAACATAATATAGACTCGAAAGTTGAAACCCATTCTACATCAAGTAATCTATAATTAAAAAAGAAGAAGTTAAAAGTTTGAAACTTTTTTGTACAATCATGTATAATTGATATCAAAGTGGTACTAAGATACCTTTTATCATTGAATTATAGTACACCAATTCGATTCACATCCTTCATCTTTTACTTCTAGTACTTAATTACTTGATGTATAAAATGAACCATATTAATTAACTTAAAAAAGGAAAAAAAAAAAGAGAGTCAATGGAATTTTTTTGAGTTGAATCCAAAACTCCCATATAATCTCTACCGAATTAAATAATTTTTTCACAATAAATATATTTTGGAATATATTTCTTTAATTAGTTAAAAAATTTACATCCTAAATTAATAATTTTATAATGACTGCAATGTGGGAACTTTTCTTAAAATCAGTCAAAGATATTCGGTTCTGAATCTTTTAATACTCCATGTGATATTCTGTGATACACTAAGTAAAGTGTAGTAGAAGATTTGGAGTCAAGATGTTGCTTAATTTTATTTTTATTAATTTAAAATTAGATTAATTTGGAACAAAGAGGTAGGCTAAGTAGATTTTTAATTTTATGTAATGACTTGGTCAATTGTTCAAGCTTGTCAGTCGTCTTTCGAGAGATAAATGAAACCTCAGTAAAACTTTTCACTTGGTATCTTGTATTCGTGTGAATCGTCTTTCGAATTTTTTTTAAAAAGTGAATTTTAATTTCGATATATTACATAATAATATGCTTAAATTTAATTTAAAATGGAGGTAGTATTAACCTATTTTAAATAATTATTGAATTATTTTAGGAAAATGATCTAAAATTTCTAAAAAATATATATAAATTGCACATTTTTCTAATCTGAAAATAATTATATACCAAATAAAAAATATATATAGTCCTTAAAAAGTTATCGTTTTAATATCAATTGAACAAAATTCCATGTCATAATATACAAATATATATATACACACTTATATGACAAAATTCCTTAAAAAATAAGACAAGATGATTATTCCATGTCATATATATGCATAATCAATAAGAGCCAATTTCTTTAATCAAGAAATACTCTGGAATTATATTTTGTCTTATTATATTTTATTTTTTTTGAAAAAATATATTTTTTTCATATGTTCGTGTGAGAATGTTCATATTATTAAGAATGAAAAATTTTCTATGATAATAAAAATTTAAGTTACAAAGTACTAATTTCGAGTTAAGTATTCGTTAATTTTGAAAATTAAGAAGCATTTAAAAGATTAATTTTCTTTAAACATGGCATAATTTAAACTTTTCCTTAAGGCTAACACAACTCAAATAGCAAAAACTATTCAACGATAAAAGAAGGTGGGCATAATAATTAAAAGAAATGAATTGTATTCATTAATTAAAAGCATTTAATTGACAAGGAGAGAGCAGCCAGATCATTAATGGTGGGAGTATTATTATTGCAAAATGGACCTTTCTTTCTTTTCTCATTCTTATCCTCAACATTCAACCTGTTTAAACATTAGGTGTGTATTCAATGCTATTGCTAACTGCATTTCTTAAGAAAGAAATAAAATTGTTCTTCACAAACAAAAAGACGAAAAATAAAATTATATATACGAAAATGTTATAAAGTGTACAGTTAAATATCTAAAGGTCAAGTTAACAGTTAACGTCTGATTTTGACAATTCAATATTTAACAGTGCTTTCTATAGCATTTTCATATAAGATATTGTGAATATACATTTATACACTCTATAGCATTACGTAACTTATATAAATAAATATATATATATATATATATACTTATATAAATAAATAAAAAATAAAAATATATTTATATATTTATATATTACGCTCTATCTACTTGAATATTAATTTATCATAAGTGATGTTACAATCTCCCTTTCATAATATCAATCAAATTTGAATTTGCACAAGTATTAAGAAAATGATTACAAATGGTTATAATTATTAATTACAAGTAGAAAAGAATAAAGTATAGCACTTCAGCAGAGTATTTCATTCTTTCACTTTGAACTTTGCACATAGGATAAATAATTTTCGGGTAATTTAATTAAAATTCCGTTCTAATCATTGAGAGATTTGCTTGGAATGCGCCAAAGTTTTAGTAATAGAGTAAATGAAAAAGTAGTGCTAGTGGAGTTTTTCGTAAAACTCAAACGACCAAAATAGAAAAAAAAAAAAAAAAAGATTAAATACTCCCTTGAAGGTTGATGGAGGCAACATTCAATAGTTTCAAAATGATTGTCATTTAAATAAAAAGTTTTTATTTCAAAATAATTATCATTTACATATTTTAAGGTATAAAAAATGTAAGTAAATTACTCATCTAATCCTATGTTTGTCAAACTTTTTTTTAACATTTTCCAATGACACTTATTACGTTTACACATCTCAATTTTAAAACCTAACAATCACATTATCACTATCATTAATCACATTTAGGTGAGATAAAATTTAAGAGGGGCAAAATTGTTCAAAATAGATAATGTTGTGATTACCTTAATTTGGATGGAAAAAACTTCAGTTACACATTTTGAAATGGCGGGAGTATTTTGCATTTAAGGATGTGGTCGAGTGATTCGAAGGTAAAATCTACATAATGCAGGTAGTGAGTTCGACTCGATCTTCTTAAATAGTCTAACCTTGATGAATTACACCTCATAGCAGAACCATCGAAATGCATGCGTGTGAATATCTCACAATTGAGGTTGAAAAATAAAATTATAAATTAATATAATTGTGCTTGTGCATATCAAAAAAGAACAAGGATATATTGAAAAAAAATATAATTATTATGAACTTGATTTTTCAAATGCAACAAATAACTTAGAACAAACTAAATTCTCAATGTGACTTATTGTGAAATAAGTAGTAGAAATTATATTCTGGACTAACAGATGATAGAGATCACTGGGTTCTTCCTTTCACTAGTTTTTTTTTTTTTTAATTTGTTTTATATTTTAGTAAAGAAAGATGATTTTTTTGGTATTTCTAATATTATTTTTTTCAAATAATATTAAAGAAAGATAGAGCTGTCTATTGCTAACCATATTTGTGTTTTTTTTTTTTTCTTTCAAAGATTAAATAAATGTTGAGTTTGACATTTAATGGTTAACGATGGACTCAATGTCTGGTTGATATATGGTTATCACATTTCTTTTTTCTTCTTTTACACACATTTTCATTTAGAATTAAATATCCTATTTTAGGTGCTTTACAAATTGTAAGAAAAGGTGTGATTTAATTTAGTTATAATATTACAATGTTAATTTCTTTATAAATTTTCAACTTATAGGAAATGAGAAGTTTAATTCCAATTTGATTTCCTTCAGAGATGATGTTATTTATACTCGTATAAAGGTGGGTTTGAGTTGATTATTTGTAATGTGTTCAAAGTTGTGGTAATCTTCCAAAGTTAATGGATTTAAGTTCATAATTATTGATAAATCGAGATTTTATTTATTTATTTATTGTGTTTCCTCGTTAAAAATCTATGATGATAGTTTAGTATAATTTCTATAACTAATGGAAAATCGTTTTAATTTTCGCTTTGCTCTTAAAACAGAATCTTTACTTTGATATCATTATAAATTTTTACTTACTATAAAAGTTTATAAGCCAAAAGAGAGATTAAATTTATACACTTAACCATTCAATATAAGTATGCCAAGTGAATCATTTTCTCATCGTTTATCTGAAATAATGAATTAATTTCAAAAGAAAAATTATTAATATATAATTTTCACATTTTTGGAGTCTAAAATGTGGTCAATGATTTTTTATTCTTCTTCTGGGATGGAATTACTCCATTACCACGTTAAGCAACCCGAACCAACCAAAAAAGGCGGGGAAAGAAAACCCGATGGATTATAAAGACGTGTTTGGCCAGCATTTTATTGTCACACGGGCCTCCATTATGCAACTACAATTATTTGAGGTACCTGAAATTGACAAAACATACACTACTTCTATCATTTATTACCATAGTTATCAACTTCATTTTTTTCTCAAGGAAAAAGTATTTAATTCAGGAACAGTTTTGCATGTAAAACCATTTTGATAGGCTTTACCAAATATAGAAAATCAAGCCCATATGCGATGTAGGGTTATATATATATATATATATATATATATATATGGTTTTGCTAAAACGCGCTCCAACCATTACCGTAACGGAATTGTTGCTACAACGCTCATGCAGCCAACCAAGCGGAGCAAGAATTCCGTTACGATAATGGTTGGAAAGCGCAATAGCAA
>JAOXNR010000013.1:3242611-3293227 GCA_028571225.1 Parsonsia alboflavescens
GGGGTATTGGATCAAATTTATTATTATTTTTAAATAAAACAAATAGTTACCGATTAAATATTTTTAAGTACGCATAGGGTTTCGTTTGTCCTTTTAGGATATAGTTTATTAAATATATTTACAAATTTTTTTTAATTAAAGGTTTTATGTTTTAAAAGTAAAAAAGGATAGTTGACTTAAACTTTGATTATTAGAAACTTAAAAGTGCATTGGTGAACTCCATAGCATTACACATACATACACACACATACATATAGGGTAATGTTACAGAGTGCATAATTAAATCTCTAACGATCGACATCTGATTTTATTTAAAAATAAATAAAATCTTCAATGTTTTTTTTTAAAAAAATATTTTATATATTATATCCTAAAAAATCAAATTAAATCTTAGGGTACTGGATCAAATTTATTTAGTTTTTATAAAAGAAAAAGATAGTTAACTCTTAACTTTAATAGTTAGACATTTAACAATGCACTCTATACAGAGTGCGCAAGTATATATGTATTATAAACTAAATCTAAAAAGCATAAACTAGGGATATTTGATCAAAATTAATTTTTTTTTTCTTAAAAAAGGACAATTGATCATTAAAGACTTATTAGTGCACACCATAATATTTTTATATATGTTTATATATACATGTATGTATGCATGAATTCTTGATAAATAAAATATTATGTCTATTCCATATTAAAAATCACGTTGAAAATTTTAAATTATTTTGTCTCATTTAAAAAATAAACATGGGAACCATTTATTATTATTTTCTCCGAATTACTTTATATAACTCATAATTAATACATGCAACTATATATGTACATATCAATTGATTCTTTATTTTTTAAATTCGAACAATCAAAAAAGTTTTGAGAGCTAGCTAGAAAATTAACTTTTTTATGGAGGATCAAGCTTTATTAGTTTAGTGGTAAGTAACAACATTTGGAATTGGGAAGGTCTTGAGTTTGAGAAACAATGAAGGTAGGTGGGGTGTAAAAAGAGGAACAAAAAAAAAAATTCATGCAGGGTTCTTATAATAAAATTCATGAATTGTGACATGCAGAAGCAGCAGAACATGACAATGCAGTCCATAAAGTGAAAGAAATAATGTGATGAAAGGTGGGAGACAAACATATCTTTCCACTGAAGAATTATATATTAATTTATGAATAGAATATATTAATAAACACAAAAGCTTAATTTGTTAGAGTTAAGTTGCTCACATGTTTTGTTTTTTCAAGAGAGAGAGAGAGAGAGAAATGTATGTAAAAAGTGATCTGCTCAATTGGTTTTATTGTCTTCTTCCTCTGTTGTCGGATAATATAAGAATCCAAACTTCTCCTTAGAATCTGCGGCAGTAATGAACCACCATGTGAGTTTTGAAAATTTTCCCGACAATCTTAATATCTTAAAAACTTGAACTTACGAGGATGATTCTGTTTGATAACAAGAAATCAAACAGTAATTAATATTTTGACTCTTAAAAAAAATCTAATTAAAACAAAAAAAAAAAAAAATTTTTGCATGGCGGAAGAGACAGATAAGCAAGCCATGCATGATCGAATCAGAAGCACTCAAAATTAATTTGCCATTCTGAAAGTTATCTCACAAAACCCAGAACTACACTTTTCATCCATGTATATGTAGATAGAGTTGGCTGGCGAAGCCAACAGTGGCAACCCAAAGGCCATTCTCCTCTCTTTGTCTGTGACTTATTGGTTTTGTGGTGGGTTTCTTTTCTTATTTTGTTTTACCAACACCACCACAATCTTTAAAAATCTGAACATAAACCTGCCAAGGTAAATAATAAAACAAATAAAATTAAAAATATATATTTTTTTAAATGGTAGAATTTTAATTTGTAATTGTTCGTCCAATTTTAAGTTTATTTGAACAATTCTTTTATTAGCATGTGATGTGATGATCGCCTCACAAGTCGCAACTACTCCCAACTTCCTTCTTGAACTCTTTTCACATTTCAAAGAAAATTCACGAATACTTGTTTTTTTATCTTATAAAACTAATACTCCCTCCATTCCAAATAAATGAATGTCCCATATTCCATTTTTGAGTGTCCGAAATTAAATAATGAACTAAGTCAAAAAACAATTTTAATTAAAATTCATACTAGTCAAATCGAGATATTCATCTTTTCGCTTATAACACCTGTATTTAATTATTTATATTTTTTTGAAAAAATGTAATAAATGTTATAGAAAAATATTAACAAACAAAGAATAAGATTGATAATTCACTTATATTTTTTACTTTAAAATATATAAGCTACAATAATTTTGAAACAAAAACCCTCTCCTTCAACTGACTATGAGGGAGTATTTAATTATTTGTTGCTCACGAGGATTGAAGAAGATCTTTGGATCCCAGTTCACTGTCTTTACAATTTTTAAATATGAATGCCATGAAATTTCGGGAAAGAAAGAGAGAGAAAAAAACAAAAGGCGCGGGGGCTAGACCGGTTTGTTTGGGGTCTGGATTCTGGACTCGCCCATTTAATGCTAAAAGCGTTTCCGTCGCGCAGAGTTAATTAAATAGTAGGTCTTTGGGCTGGAAATTTTTGCTCAGAATCTTTTATTCATCACAATTTGTGTTTTACTTTGCTACTCAAAATAAAGATCAATAGTCTTTATTTTATTTCATTGATATTTCTTATTTACAATTTTAATTCAATTCACATCGTAAGGCTTATGAATATTTAGTTAATTAGGACATGTATCAAAATGGGCTTTGGGCATGGGGTCATGGACCCAACTCAAAAAGGTGCGACTGGACTTTTATAAAAGAGGGCTTCATTGTAATCGGATCTCCGTGGATCAAGCGTTTGTGGGTCTGGGTCGGATTAGCCATGGGTTCACATATTTTTTTTATCATTATTTTTTAAAATGACTTCTTAATGTTTTTTAGTTTTTTAAACTAAATTTTAACGATCTGTTAATGAATTAATCAGTATTTATGAGTTTTATTTATTTTTATACTTATGTTTTAAAAATTATAACTCAACATATAGGAACTGTAACTTATTTCTTGCGTTGACTCTATGCTCTATATGAAAATTTCATTTTGCATAATTTTGTTTTGAATAATGAGTTGAAATATTGAATTCGAAATCATATTATTATTTTGGTATTGATTGTTTGAATTTGTTTTTTCTTTTATGATTAGTTTTTGTTTTTAAAAAAATTAAATTTAATTAAATTATAAATATTAATTAAATATATAAGGCCCCACGAATCTGGTCATGAACTACTTTAGGGGGCTGAACTAAGTAGGATGACAATGGGATAGGTTTTTGAAAATCTAGGCCCGTCCTGACCTGTGACCTATCGCGGGTTTTTAAATATAAACCCATAACCTGCCCTGTTCCTACTAGGAACGACTTGTCCCATTGTACTCGTTCTACTAGATTATTCACAATTAACAAAGAAAATTCACACAATTATCATTTTGACAAAAAAAAAAAAATGAAAAGTACAAAATCCTGCAATGAATAATCATTTACAAATCCATATATTCATTCTGCAAATTGAAGTTAAGAAAACCATATTCAATAAAAACCCCAAATATGCAAATTGAAGCCAAGAAAAAAAAAAGACTTAATTACATAATCATATTCAAAAAAAAAAAAAAAGAGGTGTTAGGGTTAATCACAAACTATCCTCTACAGCCCTTCAGTCCTTGAGAACCAAAGTAATCGTTACACCTTGGTCCGGTGGAATTTAATCCTTTACAGTGGCTTGACATGGAAGGCAGCAACGGTGTAAACAACGAGAAAGGGGAGATGGGATGCGGCAAGGGAGAAAGAAGGTAGCAGCGGTTGGGGGAGAAAATAGGCAGCAGTGGCTGGGATGCTAAGAGAAGGAAGAAGTGAGCAAACAGAAAGAGAGAAGGAGAGGCGGCGAAAAAGAGAGAAAGAAGAAAGGAGAAGCGGCAGACAGAAAGGGAGAAGGAGAGGCGGCGAAGAAGAGAGAAAGAAGAAAGTAGAGGCGGAAGACAGAAAGGGAGAAGGAGACGCGACAAAGTGAGGGAAGAAAGAGAGAGGAGTGAGGAGATTAGGGTTAAAGTTAATGTGTATATGTATATAAATATAAATATATATTTAAAAAAAAAAAAAAAATGGTGCAGAGCAGGGCAAGACAGGTCGAGCCAAATCCTTAGATAACCCCAGACCCAACTTGACCCGTGCACGGGTCTTCCCCTTAAGACCCATACTTGTTCCTTTTTTAAAATAGGTTAGATATTATCCGTCCCAAACAGATCAGGTCAGTACGAGTTTTTATCGGGTCGGGTCATTTTGTCATCCCTAAAACTAAGCCTTCATTTTGAAAGCCATTTAAAAGACCTAAGTGGGTTCATTTTGGACAATCCATTTTAAAAGGTCTAGTTCTTGGACTTTGTAGTATACTTACAAATTAGTTCGAAGACAATGTCTATTTTGTTTTAAAATAAAGAAGTAATAATGGTATTTTGTTTTTAAATTATAAGATACCCGGCAATTAAAAGGTAACCATCAAGAATAGAAAGGAAAAGGTAAAAAAGGTTTCTAAAATATGTTTATCTCAAGAAATATTTTAAGAAGACAAACAAATGATCACACAGAAAATACATGATTTAGTGAGAATTCTTTTTAAATTCACGTTAATTTAGACTCAATCAAATTGTCTAATTAGTTTATTATCTTGAAAACGTCCAGGAAAGTTTCACTAAGAAAAAAAAGTCAAGAAAAGAACGGAAAATTAGAAGTCTAGATCTTTTGTTATACAATTGCGTATTATTTCCTGTTACATTAGTAGAAATTTAACATGTGTCTTTAAAAGATCAAGTTTTGCTAGAATTTAGTTTATCATTTTAGGTTTTTATATATAAAGTATATTAAATAATAATAATTAAAGATTACAAATAAAATTTTTATTAATATTTTGTTAATGTAAGAGGGGGTGAGACACAAATATCTAAGGAGAGATTCGAACCACAAAACAATGAATTACCATGCCATGCCCTTGAATTAGTGAAACCAAACTATATCTAAATAAAGAAGAAATTTCCAAATATATCAAAATTGAAATGAGTATTCTAATTTTATCCAATTTCTGAAAACATTTCATTTCAATCCATTTGGATCACTTCAATTTCACTCTATACCCAAATTGAACTTTTAACGTTTTGTATTAGTTTTTCTTGACCAACAAATGAAAAATTACGCTCTTATCCTTCGCCTTATTACCCAAATCGAGACTAAGGGGAACCTGAAACCCTTCCCCTTCCCATTTTCGAGATCCAACTCTTCCTTTCCTTCTCCTTCTTCATCGAATTCCTTTCACTTCTTCAATCCGTTCCACCGTCAAGCTCTCCGTCCTTTCCTTCTTTGAACACTCCATTACTGATCCATTAGACACACTCATCGACAGTGTTGGAGGAGCATTGATTGCCACCACTTCCCGCTGCTACCACTGATCACCCGGTCGTCGCAACATTCCCAA
Organism: Parsonsia alboflavescens; assembly: GCA_028571225.1. Lineage (NCBI taxonomy): Eukaryota > Viridiplantae > Streptophyta > Magnoliopsida > Gentianales > Apocynaceae > Parsonsia > Parsonsia alboflavescens. The sequence goes on from JAOXNR010000013.1 coordinate 3,248,108, forward strand.
TAGATTTTCTTCACACCTGAACTTCGATTTGGTTAGACTTTAGACTATTAGACTATAGTGTAAAGCTTCGTTAGTTGGCAAAATGCGAAGCATGATTTTCAATGTTAGCTTATTGACATTGTATTTTTTTTCTTGAAAGCGTGAAATGTATTGAAAGCATAAGTTGTTTAACTTTGATTTTGTAGTTGTTGAAAGAATGGATTAAACTGTGTAGTGTTGCGCATATTTGAGATTGAATATTTGGGTTGAAAATGGAATGAAATAAGAACCATTGTGTGTTTCGAATCGTTTGGGCGCGGATCGAAATCCCAATTTTGTGTTCCGAAATCCATTGCGTGTGTTCCGAAATCAATTCTATGTTCTGAATCCAAGTTCCAAAATACCATATGCAAGGTCCGAAATCCTCACCAAGATCTGAAATGATCTAAGCTAAGTTCTGAATAGTTTTGGTTGTGTGTGTCCCGAAATCAAATCACTAAGGTCCAAAATCATAACCAAGATCCGAAATGATCTAAGTTAAGTTTCAAATAGTTTTGTTTGTGTGTGTCCCAAAATCAAATCACTAAGGTCTGAAATAGTTAAATAAGGTCCGATGATCTAAGCTAAGTCTCGAATAGTTTTAGTCGTGTTCCAAAATACCATAACCATGTTCCAAAATCCCATAACCAAGGTTCGGAATTTCATCAAAATCCGAAATATTTTCCTCTTTTAATTTCAATTTCTCAGATCCAAAATATCAATATCTAGTTTCGAAATATAGTAATTTGAACCTCTCCAAGTCCAAAATGTAATCTAAGGTCCGAAATATGACAAATTCTCACAAATTCAATTTTTGACAGTTGTATTCACCAAGGTTCGAAATTATATCACAAAGATCCAAAATAATTTTAAAACCTTATTTTTTCACCAATTCAATTTTTTGAGACCGTTTTACTTTTGAAGGTCCTAAATCTTATCACTAAGGATCGAAATAGGTTAAAAATCTTATTTTTTTTATTCTTTTAGCTTAATTTATTTAATTTTGATAACAAATTAAAAAAAATAAGTTGTGAATCCAAATTTTTACATATTTTCACTCTACATAAATAAATATATTTTAAATTTTTGTAAATCATATTATTATTATGGTCACTGGATACTAAAATTAATTAATTATTAATTCCATAGTGATAATTAATATTTTCAATGTTATAATTATAGTTATTGTTGTTTTATAAATGAATACATTGTATTAATAAATACATTATAATTATCTTCAGCCACTTATTGTAAAGATGTGAACCCCATTCGTTGCACCTTTCAACTCCGACACGATCTCGTTGTGCCTGCTGAGAACACATTTAGAGCACATGCTAAGTATACTAGAGTCACCCAGACAGTCGAGCTGCTACGGTGCCATGGGGCACTAGAGCGTTTTAGTACCGGCCCTTTTAGATACATGGTGGATCTTTCCTATTACCATGGAACCTTCTACACTAGGGATGCCTCGCATACCTTGAGATGGGAGGTCACTCTGGAGGGTGTACAACCCGATGAGATGTGGTTCTTCTTTAGAGGCCAGTTACACTGACTGGGTCTCTAGGAGTATGCTCTTCTCATCGGTGTACGTTATGGGAGAGTAGATCGACACATTATTGAAAGGCCAGTGACGACCATCTCTGCCTTTGCTTGATTGATTTGAATCGATCCAATTACTCCAGATGCAATCTTGGCGAGGTGGCAGGCCATGGCAATGGGAGAGCTGTCATTTGATGATGCTCTCATATTGCCGTACGGCATCATCATAGGTCACTGGATACTCACCCGTGAGCCATCTACAGCTATCCCCTTTATGTATGGAGGATGTTAACGATTAGGTGGAGTATAACGGTGCACTCCTATCGGCAGGCAAACAAAGAGGACAACGTTAGGAAGAGACACTTGTACAACAACTGTTGGCTGTTGCTGGAAAGTTTTAATATTATAATTTACATTCGTATATCAATGATATTTTTTAGAATATGTAAATACTGATTTGAATTTTTTTTAATCTTATCTTTAATTAGTGATGAACGTACAATCATTTCCTATTCCTGGGTCCTCAGTTGTGTAGGGATGCCTAGGATGTGGTTAGAAGCACTTCCCAAGTAGTTCCATGACACTCGAGGTGCCCTGCCCTTCGACGATCCCGACTTGGCCCCTCAGTTGACTAGGTCCAGCTGCTTACTACTGTAAGTGAATATCTTGTTAATGTTCATTTTCATTTTTAAATAAGATAATATCACTAAATTGAATTGCTAATTACAAGGGTGTGCTAGCTCCCAGTACATTAAGCTGAATCAGGCGGAGTGGCAGCAGCTGTACTAGGTTGAATTTGCTTGCCTCCCCCATATTACATTGCCCTGTTGGGAGTAATTATCTGCTCGATTCATTTTGAGAGACCGGTGGACAAGCGTCGTCGATTTAGCCGATCGATGAGGTTACAATAATCACAATAATTTGATATGATGCTAAATATCAAGATCATAATTACTTTACATTTATTTTATTTTAAATCTCACGTCCTAATGAAGATTCATCTAAGGAGAGGATTGATTGAGATCTTTTGATCAGTCCGACGAGATCTGATAAGATCCGGTAGAGGGTATGTATCTCATGACATTCTATGTTATTCCAATAGATTAGTCGATGCTATAGAACATGATTGTAATTACTTTGCTGGTTTACTTGTCTCGTTATTAGGTTCGGAGTCCGCATATTGAGACCACATCGTTGAGTCTTCCGACTAAGGAGAGGATGAGCAAGCAGCCATCTCCCAGCCCGACTCGACGGCAAAGAAGTGGATGTCAGGTATGTATCTCTTACTATTTAAATAAAAGGCCTGAATCTCAAAGTATATATTCTAACTAAGTTTTTTAATTATAGTCTTCTACGATAACCGATCTTCTCATGGCTAGGGTCGAGGCCCTTTTGCTTCAGTATGGGGAACAAGCCCAAGATTGGTTGGCCAAGTATGAGAGCCGGGCCGTCTAGAGGCATGATGTGGTCCTCGAGCGGCTCACGCCTATTGAGCGTCACCTCGATATGCTAGAGAGGGATAATAGTTGTGGAGATGATCCACCACTGCATGATTTCCCCTCATGGGAGCTTGATACGCCCATGCTAGAGGGGGTTACACACTCCATCGATATTGATGTCTGGTCGATAGCCGCCCCTTTCGATAGCTCCCATTGTCCCCAACGATGCCACCTAGGTAAATTATAGTTCGTAAATTCTTATTCATGTCAATTTTTGTATTCTATTTAATTTTTAATTTTATTGTCGAAAGTTTTTTAAATACTAGATCGATGCATCTATTAGCGGGATAGAAGATCGAGTAGATCCACGAGCTCTTGCAGTTAGTGATCCTACCCTTTCGAAGGTAATTTTATAGAATTGCTAATTCTTGTTCGTTTTTTATTTTAGCTATTTACTTCATATAAGTATTTTCTATGTTTGTCAGATAATTCTTATTATTGATTGTTTTTTACATTCTATTAGGAGTTTGGTCGTACATTTCGGGCTAATGCCCTAGCTGCAGGTGTATAATCACCTTTCACTGACCCAACTCACTACATCGAGTCGTCAAGGCCAAAAAAGAAGTCGGGGATGAAAACGGCAAGGGCAGCTCTGGTAGTTTAGATGCAGGGGAGATTCCTCCTATTGTGGAGGAGCCAGAGGTGCAGGGGGTGATTCCAACTCTTGTAGTGGACCCTTGCATCCTTGACTTGGCACAATCGGATGCCTTTTACAGCATTGGAGATTGAGTAAGGTATTTCAATCTTTAATAATTTATTTGAATTTTATAATTTTTCCGTTTTATATTTTAACTAAGTTTTTATGATAGGCGCTCAACTGGGGGCCCCCGTCATTTATCGGGGATCACCTCAAAAATGTCAGATCCGTGACGGGCCTAGTCGAGGATGATCACTGTGAACAGTATATGAGGGGATTGAAGAGAGCGATGAGGAAGACATCAAACCTTTACCCTTGCAGAGCCCGCTTCGCTTTCGCTCAGGCTTACCTTTACTTAAATATTTTAAAATAGTTTTGATCTTTATTTAATTTACTCAAACTACAATATATGTATACAATTTCAATTTTTAACTAACTCAAATTACAAAACATTCTCCGAGATGCATGGAAGGTGACTAAGGCTTTTCAAGCAAAGTCGGGGACCTATGACATCGATGCCATTATCACTGGTTGGGTCGATGGAGATGAGGACATGGGAGAGCTAGCCTGGTGGGAGACACAACAAGTATTTCACTTTTTTTTTTCTCTATAAAACTCTTGGTTTAAATTATGGTTTATTTAATATTAATTGATTTAATATTTACACTATATTTATAGGTGTTTATGCCTTATTGCCTCCAGAACCATTGAGTGTTTTACTTAGAGTCTCATTGGAAAGGTCTTCGATCACACTGTATGATTCGAAGCCATCTGCTATCGCGAAGGCATCTCAAGAGGATCTGATGGAGCTAGTTTGTTCGCTGATGCCACAACTTCTGCAGTAGGTTGGCTATTATAGTAGGACGGGATGCCTCCCGACTTAGAGGTTCACTCCAGTTTTTCTTGAACCCCCATGACATAGCGGTACACTCCATAATTATTCAGCCAGACAAGACTATTTGAGGGGCTTACATCTACTATTACATGACATAGCTAATGAGGGGGCATCTTAAGGAGTTGCCCGATTTGCCTTGTATACCCGCTATGGCACAGCATATTAGGGATGAGATGGCCTAGAAAATGTTGTGGTGGAGCGATTTGTCATCGTAGACCTAGATTATTATTATTATTTTTATATTGTAAATAATACATTGAGGATAAATGTATATTATGTAAATTATATATGGTATTTTTGATTTCTATTGTATGTTAAATTCTATACAAAATTAACTACCTAAGTTTCCATAAAAAGATTAGCTTGGAAAAAAGCTTTAAAAAATTAACTTAAAAGGATTCAATAAAAAAAAAAATTCCCTAAATCTTTTAAAAATTAACTTTAAAAAGTGCTATTCAAAATTAACTTAATAAAAGCTTCACAAAAATTAACCTTTTAAAAAATTTCAATAAAATTAACTTGGAGACCGAAATGTCCGGTAAAAATTCAAGTTCCGAATTGTCCGATGCAGATCGAAATGTCTAGTAAAAATTCCATTTCCAAAATCTCCAATAAAAATTCCAATTGCAAAATGTCCAGTAAAAATTCCAGTACAGACCGAAATATCCAGTGCAGGCCGAAATGTCTAGTAAAAATTCCAATTTCGAAATGTCAAATGGAAATCGAAATGTCCAGTAAAAATTTCAATTTCAAAATGTCCAGTGCAGACCGAAATCCTTCCACTTCCCATTTTTGAAACCCAAGTAAAGAAAACTGAAATCCTTCTTCACCATTTTCCTTCCCTTCTTCTGTCACTTCTTCTTCTTCTTCACCGAGACTTGTTCTTTTTCACTTTGTCCCCACTTCCCCTTCACCAAAGCTCACCTTCCTTTTTCGACACAATCGTCAACGATCAAGCCGGTCTGGACTCCACTTCAAGTCGATCACCCCCGTCGTCATCTTCACTACATTTTCGGATAATTTTTCTTCACACTTAAACTTTGATTTTGTGTCGAATATGCTAGAATGAAATGAGTTGAAGCATGATTTTATAGTATATGTACTGAAATGTAAGATTTTACAGTGTATGTTTGTACCAAAATGCATGATTTTATAGTTTTACAGTTTGAAATGTACCGAAATCTGCCCTCCAGATTTTGCATATTTGAGATTGAATACTTAGGTTAAAAATGTTGGGTTAAGAATCAAAAATCTGTGTTTCGGAAAGGTTTAGGTGTGTCGAAATCTTTTGAGTGTGTCTCAAAATCCCCAATCCAAGTCTCGAAATAGGGTGATTAGGTGGGTTTTTTTTTTTTTTTTTTTTTATGTTTGTCCTAATTTTTTCCCCCAATTTCATGACTACAAAAGAAGAAGAAGAAATATGGCTGAGAATGGAGTAGAAAGAAATTGGGCTGATCTTCCCATTGAATTGTTGGAGTTGATTGTTTTGAAACTCTACATTGTTGATGCAGAAAATTTCCAGTTAGTATGTACTTCATGGAATAATGCAAGGAAGGCCTATGTTTCCAAATATATTGCATTTCGGTGTAGAGAACGAATACTTTTGTTTGATGGTTTTGTATCTAGGTTTTGAAGTAGTTTGAATAAAATGCTTCTTTTTTGTTTTTAAGGGGCTTCCGTATTGACTGTGTTCGGAAAAGTTAGACGATTGTGGCCAAAGAAGAAGATTCAATGACAAATATGCAATTTAAATTAAATGACAAAATTTACTGTTTGTTAAAATAACATTTACATGCCATGAACCATGTCAACACTGATATCGCCTTCATAAAAATCCACCCAAGACTTCACATCAACATTAACAAAATCTGAATCGTCACTTCTCATCGAGTACCCCTCTCCAAAAACTCGAGATTGTTGTGTGGATATTGGATTAGATATGGGTACTTCATGATTTAAATCAGTCGGTGTTGGATCATTTTCTTTGAGAGGTGGGGCTTCAATGTTGTGTGCATTTGGACAAGTGAGACGATTATGTCCTTTTCTTTTGCATATTTTACACAATTTCGTTCGACAGTATAGTTCTTTTCAAGAGAGAAAGGAAGCCTTTTGTAGTCTTTTGACAGACCTTCTACCAACAGGAGCATTAACAATCACGTCATTCATACCTGCAATTAAATTCAAAGATGAATACAAATGCAGATGCTGTATTGAAAGTGCATATACCATCCATAGTATTTCCATGTCAAATGAATTACCATGACATAGAGTATAACAGTGAACCTCATTCTCCCTATAAAAAAGAGTTAAAGTAAATGAGTTGTAGAAATATTTAATTAGATGCTTAGAGAATTAAAAAAACAAAAAAAAACCAAAAAAAAAGGTCAATTTCTAGATTGACCATCTATGTCTCGAAATTAATGGTCAATCTCGAAATTGACCATCAGGGTCATGAAATAGACCAAAAAAATTTATTTTGAAATTTCCTTCTTGAGGCAAGAAATTAACAAAATATGGCAAGAAATAGACCATTTGTGTCACGAAATGGATCAAAAATTTTACCTGGCAACAGTAATAGCATGTTTGCAAGGTATCTTTTCTAGCCCCCATCTCTGATATCCACAGGTCTTCTAGATGATATCCACCACAACATTTGTTTCCTTTGGTGGATTTCCTTCAACATATTCCTCCTTATCCCTAATGGATATGATCCACAGCTTTTCCAAGTCAACCTTCATATCTTCTTTTTCAATTCTTTCCACAGCACGATTGGTGATAATATTTGGCATTGTAGCTACTGCTTCTCGACATTTGTTGAATCAAGCCTAACACAAACCCCTAAAAAACTTATGTGCAGATGTAATGACAACTTCCGAGCTTTCTTGATCCCTTGGTTAAAGAATTCCACGATAGTGCTCGTCATTTCGTTATAGCGATTATTTGGACAGTATGTACGTGACCATCCCAGGCGTCCTATCTTGAAATCCAACCAACGATGAACTCCGAGATGTATATATTGAAGGTCTCCGAAATAGAAGTCGCATGTCAGCTTGTCATAAACATATGTCACATTTTTAAAAAGGATTGTAGCTCGATGATTTTTGCACTTTGTCTTTAAGTTTTCCTTCAAATGTCGATAGCAAAAAGTATGTGTTACCCCAGGATATATTATTCTCATAATGTGCAATATGCCTTTGTGCCAATCAGATACAATAACCAAATCATTTTGCAATCCATATGCAGTCTGGAATCTTCTCAAAAACCATTCACATGAATCATTACCTTCCTTCTAGCCAAACCCAAAAGCAAGGGGAAAAGTTTATCCATTTCTATCCACACAAATAGCTGCATAAATTTTGTTCTTACACACATCTTTCAAGTGTGTTGCATCTATGATAATTACGAGCCTCATGTACTTGAAACCCTCAATCAAAGGACCAAGTGCACAAAATGACCTCAGAAATTGCTCATCATGAGTATATATACTGGTCACTGTCCCCGACATTATACACCCCAACATGTAGAGATATGACTGTAGCTGTCTGTATGAGTCTTATAGAGTTTCATAGGCTATGTCTTTTGTATGCTTTAAAGAACGCCAAGCTTTAGTGTATCCAAACTTCACACCATAATTCTCCCGCATGTCTTGAATCACATTTTTATTGGTATGATTCGTACCGACGATTTTACCAACATACATATGACCAATCGTTGTTGCTGCACTTATAGTCCTATTTTGGTTTTGCTGTATAGTTTGGATACAAGTATGAGTCGGGACAAACTTGTGAATAACCAAAATCTGACATCCAGCTCTACAATGTGTATGTCATGAAAGTACAATATTTTTGTTTTTTACAACGTGCCTCAAATCTTCCCTTATGCGAATATACCAAGTGATATGGAAATCGGTTATCGAATAAATATTGACCGACTCCTACTGCCAATTCATCCTTATTGTTAAAGACTGCATCCTTTCCTATCAAACCCACCAGTGGAACAATATCGTCTTCCAAAAAATGCACCTCTTTGTCATCATTCCAGACCATGTCTGTAAACTAAGTATAAGGGTTTGGTATAAATTGTTCAAATGGAATCACCTGTCTCATCCCATCGTCGAAGTTGTCATCATTGTCATCGTCATCATCCTCAACACTGCAAATACTTTCTTCAACATATTTATAATCATCATTTGCATCAATAAATTCGTCTCCTGCATGATCATTTAGATCGAAAGGACAATTACTGCCAGTATCACCACTGATACCACCCCATAAGTTCTTTGAATTTTGTTAACGACCACTACTTTAAAATCAACTTCCCCCATCAAATAGATGATACTGTATATGTCTTCAATGTCCATTAATTTAATACTTCCATCAAAAAATTTAGAAGCAATTGAAATTTGTATGTTGAATTGGTTTAAATCAATCTTCATGCAGTTTGCCATGGTTCTCCTAAAATCTTCGTATTTCACTTCAGATGGTACGACTACCGGATGTGCTCTTCCACTTAAAGAACTCTCGTGAACAGCAATTTTAATGTAATCCATTTCTGCAAACAACACAAAGAAACATATTCAAAAAATGTAAACTGAATAATGAAAAACATAATTAAATAAAGGTCTGGAAGGATCGAAATCCCCATCTGAAAGCAAGAAATCCCCCTCTCAAGGTAGGAAATCACCCTCTCAAGGTCCGAAATCCCCTCATAGGGAACGAAATATCCTCAAGATCCGAAATGTGTAAAAGTAGTGAAGGCACAATTCAATCTTCAAAGTCCGAAATTTCCCAACTCAAGGTCCAAAATCCCCTTCTCAAGGCTCGAAATCCCCCCCCCCCCAAATCAAGGATCGAAATCTCCCTCTCAAAGCACGAAATTCCCTCATGTGGATCGAAATCTCTGCAATCCCACATTCCTTCTACTACTACTGACTATGACGCCAAAAAACCAACATAGAACGAACAAACCCAAGTTTTCAAACACCAAAGTGAAAGAAAAAACAAAGAAACAAACTGAACAATGTACCTCCGAACACCACCTACCTTCGTCTTCTTAATTCTGGAAAACCAAAATCACCAACTTAACGACCGAACACAATAAAAAGTTGGGTTTTTTTCCTTTCTCTCCGACAAGGGAATGGTTCTTTCAGCAACTTTCTTATCTATGGATCAAAACTTCTTATTGAATGCTTGATGTTAGTTGTGATTCCTTCAATTCATTTTTACAGCTTGTTGGTTTCGATAGTTGTGTGTGTTGAATGATGAGGAATAAGATAGTAAATACATGTTAAAGGAGAATAAATGTTTTGTTTTGTTTTTTAAAGGAAAAGTCAAAATGGATATAGAATGAAAAATTAGTTTTAGATACGAATAACAGTTTGAAATGTTATAAGGGTTTGAATAAATAGGAAATTGTTCTCAATTTGGATAGAAATGAAAACTTCCCCAAAATAAAAGGTTTCTCACCATTGTAGCCCAATGTACAATCTATTTTTAAAGATTGGGTATAATAATTTACAAAAATATAAATAAATAAATAACAAGCAAAGATTCCCAATACAGGCTTTGACCAGTTGATAGTTTGGCCCGTCTGTATGCAATACATGGACAGGCCCACTTATTTTACTGTGAAATTCTTTGGACCTTAGGACGTTTGAGACATCAAGTTCATAAATAAATAGAAAGTAAATTCCGTAATTAGATCAGAACTTATCGTTCAAAATAGGAAAATAATAATAATAATAATAATCACACACTAATAATTCAAGTGGATAAAATACAATAAAAATAAAATAAATAAATGCACTTTTTTGGGCTGCAATTCTTGAAATTCAAAAAAAAAAAAAAAATTTAATTTTATCATAAACTATAGAATCCAGCCATAAAAATTGGAATGCAATGAAATTCTTTTTATAAATAAGGTTGAGAGACCCGATGTTGTAATTTTTGCATATCAAGGATATTTTTTCGTTTAATACACTTAAAAGACTAAAAGGCAAGAGTGACTGAATATATCAAAGACAGAAAGAACCTGTTCTTTTCGGTCTATACACACAAATAGCTCCATAGTTCCATACAATACCATCTTCTTCTGCTTTGCCACTTAACCTAAAAATGGTAATGGAGAATAATAAGCCGCATTTCCCTGATCAGATTATTGCCAAATTTGCTTCCTGCATAAGCTCAGATTTATTAAGACACAGACAGATTAGCTCCTTTTATGCTACTGCTGCTGCTTCAAAGATGGTCCACTTCTGTCAATTGGGTTGGAGAACAACATGCTGGGAGGGGGGAAAAGAAATGTAAGATTCATTCATTCAAGAAAATTTTTTCAGTCACCCTCCCCTCCTACTGTTCTTGCTGAAAGAAGACATTTAAAATGCTTCATATAAGAAGATTACTATGACAAAGCTGGTTTGTTTACCTTAATTTGTGTCCTGTTATAGGTGTAAGTGATGTGTACAAGATCGTCGTTGGCTTGGATTACTGCTGGATAGGAAAACTCCATTCCCTCGGTCTCTTCTAGGGTCACTACATCATGCCAAGAGTCTCCATCATCCATTGACAGGGCAACTTTGAGCACACCCCTTGAGATTGTGTTATAAGCCAGCAAGAGACGTCCGTCCCTTAGTTTAACTCCATCAATTCCTAGCCATTGAAATGGTAAACATTAGCAGCCAGCCAGGCAAATGATACCTTAAAAGCATGTTCACACGAGTGTTTTTCTCCCGAGGATAAAATTCATTCAGCAAACTTTCTGAAAATCTAAATTTCCATTTGTATTGGAGTTCTATATTAGCAGGGAAGCTTCTTAAAAAACATCATTCTGTTGATCAGAACCTGAGTTTGGATTTGGAAGTTCAGTAGGCTTTACTGAAGTCCATGTATGGCCACCGTCTTCAGATTCTGACATGCACACTCTACTGATGTTGTTAAACGATCTCATAAGCAGACGCAAGGTTCCCTTGGAAGTGAGGTAAGGAACTGGTTGAATAACACTGAGAGGCATATTTTCAATATAGATTGGTCCATACTTTCTCCATGACTTTCCAGAATCTGCAGTTATCTGTTTTAGGGGTAAGAATATAGAGCATAAGAAGAATTTTTTTAAAAAAAATTTGATAAGATAAGAGGGATATTTTGGCATAGTAAGATGGCTTGCACAACCTCAACCCAAGCACCCCAAGAGTTCCAACTTTCCACAGAAGATCCACAAATCAAGTCCCCATTTTCGAGCAAGATAGGCTGGATATTACTCAGAAAATTAGCAACCACATGTACAAAAGTATCCGTATGCAGCTAATAAATTTTAGCCGCCATACCTTATTCTTAATTGGTCCTAAAATTCCAGGAGGAAGTTGTTCCCTCTCTGTCCAAGTGATGCCTCCATCATGAGAACGCTTCATGCACCCACTCCATCTGATATCATCACTAAATTAATTAGCTGTATTGTCTTAGATTTTAGAGGGCTGAATGTCACATGTTTTATATCAGATCAGTTTGAATGACTACTGCTCTAATTTACGTCTAAATGGGCATGGAAGGAAGATTCCTGGATGACATTTATCAGTTTCTTGCTACATGGAGAAACTAAAAAATGTGGTATACTTGAACTTATGATGCGGATTTAGAAAGAATTTGAAAGCTCACTTTTGAACTTCTTGACCAATTCTGTAGAACAGAAGCAACTCATTGGAAGGAAGCTTGAATAACACAGGATTCCACATTGAAACATTGTTTTGCTCATCTGCGATATTGGGAGGGTACCAAAGGCCTTCCTGTTCAAGTCATTTATCTATCATGAATTTAAACATCATTAAGAGAATTTTATGCAGTGAATTTGGACAGATGATGGGCAATTATATTATGATCTTCTAAAAGTTAAAAAGATATTAGAAATTGCTCTAGAAAATATCTTACACAAATCATAATGAAAATCAACCAGGCAGAACATGGTTACTATTTATGCTGGCTTTACAAGAAGCCTAATGGATGGGATATTACTACCTTATAAGTCTGTGTCCAAATTTTTACATCTGGGGCTCCCTCCACTGTTCCACCAAAATAAGCAACCAAAAGATGCCCCTTTTCAACCTTGGAAACCCAACAAATTGTATTAGTAACAACATGACTAAACTTCATACGACAATAAAGTTCTACTAGAATCACCTCCACAATTGTAGAAGCATGACAGTTCTTGAAGGGGACTGAATTTGCTGCAAAAGTGAACTCCTCTAACAAGGGTACCCAAGAGCAATTCTCACTTTTCATCTTGGAACAAATTGAGGTGTTCTCCTGTAATCTTATTATCACACTGCATTAAACATGAAATAGATCACATACCTTTGAAGAAGAGATGAGTTTTTTCATGTTGACCAAATTGTGTGTAACCAAGAGAAAATTGCATTATAGGGGGGGGGAGGGGGGGGGAGAGATGCAACAAATGATTAGTTTCCAAGTCCATAGAAGCTGGTTAATGTTTTTGAATGATGGTAGTGGTAGCAAGAAGGTTTTATCAAATGAGTGCAAGGAAAAAGTTGACTCCGACATAGGAGAACAGACGTAAAATGGGAAGCACAATCACCCAACCTTTCCAAGAGGAAAGGAAGAAAGTTTTGAGAATGCAACTTAAAGTTGAAATTTCTAGCAATTTATCACTGGGGCTGAAGCGGAATATATTCTCAGAGCAAGTCTCAGGCCAATGAGCAAAGTTGAAAAATGTTGATAACCCTACAACCGGCATAAACAATAACAAGAAGAAGAAAACAGTTTCAAAGATTCAAATAGTGCCTTTTCCCATATTTACATATTACAGGCTCTGAGGATCTGAAGGACTTTAATTCTGCCCCCAATCAGATTGCAAAGTCAACCACCACTCTGTCTGCACAAGACACTCATTTTAGAATCTTTGATCAAGTTCAAACAATTTTCACCATAAACTTGGAAGGGAGGCACAAAGAGTTGTAAGATGACACAGATATAAAGGTTGTATATACGGTAAAAATATCAATTAGTAGGTTTTCCAAACAGCAATTCAAAACTGTAAAGTTGCAAACTTTCTATGAAATTTTCCTTACCCACTGTCAACCCTTTCTGTCCATTGCTTAAGAGAGAATGATAAGATAACTAACAAAAGAAATAAGAGAATGCTGGAGCCTATTTTCCCCATGCCTATGAAATATTTGTTTCTAAAGATAATGAAAATGAAGTATCTCCAACTGGACACAACTAAACTACAAGCGTTAGGAGGAAATAGAAGAAATAGTACCTGACAAAGTCAATGTTCAGATGGAGAAATAAATGAGAAAAATTACTCCCTGCAGGTGTTTCTGAGTTTTGTCCATCTCATATTTAAATCCATATGGCTAAACAATTCAAATTTCAGAGTAAAAAAACCTTATAATTGGACAATTGTTGGTGGGCCTTGTAATATAAAAATATGCATGTGTTCGGTGATGGAATTCTGTTCAATAATCAGTGTGCTTTTCCCAAAGATTGTTTCTTTCTTGTCCCAAATCAAAGGGTCTAACATAATGGAGAGGATACCATGAAGACGTACAATTTCAAGGATAACTCAGAAGATGTCTGGTGAAATTATAGAGAACCCTCCCAAGAAAGACCAATAAGTTTACAATTCGGATTATTATTGGGAGAAATTGAGTCCCTAGCTGCTATCTGTTCCTCCGTCTGCAGAAGCCCTTCCCAGCAAACTATCAGGCTTCGAGGTGCTCTGACCTGGGAATTTTCAATTTTATGTCAAAAGAATAATCAGTAAAGAAGATTTGTCAAAGTTTCTTTTCCATTTTGGTTCATTTATTTATTATTACATTAAGGAATCCATGGAGGGAGACGTTAAATAGGTCAAGCGGTAGGGTTTTTTCTGTAATTGTGCAGAACTATCTAAAATAACAAGAAAAAGTCTTCAATTCTGATAGTCCTGTTCATGGCTACCTACGGCAAATGTTTCACACTCTCCATCACTGTTGCTGTTATCACTCTCTCTGCATATTCAGGTATTCTCTTTCGGTTACAATTCTAAGTACGGTTCTTGTAGGGAATCAGTTACAATTCTAAGCACGGTTCTAAGTGCGGTTCTTGTAGGGAAAATTTTTGTGTGTGCATACACAGATACATATGTGAGTACATCAAATCTCCAGTGTGCTCTTGTGATTAATAATGTTTGTGTTTTGTATATGCAGTTTATTTTGGGAGAAGGAAATCAAGGAATTTGGATGAGAAAATTCAAGAGCTTGAATCATCAATTAAGGCTGCACAAGAAAAGTGTGCTGCAGAGAGACAAGGCCGCATTAGAGCTCAACAGGTATAACAGATTCTAGACATTCAAAGAACCAACAACCAGTTCTTGCTATGTTGGGTTTACTTCTATTTACTCGTGGTTATAATGTATGTAAAAGATTCCCTGGAAGAGGGAAAAGAAAGAATCCCAGAGAAGTCCCATGTGCGGAAAAATGAATGTATCTGTTCGATTAATTTTGACTTAAGGTTCACATAAATATTTGGTTTTTGTTGGCTTGATGAAATGCTGTGAAGTGATGAAACAGAGGTTTTTTCTTTATTTTTTTTCTCTTTTCTTTCTCAGACTTCAGTAGCAAGTGATCCTCTTGACTCCCTTTGGGGCAGTTGTCTCTCCTCAGTAGTTTTCATGGGTTTAATGTAAATTCATTTGTTACTTCTTTGGATGTTTGATCTTAACAATCCAGTTTCAGTCTTTGCTAAGTTTACATAGATGCTTCTGTGCAGATTTCATGTTACTAGAACTCTCAACTTTACAAATCATGGGGTTTTATAATGTCTCTGATCTGTGGGTATATTTTGTTTTATAATTAATAAACTGTAGGCTTTAAGAAAGTCCTTGACCAAGCCCCCTTCAGAGAATTCTGATTCAAGCTCATATCCCATGGCACCAATTGCCATCATCCAGTCTTGCTTCTCTACAAGGTAAGTTACGTTAACCTCTTAAACATAAGTAGTTCTTTAGCAATAATTGGTTGGAATTGTCTATTTCAACTCTGTGACTGCACGTATCATTCACAGAATATTACATGTGAGTGAGAGTTTCCTTTTGATTTTACAAAATCTAGCTTGGGATGAAACTAACCATGGGGGTCTAGGGGCAAAAGGTTCCCCTCAAAGTTTCAAGCGTAAGAGTCAAAGACCCCTGCTTATAAGCACTTACATCATCACAGGTCAAGAATATTAGTCTATAATTCTGTTGAATAAAGAAAAACTAAGGTCATGAATAGCAAAAATAAGGAAATATTGATAGAGTGGTTAGGATCCTTTTTTAGAGAAAAAGGGAAAATAGAAACTCTAGAATTTACAAATCTGATTAGCTTATTGTCTTTCTGGCGCATTTTTTTTCTTCTTCTCTTGTTCGCTACTTGTTTATCTTTTCCATTCTCGGTTTTGATGTTCTATGATTTTGTTGTTTATCAGAAGGTTTTGATAGGACAAATAAAAAATGTTTTAGAGTCTTAATGAGTTATTTTACTTTTTTGTTTTCCACTTTCTCCATGATATTGTCCAACATGTTTCTTCAGAGCTAAGAACACTCAGAAATTGAAATCTGAGATAACCACAAAAAGAAAAGTGAAAAGACGACAAGTTTAATCTTTTGAACAAACTCAAAAATATGTTTTTTTATGTTTCCATCATTTTAAATAAATAAATAAAATAAAAATCGTCTACCTTCGTCCACATTTCGAGGCAAACAGTTTCATCAAAATAAAACTTCAGATTGTGTAGTCCACCTAATGGAAAAGATTGCTCAACAAACTGTCACTGATTAAAAGTGACTTTTCAAAACCAAGTTATCGTCTCGAACAAGAATTGCTTTTAACACGATATCTGGTAACTTTATCTACTATGGTCCAGAATTAAATGAAGCTGCAGGAGTCATAGTGGTGGATAACTAGAGTGTTGCAAATCCCTAAACTGCCAGTTTCATCTTCCGAGCTGAACAGGATTGTCTAACTTTCACTTTGGCTTGTTGAAATTTTTAGTGCAACAAGCTCATTCAGATTTCAGAGTGACTAACTTTTAATTGAAAAGTGCCTGAGGGTATGAATAAAAGTCTCTTTCACCATCTGAAAGAGGATTAGCTGATCTGTGAAGAAATTAGATGGGTGATATAGAAAGAGATTTCCTGTCTAAACATTGAACTCCTGACTAGGAAAATTTAGATCTAGATATTTGAAATATTTACTTAGAGCCCAAATCTGGACCTGAATATTAACTTGGAGTCATTTGATCTTTGTTAAAGTTGATATGGGGTAAATTGATGATATGCACCCTTATAAGAGAAAAGGCTGTGTTTTGCTACACAGTTGACAGTTCATAACTTTGCTTATCTGGATAACAGGAGCTGAAGCCAGTGTGAATTAGCTTCAAACACAAGCTGAAAATTTGACAATGTTTGCTAATGATATAATCCTACAGCGGAAAAATCCCTTGTCAAATCTTAAGCTGAAATTTCTCCATTTTCTTTCATTCTTGCCTTTACCTATCTTTCTTAGAGTTTTAATTAACTGTTGTTTCTATTGACCTGTTTGGTAGCTTAAATATACAATACACTGTTTGATGTGATTGTAATTTTAACAGTATGCAAGCACCTATTGTCTCCCTTTATGCCACTAAAGTAGACAAACTTTGTTCTTGTGTTTGAGCCTGGCTCATTTAGATCGTGGAAAACTCTGAATAGGTTTCTTAATTCTATGATGTAAGGTGCTGCACAGTCTGGCTTATCGTTCGATTTTCTGAGACAATTAAGTGTCATTTTTACACTAATTTTTGTTTAGGGCTCAAAAATATGCTTATACTTTATAAGATATTTTGTTCTTAATCTAACTGCTGTTTTCTATTCCTTGGATATTTAAACAGAAATGGGACACCAAGACAACCTCTACTTGTACCTCTTGCTAGGGCATGCTTAAAGTTTCATTGTGATCTTGTCCCTCCAGCTGCTCTGGAAGGTCTTGAAAAGTATTCACATTGCTGGATCATATATGTATTCCATCTAAATACAGACTTGGAGAAGTTGTGGAAACCTCCATCCCAGTCAAAGTTCAAAGCAAAGGTTTCTGCTGCTGATATTATGATTTTACCTTTCCCGTGTATTATTCTTCTGAATTTCATACTCAAAATAAGGTAACCGATGAATAGGTAAGAGTACCAAGATTAAAAGGAGGAAGGATGGGAGTCTTTGCAACAAGGTCTCCTCATCGTCCCTGCCCTATTGGCCTAACAGTTGCAAAGGTATTGTTTGTATTAATCTGATCGTACTGTTCAATGTCATTGGAAATATGTGTCTTTAGATAGACAATGAATTTTGTTTACTTTCTTGACTACTTTGTGCATAATCATAACAACGAATGTCCAATGGATAGTTGGCATGCACATGGATTTTGTCCTGGTACCCGCAATCTCAGTGCATATATTAATGGCCATCTCACCCAAGGTTCTTGGATGTGAATAGCAGTGAAACATTGTTTTCCATATTAGTTTACTTATTGCTGTGACAAAAGATAGATACTGGCATTTTTGAACCATTTTTTTTGTTTAGTTCAGAAAATTTTTTCCCATTTTCAGAACCGAACAATTTAACCCACAATCTAAATTAAATAAGATTTTTAAAATCGAAGTGGGATCGACATCAAGAATTTATTAAATTTACTTTGTCTACCATGTGGGCTGTGGTCATTTTCGTTCTAGAGAGGAATAATAAAAGAAGTCCTTATCTGTATATTCTATTCTCCACAAGAAGAAAAAAAGGGGAAGAAAAATCAAATCCAAAACCAATTCCAAGTCATTTTCACCAGCATATAACTATAATTTAATTGTTACATTCTAACTTCGAACTACAATATACGATATCAGCATGCTCTTTTATATGATTTAGGTGGAGGCAGTACATGGACGTACAGTTTTACTTTCTGGTGTGGATCTCGTGGATGGAACAGTAAGTTCTGTTCTGTGCATAAACATCTATATCTAACATCATTGAACTAGTATGCCCTTTTTCCTTCTGTGTCATTTGCAGCCTGTCCTGGATATAAAACCCTATCTTCCATACTGTGACAGCATAGCAGGAGCAAGTATTCCTGATTGGGTCAAGGTACCTTCAAACAGAACTGATGTATTTCATATGTCGCAAATGATTTTTGGCCTCGTTAGATGCATTTTTCTCATGTCTTTACACAAATGTGCACTTATGTTCATTTTTCTCCTTCAAATAAAGGATGTAATAGCATCCACTTGCTTTTGATGCTCAATTTTACATCAATAAGATATAAATATCTAACTTTGGGACTTAGCACCTTCCTGTTCTGAAAGTCAATGAAAAGTTCTTACATGATTGATTGTAGTTTCCATTTGGACATAATTCTTTGGTTTTGTCCCTGGCTGTTAATTAAAGACCAGCTAATTCATAATTGTTTGCTTTGAAATGATGATTGCTTAGCGACATATAAATTAGGTTGCTGATATTCACCAAACCTAGATGTTTGAGTTAAATAGCCAAAATAGCATTTCCACAAAGAATTACCTTAGCTAAACTCTAAAAATATTGCAGAACAGAGATAGCTGGCTCTGGATAGTATCGAGTAGCCTTTGGCTGGTGAAGTTGTTTTGGTTCAGCGTTATAAGGCCACATCTGTCCGGAGCTGCTTAGTGCTCTGTGACTCTTTAAAAAGTTCAACCCAACCTCAAAGTGCAAGAAGTTCATATAGGTTGTCTATCCTCAGGCAGAGTTCCTCAAGTGAATCAGTTACATTAAGTGATTAGTTTCGAAACAGCTGCTTTCTGTACAAAAGGCAATCTCAAAATCATTACTGAGTTCTCTCCATTTCATAGAAGGGCCAGGATTTAGAACTGGAGTAAATGGAATTGATGAGCCATCAATTTTTTGCAGTATCAAAATTTATGCCTGATGGTCTCATCCAATTCTTGCATTCCATTATTCATAGTACGAGTTGTCTTATTAATCTTGATCTTGGAGGACTAGCTGTCTGCAAAGTCTCAAGAAGATAAGTAAATCCTATATTTTTCCCAGCTGATTCCAAATTACTTGATTCAAATTGCCAAAAGAGCAACTCTGCTACTGTTTGGTCCATGATGGATTGTCAATCGGACTTACTACACCCTTTAAAGACCTAAAAAGAACTGTCAGTTTTTAAGATCTTACACAAAATTAGAACAAAGAAATGCTGAACCTTTTTCGTTCCCAGCTTTTTCTTGTGTGATTCCTTGGATGTCAAGGAGGGATAAAAGGTACCAGAATAAAAATCTTGAAAATGCAAAGAAATATCATACTTGAACGCATGATCAACTAAAATACTTGAGAAATGATTGAAGCTAGCAAAAGAAAAATGGAATCTGGTTATGACGCTAGACTGCTTTGATTGTAAGGTATGTCAATTAAGTTAGATGAGAAGGTCTGGGCTTTTGTCTTTGCTAAAGCAGAGAATAAAGCAATTCTACACTTCATCTCACACTCACATGATTGCTTATAATTGCCGGCCTTAGGAAGTACATGTTATCTAAAGTAAAGGCGTTGATTAACTTAAATCAAAATTGATTTCATTTACACATTTGTGAAATGAAAATGCGTTGAACCTACTGAATACTTATAATAATGTTTGGCAATTTATAGGCTCATTCAGTATGGTTAAACTCCAGCATGTCTCTTTACAGGAGGACAATTTGCTGGCTGTATCTTCTGTTAACTTCTCTCAAGGCTTTTCTTCTAGTCTAGCTAATTGTTGGTCAGTGGGGGTAAGACATTTTTTCTCGTCTGGATTAATTCAACTCTTTTCCATTTACTTTTCTGTCAGTCAGTGTTTATTTTGCACTTATTGCTTTGGTGGATTATTTTCTTTTAGATCTAATGATGATCTGTAACACTATTTTTGACTTGCGCCCCAGAAACAACAAATAAATAGTAAAATGGAATGATTTAATGAATGTAAAATTGATCCCAGTCCAAGCAAATAAACAGAAATTGGGAGTCAGTATTAAACGACAAAAGGGCTTAATGGCTGAACTTAAGATTGCGTATATGGTTTATCTTACATGCAGAATATTGGTAAAACAGGACAAGGAAAACCCTACTCTGAATCAAATGACCTGCCGTAGAAGAAAGCCCTCATGTGTAGCAACAGTTTGTTTTCCACTTAACCAAATCTATGCTTCATCATCATACCTTATTCATTACTTTTCCCCGAGTACCTATCTGTGGAAAGGTTTGCTGAACATCCTGATTGATTTTGTTACTACAGTTGTGGTGATCTGCAAGCATAACCTCCTGTTGTAATCAGCTCGTGTTCCTTTTTTTATCCGTCCTTGACTTTACTTTTTCTTTACAGGACAAGAGGTCCCTTTATGCATCGGTTGAAGAATTCCAAACCTTAATTAGACAAGTACTGATGTGGGATATAAGATCTGTATCTCAAAGAAGCCGATCTCATAATTCCATAAAAACGGAGACTGCCAATGCATGCACGAACGAGAACATTTCAAGGTCAGAAAAGTTTGAAGGGGAAGAAGAAACCAATGAAGACAGAGAAAGGGACAAGGTGCTGACATTGCAGGGTAATGGCATAATGTATCACCTTATTTTGGAAGGCCTGGATGTTTCATACAGAATTGACAGCAATGCCAATGTTGTGGTTCAGAAAGTCAGCCTTCCACCTCAAATCCAAAATACTAGCAGAATTACATGAGAGATCGTGAATGGCTCTCTGTTTTGTGAGTCACTTTGTTTCTTGACCTGGAACCCGCCAAGAATGTTTTGCAGCAACAATTGTGCAGCATTGATGTTATAATCATCCTTCCAGTTTTGTTCAAATGTGAGAGACAATGTGTATTGTATTGGGGATCGAACGGCAGTGCTACCACACGCCGAAACACAAGAGCAAAGTCATTTCTTGCAGGCCTAAACCCATAATGGCACGTTGACTAAAATTTTTTCGAGTCATACACGGCCCAAATCCATCATTTTTCCCCTTTTAGTTCAACAGTTAATAGGAGTAAGAATTGAACTCTTGAAAATAAAAAGGGAGCATGGCCTATTTCATATCAAATACTTGGTTCAAAATCTAAATTAGTATCCAACTTAATACTCTCAAAGAATTTCTGAACATCCATTTAGAAACTTTTAAATGATTTTAAACCATTAAGGAGCATGTGGTTGTACTTTTTCAAGGACATCATAGTCATTTCATCGAAAGAAATGTCCATTTTGATCCCTAAACTTTGGTAGAAATTTCAAATTGATATCAAATAATTTATTTTGTCTATTAAAGTCCCCAAACAATTTACAAGAAGTTAGATTGAAACTTTATCATCAAATTAATTTTTTTTTAAGTTAAGTTTTATTTTCATTTCAAATTTTAACTATAGGATGGAGTTCTAAACCCTACACTACATAAATGACTAGTAGGATAAAAAAAGTTAAAATCGATTTTATAAGTTTTAAATATTTTTCTATTAAAATAATATATTATGTAAAGCAATAAACAAATGAATAAAGAAAACATATCACATATTTAATAATAGAATCACGTGAACTCAATAATGCTAATCATCTATGTACAAAATTTTATTAGTCTTTTATCAAAAAATAAATAAATATCATTTTAATATAATTGAAATGCTATAATGGATACCGAAACTTAAATTATATTATGCTTCTATTAAGTCTCTAAGGTCAATTATCTTTTAAAAAAAAATTTTAAAAAAATTGATTAAGTATTTTAAGGGTTTAGTTTATAAAATATATTTACAAAAAATATATTTTTTAAAAAAATATGTATTTTTTCTTTAAAAAAATAAGATAGTTGATCGTTATATTTTTTATTTAAAAAAATAAGATAATTGATTGTTAGAAACTTAATAAAAGTATAATATAATTTGAACTTAGATACCTATTATAGAATTTTCCTTTAATATAAATATTTTATACGAATATATCTTTTAAAGTAGAATTTTATCTTGATTTAAATATAAAGAGCAAAAAGTAATAATGATAATAATTTGACCAGATGTGATTAATAAAAAAGAATGAATGATGGACACACACCATGTATTACTATGAGTACTTCCGATGATATATGATAATTTGCCGATGTAAGGCATCTCATTGAAACACGGATCTGTCATTTATTTATTCCCTTTCACATAATTTTCTCATGTGGTTAAAGATTTTTTTTTTTTTTTAACCTTTTGATTTCAATTTATTTTTATATTTAATTATTAAAAACAATTTCAATCTTTTCCAAATTCTCTTAGTTTGCATCTATCCAAAGTCCAACAATTTATAATTCGTTAAATTTTTTTGAAAAAATGCACAATCCTCAAATTTGGAAATACAACTAATGCTAAACACATTCATTTGTCATTTTATAAAATTTTCAACCTTTCAAATTAAGACATATTCAATTGTGGATATAAGAAGTAATATATCAATTAAATATTTAATTGTGGATATAAGAAGTAGTAATCGAAGCAGATAGACTGATTTATAGTCGATAAAGACTAATCTTTTTTAATATAACTTGACATTTGTAGTCAATCAAATTTTTTTAAAAAATATAAAGTATTCTAAATACTTTTGAATATTAATACAATATTTTGTTATTATGTAAAATTTTTTTTACCATTTTAGTAATGTATCAAATAAAAACTTTAAATGTATTTTCATATTCTAAAAATTATTCAACCCCACTTTTACTAGAAAAGATAAAAGAATCTATTAAAACACTCGATGAAAAAAAAGGGTCTTCTATTATCAATTCTAAGTGATATGTAACATTTTTTTTTTATCATTTTAAAATAAGAAAATACATAGCAGAAGATCTAGTTAATTAATTTATTAACTCTAATTATGTTAACTTATTTGTTTATTTATATGATCCTAGTTAATGCTGTGTATATTCATGAAAATGGTGTAAAAATGCACACGTGTGTCACTTGATCATCACGTGAACAATTTTATACGAATATATATGTCTATACTTTTGTAACAGTTTTCACTTCTCGTAAATATACACAAGTACACCACATAGCATATATAAATAAATAAATAAATATAAATATACATACATATATATATATATATACATACGGATTTGTTAAGGCGCGCTCGCGCTCCAACCGTTACTGTAACGGAATTCTTGTTTCGCTTGATTGGCTACATGAGCACTGTAACAAGAATTTCGTTATGGTAACGGTTGGAGCACGCATGAAGGAGCGTTTCGGAGCGTGCCTTAGCAAAATTATATATATATATATATATATATATATATAGTTTGACTATTATATGCACCAGAGCTCAACTTATGCTGCGCACCAAATAGAAAACGTGACGGAGGGTTGGTGACAATTTGTCAGAGATGGGGGCAAATTTTGCAAACTCCTTCTCTTTCGTTCTTTTGCTTCTCTTCTCGAATTCCTTCCATTTCAAAATCTCTCCTGTCTCGAATTCCTTCCTTCTTGGAATCTCTTCGTGAGTCTCAAAATCACTCTTTTCGTATCAAAATCTCTCTTGTCTCGAATTCCTTTCGTCTTGGAATCTCTCCTTCCGTCTCGAAATCTCTCTTTCTGTCTCGCAATCTCTCCTGTCACGAAATTCTCTCTCTGTCTCGAAAATTTCTCTGTGCAGTATATTTGGCTTTACCCACCAACAATGGATTCTCTTATTTGCTACGAGGGTGTTGTTGTGGGGGGTGGGGTGGCACAATGTGTTCTCTGATTTGCAGGGCTGTTCTCTGATTTGTAAGGCTGGGGTGATGGGTTCTCTGATTTGCAGGGTTGGGGTGATGGGGAGGTGGTCGTGGAACGGTGGGATGGCGATGGGGAAGACATGGTGGATGGGTGGAAATGGCATGAGTTGACAAGACTCAATTTTTTTTTTCCACCAAAACAACGTCGGTTTTTATCCATCCGTCACGGCATCAAAGGCGCCCAACTTAAAATGGGCTCAGGCGCCTACAATAGATGAATTGTATATATATATGTATATAAAATCTTTGATTTTTGAAAATCTTTTAAATTGAATTTTTACACATAATAAGTATAACTTAATACTTTTTTCTTTATCTCTTTAGATGTCTAATTTGACCTACTCTTCATAATTACCTCTTTCTCTAATTTTAATATCCATATAGTGAGAGAAAGAACGTAAACAATTTTGACACAATTAATATGTAACAATTAATTCGAAACCCTTTGGAGACCCATTACCAATAAAAAAAATTATAAATTAAAGTTTTTTGAATATCTCCATAGAGACATACTATTCCTATATAAACTTATTTAAATTTCAAAACTTTATTAGTATTTTAAAAAAATTAAAGTTTATAGTTTTTCTTTTATATATATTTATTTAATAATTAGTAATCTATATAACAATTAGGAAAAATTAATTTTTAATTTTCAATGAAATGAAAATTTTAATATTTATCCCCTCCCCCCCCCAAAAAAAAAACCTTTAAATATATTTAGTTTAATTGGAAGATAAAAGAGCTTTTTTTTCTTTTCTAGAATCCCCTTTAACATACCAAATTTTTTTAAACTTGCAAGAAAAAAAATGGTTTGACGATAAAAAAAGACAAAATAAAACAATATAGACTAAAGTAACGATATTGAAATCTGTGGATGAACAAAGGTAAAAAAAAATATTTATATAATGGACCAAATTTAAAAAATCAAAATAATTTATGGATCACAAGAGACATTTAGTCAAGATAATATATTGGGATAACTACTCCAATCAATTAAGGGAACTTCTTAAGTGTTTCTTCTCTTGTTTAAAAGAATTGACTAAGTTGGAGATTGCCTTTAATCGGTTATAATTGATTTTTAAGAAATAAATATATCTGTTTGGTTGGTTCAATTGTCAATTACAAACAAATTTTAATTAGTTAAAATTAAATCAAACAAATTAAATAAAATAAGCATTTACATTATATATAACTATTTATATATATATAATCAGTATAAAAGAATTTTCAATTTATTATAAATTATTAACCAAATTAAATTGTCATAATATAATAAATTTTTTAAAAAAACCAAAGCTTAATTATTACAACTTATAGCTGGGTTACAAAATCTAATGACAATCGAATTGAACCAAACCATGAATAATCATACGCAAAATATCTGTAAATTTTAGAAAATAAATTATAAATATAGGCAATAAAAAATATATTTAGATATTTACATTTACTGAAAAAAGGGATACATTGATGTGATAGAAAGTATAATAAAAGATAGAATAAAAAATTGAAGTGTATAATTTTTTTTAATGATGCAATTATGTTGTCATATAAATGGCGGAATTGAAAATATGGGCCTTAATTAATATGGACCTTCAAAGAGAGTAAACCACCATCTCAACGGATAGCCCAAATAGGAAACGATTATCCAATCAAGAAGTCGAGATCCGTAGCCCATGTCAACGTGGAAGAACAGTGGCGAAGGTTCTGGTGAATGCTGATATATGATTGGCCGAAACAACACAAAACGTCGAAACGAAAAGAAATTTAGCAAATTGCTGTTTTTTTCTTCATCTTCATCGATTACATGCCAATTCCCGCAATTACCTTGTTTGTCGAGTAAATTTCTTCCCGCTCTATTTTTCTATAGATATAGTATTGAACTCTGCGAAGCTCAGGTGTAGAGATCTTGCTTTCAGTGTTTGAAATGTCGACTCCTGCTGAGTAAACTTTCTTCTCCCCTTCCTTTCATCTCTTGATAAATTCACGCCTGTGCATATAAATTATGTATGACTATGACTGTTTTGTTGCTATTTGTAAGATGAATTGAGTTTATTTAATTTAATACAGTGATTAATTTTTGGTTGGTAATTTATGTAATACATGTGGAAGCTATGTTTATGTGTTCTAGATTTCATTACATTTACATCTTTTTGAGTGATTTTCTTGAGTTTTCAATTCGTGGTAACAAAAATGGCATCTTCGGAGTTGAATGGATCCGTAAACACATTATTTGTAGAAAGGGTAATTTTTATGAGTAAAATGTTGAAGATGAATTATCTGGAAGTTGGGTCGTACTAAAACTATAATGAAACCATGTCCTCATCTTTTGGTTACATAAAATGCAAGAAGTTTTGAATAGACTTCTACGCTGCAATTACCAGAAAGTTTCTGGATGATTACTGACAGCAGAAAAAGACGCTCCCTTGTGTGTAGTAGTACCAAATCTGGGGTTTTAACCTTGATCTTTTTGTTGTTTCTTTTCCCCCTCCCTTAATCCGGTAAAAATAATGGGAAATTTCACAAGCGAGGATGGATATTTGTTAATAACACACGCAAAATGCTATTATAAACCACCCTCATCTTACACTAGGAGAGGGTGGCATGTGGCTAATTTTGATGACTTGGAAGAAAAATCTGTTGAAAATACATGCTAATGTGCTGGAGTATGCTCCAGATAGGGATGGTTTTTCAAACTGTGCCACGTTTCACAATTTCCTAGGATATAATTTCCCCACAATCAGGGCATTTGAGTCTGCTATGCACTACTCTGATAAAGCCACAGAGTAAACATTTTGTTGAGCAAAATGGCTCACGATATACTCATGTCTGGTTGTTTTGAGGAACTACCTATCTGAAAAATTCTTGAGGAGATGTATTGCCATGTGCTTCTAAGAAAAGCTAACAAACCAAGTTACTTGATTTGCATCATGTGGGTTCCTTAAGCATACAATATCTCATTGGTCAATGTTTCCTTTCTCTTTCAGATTCTACAAGTCACTTCCCCCTGTGACCAAGTTCTTTGGGACTGCCTGTTTTGCTTCTACTGTTGTATGTCAGCTTGGGATACTGGGCCCTGGATTCTTTGCTTTGTTTTATCAACTGGTGTTTTATCATTTTCAGGTAAAAGATTCCTAACTTACGGACTTCAAAAGTCTGTGCTGAGCTCTATCTATAGAAAATTTTGTTTTTTAGTCAATATGATTCCTCAACTGAACAGCACTTCAATATTGGTTATTTGTTCATCTAGGAATTCTTCATTTGATATAAATACCAAGACATTAAAAATTATATCTATTACATGCATTGTAATATTTCTCTGAATGCTTTGATATTTTTGAGCATCACCTTCAAGTTGCTGTGTAGTCATATTCTCTTGACAATTTGTAAGCATATATTCATATCCTCAGCATGATTGTTTGTTTGTTAAGGAATACTGCAGTTTACTTGAATATCAACATTAAATTTTCTCCCTTCATGCTTAGATATATTCAAGGCAAGTGTCACTTTTAAGCTCAAAAACTATTATGGTTGGTTGGAATAGGAAAAAAATTCATTCACATTGTTGCCTGCAGTTTGTTCTGGCCTGTGTGCTTAAGTTTAAAATAACATTCGTCCAAAGATTTGGACTGACTTCTAACTTTTAAACCATTTCTGCTGTCAACGACAATTAATGATACACTCAGCTATGCCCTGTTAGCAAATTTATTGTGTCTGGGAAAGGCATTTATAGCTGTTCTGTTTTCTTCTTTTTCTTTGATATTTTGAATTTGTTGCAGCAAATGAATTTGGTCCATTTCTGAAAACCTTATAGGCCTCATTCTTTACGGAATCTATCAGATCTTAGTGAGATTGACATAATTAGCTTATTATGTGAGTAGTGAATTATTCATCCATGACCTGATTGGATCAATTATGTCCAGAAGTCCTGAAGTGTCAATTGACACAATTCTAATCAGAAAGGCACAAGAGAAACAGACATGGGGATCTTTTTTTAGCTTATTAGGCACGCTATTCTGACAATAATTTGATCTTCAGGATTCTTTCATTCTGTTTACCCATTGTTTATCTCCAGACTATAAAACATAAAATACTTTTTTGGTGGCATTGTTTTCTTCTTTTCTAGTTATCACTTTGTTCACGTCTACTGTCCGTAGACAGAGATACTATCACTGATAAAACTTGTTTAACCTTTTTCATCAGTATGAAGCAAGCAAAGTGAAATGTGATATGGATCTGTACAAACTTGTGAATGACTCCTAAGCATTGCTAGAAAGAACTAATTTGTTTTTCCCTGAAAGTATTGTCTCCCAAGTGAGCATGTGTCCTGTTACTTCAATGTGATGACATGATACATTGTTGTTAGGTGCATAGACTGTTCACGACCTTTTTCTTCCTTGGCAAATTCTCTATCAATTTTGGGATTCGCCTCTTAATGATGTAAGTATTAAAAAGCATTTAATATTTGTACCATAGATATGTGCTATTTTTTAACAACAGTTAAGCAAATACCAATCTTTATGCAATTATCTCTTTATTGCTATTCATTGTAAAATAAATGCTCTGATTTTGCTTCTTGTTTAGTGTTAGATATGGAGCACAACTGGAGAGAGGACCATTTCAAGGTCGTACAGCGGATTTCTTGTGGATGATGTTATTTGGAGCATTCTCCCTCTTGGTGCGTGAGATTTTGTTTCAGCTCTCGGATATAGCACTTTATATTTTGAAGAGATTATCATTGTTCATCTCCTGATCTTGCATGTGTGTCTAGCATAAATACTCCTATTTGTTTCCTTCTTTCAATTCCATCATTCACTGAACTTCTTATTTGCTATTCCTTCATCTGCCCAAGTACAACTGGTTCTTTACAATAAGATGTTTTCAGCGAAATTCTTGCAAAGCATTATTGAGAATTTCTTGTACTTTCCTCATCTGTTGTTTTAGGTTTTATCTGGGATTTTGTGGACGCCGTTCTTGGGGCCATCTTTGGTCTTCATGCTTCTGTATGTATGGAGTAGAGAGTTCCCTAGTGCAAGTATCAATATATATGGCCTTGTCAATTTGAAGGTTTGGTGCTTCAGAATTCTCATTTTCTTGTTCACATGTTAGTATTGTGATTTTTGTGAATGATGATCATTATCATCTTGATGCAGGCATTTTACTTGCCATGGGCCATGCTATTTTTAGATGTTCTTTTTGGTTCCGAAATTGTGCCAGATCTGATAGGTATCATTGCTGGACATCTATACTATTTCTTGACCGTTTTGCACCCACTCGCCACCGGGAGAAACATATTGAGGACACCACAGTGGTTGTATCCTTTGCATGCTTATCATTTGGTGGTATCATTGCCATTCAACATATATACAATTTTCTCTGAAAATCTTTATTTCTCTCCCCATGTGCACCCCCACTCCACTCAAGCATACACATAAAAGAGACTTGCACATACAGACACAGAAGATGATCCAATGACCTAAAATATGATGTTAAACTATTCTCATATATTTCTTTTCAAATAAGGGATTGTTGCATCTTGGATAGATGGATCACCTTGGTTGTAACACTGCTCTTAATAAGAAAACACACATAAGCATAAGCCAGAAGAGAAAAGGGAGAGGAACAAAGATTAACACATCCCAAAAGCAAAAACATAATGCATTTCTGCCCTCATTTTTACTTGGTTCAAACAGACAGGTATAGATCTCTTCTCTCAGGCATAATCCTTGACCATTGCTCTGCAGACAAAAACTAGTTGCCCGATCCAGATACTTGAATCCAACATCAAATGCTGCCGCAAGGGATGATAGGACTAATACAGCTTTCAGGGGTAGATCTCACCGTCTTAGTGGATGATACCAATCTTTTATTGCTCCATATGATAATGAGATATTCCATTTACCATCGCAACAGAGATGCACATATTTTTCTGAGGTGGATAGTTTTGTTAACAAGATGAAGGAAGCGGTATTACAGTGTCAGCATAGATGGATTTTACATCTGAGGTTTCTTAAGTACTTAATTAGGAAATTTTCCATTTTAAGCGTGATTATCGGATGGTTATTTTAACCTCAATTCAATTGGACGGCATTACTCAATGAGAAACTGTAATGAAGATTATTTGCTTGATTTTGGTTTTCAAGTTGGGATGTGGTTTTCCACATTTTAATGATTCATTGCTCCTTTGTTAGTCTGTTTGGTTGTGGGGTTGGAGCGATTCAGAAAGGGAGGATACAATGTACCTTTTATTCTAAGCATTCCAATTACCCCTAGTTCATGATGGTCAGATTGATGTGCGTTTTGTGAGATTCATACTCTGCTACTTTTGATTTTTATAGCTGCAACACCTCGTTACATTTTGTAATGCATCTTTTTGACAAATGGAGATGCAACATTGTCTTTGACTTATTGAAAAAAAGAAATGCTTGCTGGTTAATTTTGAGGATTTGTGAATCAAAAGCTTGACACATGGAATGATGGAATGGAAAATGAAAAAATAATATAAATTTTTTAAAAAATGATTTTGGTGCACTCTCTGTCTTGCTGATTCTGGGTCTGATCTTAAATTATTTATTTTATATAAATGATTTATGAATTTAAGTGGATAAGATTACTCCACCTTTATTTTGATTTAGTTAAAATTGATAATTCAATCAAGTTAAAATTAATTGTTGGTTAGAATGATTGGATAATTTTTTCTTTAAAGCTGATCAGAGTAATTTGGTTATTGGATATGAATTTTTTCTTTAAAAAAAAATTGATTATAACAAAATGTATATATAAAAATTTACTTCGTTTAAAATTAATCGTTTCATTTTAATTTGTATGAATTTTTAAAAAATGAATTGATTTAATTCATTTATCAATAACTATATCAATTTCTTAAAAAAATTTTAATTAATAATGGAGTTGGAACAACTCAAAGAAATTAGATGATCTCTTTTCTTAAGAAATCAATATAATAAATTAGGTTAAATAGATAAATAGCTCTATTAAAAATCATATTCCACCCTCATTTACCAATTTTCATTTTCATGAGGATGAAATGATACTATGATATTTTGCACACATTATAATCTCTTGAATTATTAAAAGAACATTTTATTTTTAAGTGAAAATTCAAAAATAATAATAGTGAAATAATGGATTAAGGATGGATGCATGCATACAGGTAGGAGAAATGTTAAAATTGACCTGGTGTTAACATTTGCTTAAAAAAAGGCGGAACTTAGAACGCGATTTGCAATAAGTAGTTCTAAACTCGCGGCTCAGAGAAGATTATGCATCTCCTCAATCATTCCTCTCCACATCTCCTTTCTTCCTTGTCCTTCATTTAATACTACTCCACTTCCCCCTCTCTGAATCACTCACCAATACGATCACATTCATTCATCCACTCTTCTCTTCTCTGTTTTTTCCTGTGCAAAAATCAAAAATTCAAAACAAATACCAATCAACCATGTCGTGGCAGACTTACGTCGATGAGCATTTGATGTATGACATTGAAGGCACCGGCAACCACCTCACCGCCGCAGCTATCCTTGGCCTTGACGGTAGCGTTTGGGCTCAGAGCTCCTCCTTTCCAGAGGTGCGTTATGTTTTTTGAAATTTTGATTATCTCATCGTCCATATTATATCAATGCTTTTTTGTGAGATGAAAATCCGATTTATTGATTTGCAGTTTAAGCCCGAAGAGATTAAGGCTATCCTAGCCGATTTTGATGAGCCTGGACATCTCGCCACCGAAGGCTTACACCTTGGAGGTGTTAAGTATATGGTAATCCAAGGAGAACCCGGTGCAGTCATCCGTGGGAAGAAGGTACATTTCCTAATATTTTGATTTGATACCAAAATTAATCATTTGTAATTAGAAATTGAATATTTTAATTAATATTATATAATACAGGGGCCTGGAGGAGTGACTATCAAGAAGACCGGTCAGGCTCTCATCTTTGGAATCTACCAAGAGCCTGTAAATGCAGGACAGTGCAACATGATCGTCGAGAAATTGGGAGATTATCTTGTCGATCAAGGAATGTAGGCTACTTCTGCCAGACTTCTTCTTCTTCTTCTGAGCACGCATTCTTCCTGTGTGCAAGATTGATTGATTGATTTCTATTGTTTTCTAAGCATCCATGGTTTGTGATGACAATAACAACGCCTCGCTTGCTGGTTGTAGCAGCTGAAGCGTTTATTGAACTTTGTTGTTAGAATTTTTTTTTTTTTAATTTTTTAGTTTTTAATAGTTAGTTTGGTCAAAATTTGTGGGTTGAATGTTTCTCAACCCATTTATAGTTTTTCTTTTTAATTTTTTTCATATATTTTGCTAAAAAAAAAAATCTTAAATGTTATCTATCTCTCTCAATTCATTCATGTGTTACCTTCTTAATAATTAATAATGCTTATAAAAGTTATTATTAATTAAATTATTCTTTTTTTTCCCTTTTAAAAATATTTACAACCAGGATTTCAATAGAAGTTATGGATTTCATTCTTTTTTTAAATCTTTTTTAAAGAATACAGTTACATATTTGATCTACAAACTAGACTGAGTTATTTTTTCTGCTTACCTATCTTTTATTATTATGATTATTATTTTTAAAAACTTTATTTAAATTATTTTTTAAAAAATTAACTTCAAATTTTCACTATTCATTGGATCATCTATCCCATCCATAAAATAATAATCTTTATCCAAATGAGTTTGAATTCATCAAATATGTAGACTAATTACTATCTAAATATTAGTGATGATAAAAGTTCTAGATATTATTATTGACATTTCTAAAATTCTTATGGATATAATAATTCGAGGTATGTTGTGTTATAGATAATTATAATTATATAAATAATTATATTTCGTTCTATCACCTCTTGTTATACATATTAATTTGATTTTAGTGAGAGCTCATGAAAAATAAATTTTGTACCTTACAAAATATTCTGGATTAGATTCATTTTACATTTTTTAAATTTTTTTTTAATAATAAGCCAATCCTTCTCTTTCAAAAAGATGTAAAATATATATGAATTGTTGTATATACTATCCCGTCTGAAAGATTTAATTTTAAAATATTTTAAAATAAAATTGAAATATTAAATATGAGTAATTTTTTATAAAAAGTATTAGTGAGCAGATTTATGAAAATGGGCTTGAGACCTTTCAGTCTTTGTTTTCTAAAAGTTTCCTTTCAGTCTTTGTTTTCTACAGGTTTCCTTTCATCTTGGCCCAATTATATGACATTGAAATGTCCATTTCAATTGGTAATTTGATTCCTTGGCCCTTTGTTCGGCTCTTTGACCGTGTGGACGGTGAATTAAGATATAAATATCCCAATATAATCATCAATTAGTTATTTTGATTAAGGAAAAGTTTCTGAGGTGAAACTCTATATTGGATCAGAGATCCTTTAGTCGAAATCAGGGGATATGCAGGAAAAGCTAGAGATTAGAGGAAGAAGACTTTTACATCAATTACTGATCTATTCCACATCATATTGACTTGCATACCTAAATTCTCAATGGAAAAACCACCCTTCATTGTAATTAATCTGCTTAGCTTTTTTAAAATAAAATAAAATATATTCAAAACCCTATAAATAAACTTAAATTGGTACCTTTATAGTATATATAAATGAGGTTACTCTATCAAATAAAAAGCATAGTTGTTATTTTTTAAATCCACTATAGTACGAATTTTTGAAATATTACATAGTATATTTTTCTAATATTTTACGATCTTCGTTAGAATTTAAATATTCTATTTTCTTTGGATTTTTGGGAATTGAACGTGTCGTTTCTAAAAACAATTGGAGTTTTAAGGGTTTACACAAAAATTTACATTGATGAGAATGATAGATTGAAAACTTTATAAAAGTTAAAATGCATTCATTAATTCTTTAATAAAATTTTATCTAATTTAGAAAATTAGACATTTATTTTCGAACGGATGAAGAGGAAGTTCTAAATTTATCTTATTTAAGTAGTAGTACTAAAACTTAATCATTCTAACCCATTTACCTAACCTAAACTAACCATACATACTTAAATTAATCATATTAAGTGGCGTGCTTCCTTACTCTCTTTTGAGTTAGTATGTTTGTCAAGTTAACCGTAGCCACACCTTTGCTCTGATGATGGCATTAAAGAAGTCAGTTGCAAACGGATGGTCATTATGGCTTCAAATCATGAAACACATTTACAGCCACAAAGTTGTTAGAACGGATACGGGAATTAGACTTTTAACGAGTGGTCGAAACTTTTTGGGAGGGAAACTGAATTAATAATTTAATGGAGATCGCTTTGACACGTGACGGTTTTATTTTTGTACTAAATGTTTTATAAAATTTTTTTTATTATTTCCTCTATTTCACATCAAATAAAAAAGTAAAACACATTATAATTCTATATTTCTCTGTCTTTTTTATAATCACAATCTTTTAAAAAATATTAAATCAAGGAAAAGATTGAATTTTTTTAAAAATAAATTTACATTAATAATGGTAAAATGACTTATAATATGAGATTAAAAAAAAGAAAGATTGGAAACATTTTATAATACAAAACTAAATAAATATGTGATTTTATCACTACTTTATAAGAAGATAAATCCTTTCTTATGACACAAGCTTTTATCGACTCTCCTCCTGAAATTTAGGTTGGATAAATTATTTTGACCTATAAATGATTTTGGATTCCCTAGAATAATTTTGGACGACATTCTCTAATATATCAATTAATTTTTCTCAACTAGTTCGTATGCATCACGAATGTTTTTTGATGAAAAATTTACTTGTATTATAAAAGATCAAATATTATTAGGATTTAGTTAATAAAATATATTTATAAAAATAATTAAAATATTAGAATAAGATTTTCATTAATTTACTAGAAAGTGCTAAGGTGAGGCCTACATAACTCAAGTCATAAGTTCGATTCGATCTTACTGCATATTCTAATTTGGGTAAGTTGTAACTGCTAATGGAACAACTGAAGTGTGTATAAATTAATTCGAACACCGTTAATTAAAAAAAATATATAAAAGAGTGTCCAACAAAAAATATATTGAAACATTTAGAACCTTTACACCACAATAAGCTCCACATGAGATCATGTAGATATTTTTCAAAATATATATGTATAAAGAATTCTTTTAATAAATTAATATATCATTATACCTTATAAAATTATATTCAGTTGAAAAAATAAAAAATAATATTAGTATGAAAATCATAATTTTATAAAAATAAATAAAATAATGTGTACTAAAATACCTTAATATAATTAATGAATAAGTGCACCTTGAATTGGCTGGGATATGGTCATGGTGGCAGCGTGACCATAAGGAAAGGACCATTGAAGAAATCTCAGATCTCGCGGGGAGCTTGCCGGGTGGGGTGGGGCCCGGCCGGGGTGTTGGTTGCCCACCTCCATGCTGCAGCCCGGGTACAGCTTACCTGGATTCACGCCACAAGGAAGACCAATTTTTGGTGGAAAAAGAGCCTGAGCCTGAGCATGGACCCCACCAATTTTCCACAGCCAACACATCCTCGGGTACCTTCTCCTTGGTCGGGTCAGGTACCATGTATCCCGTACTCCTTCGAAATTAAATATTTTAATTTAATTTGGAAAAATTTTTAAAACGTTCATTGATTTAATTCATTTTGAATTTAATATTATTAATTAGTTAATAAAATTTTAAATAGTTTAAAAAATGAAAATTTCATTTTTAAATAATTTAAAATATAAATAAAAATATATTTAATTATATTCCAAACCAGACATACAAGCATACTCTGATTCAGTGATTCCCTTGTTTTTCATTCACTGGACACACCATGGCAAATCGCTCAGCGTCCCGTTGGGGCTAATTTAGCCCCATTAACAGGATCGTTTTCCCTCTTTTATTATTTATGAGTTATTCATCGGCATTTTATTAAAATTTAAGTAATATCTTTTTTAAAAAAATATTTTTATTTATGATTTTAATTAATATAGTAATAGTTACTATAGAAAATAGATAGAGACATTAATAATAAAGTAAAAATTAATAAAATATTTAAGAAATTAAAAATAATAATTTACAATTAATGATGAGAAAAATAGTTAAAATGATTTTTAAATAGTAATAGATGAAATATCTTGGTAGGATAGACCTATTATCAATTCACTATTTGTAAATCACTTGAATTTACTTTCTTTCCCATTAAATATACATTATTATTATTAATTTATTAGGTATTTTATTAATATTTTACCTTATTATCCATGTCCCTCTCTCTTCCCTGATCGCTGTTGTTAATTTGATTATAATTTTACATAGGGATATTTTAGAATTACTGACTTATAAATAGTGATGGAAAGAGTATTTGTTATTTTTATAATTTGAACACTTTACGTTTAGATCAAATAGATGAGATTATTTTAGCATCTAAACAAGTCTTATCGCACAGTTAAATATTCATTAAATGAGCTATTATTATTGAATTGAGTATTTATTTTAAAAAATAATTAAAATAAAGTTACTTATCTTTAACTCATACATTTGAATGGAATTTTTTATTTTTTCTTTGAACATAATATATACCATGCTTAATGTAAATTTATAATAGTTTTAAAAACTAATTATTCAATACATTTCGAAATAAATAAATATATGAATACTCATTTTCTTTTTTTTTTTTTGAAAATTTTTGTTTGAAGTTCTCTATTCTACCCCCGGCCACATGACTAGAACACACTGTTGTCCCTCTTAATGCTATTTAGTATGATTAAAAAGATTTGCATATTTGTAAATGTCTGATTTCAATCATATCATCACAACTTAATTCATGAAATTCTTAGAAGACATTGACGTATTTTATAATTTCATGATATTTATTTTAGGATGATTTATATATTTATATATATATATTTATATTTATATATATTTATATATATTTACATGTAGGTCATACTTTTTAAATTAAGGTTTTGTACTATTACACCCTATCACATCTACATTTAATATGTAAAAGTAGTTGTGAAAGCACGAAAAGGCTAACCAATACTCCATTAGCCATTATTTATAAATCATCATTATTTTGTAAAATTAAGATGTTTTTTTTTCCTCAAAAATTCTCATGCAAGATTTGAAGAGAGGAGAGAGTTTTGGATATATATAGAGAGATGGATAGCTCAAACAAGGGTAAATAGTTGAAAATTTCAATCAATTACCTAATAAATTAATAATAATGCTTTATAATTAATGATAATGAAAGTTAGCTCTAATGACTTATAAATAGTGGAGGAGAAAGTATAAATTTAATTAATTGAGTTTTTCTAAAAAGTGATTGAAAATTATACATGGGTATTTTTCATTTTTTAATTGTAGACAATTTTTATTTTGATCGGATGATGAACGATAGGTTAAATTATTTTTTCTTAAATACTTGTTTATTTTTGTTATTTCATACTTTATACAACTATTATTAATAATTATTGCATGGGTTTCTATACTAGTGATATGATAAATATAATACTCCCTTCATTCAGAATTGAATATCCACATTTCTATTTTAAGTTATGCGAAAATAGATGACTCATTTTCTAAATTAGTAAAAAATTTCTTAAGAAATTGATATTATTAAGTGTAAAATGAACTAATAAAACTTATTTTCTTAAAATTTATGCAAGTCAAAATGGGATATGAAATGAGTACTTTTTAAAAAAGATGAAAAAATAAATTAAAATCCATCAATTTTTTCTTGTCATCTATCCATTCATGGAAAGTCCTTAGACATCGACAAATAATTAGGAAAGTTAATGAAATATTTACTTATTTAAATGTATCAGCTTTATTTCATTTGGTGGTTGTGTTCGTATTCAAAAAATTACAAGACAGTGAAATAAGAAAGAAATAAAAATTAATTTTACAGATTATGTGATATTGATGAGTATTATAGTAAGTTGATGACTTTAAAATCTAATCATTAATTTATTTTTCAATATTTTAACTTGATTATTTTATTGTACGTATCTTTTATATATATAAAAAAAAAATTTTATAAAAGTATCTGTTATTCTAAAAATTAAGAATTATAATAAGTTCATAAATATTTATTGAAATGTGAAAAATATATTGGGTTCATCCGATTTGTTAAGGTGCACTCCGAAACCCGTCTTGATGCAAGCTCCAATCATTACCGTAACGGAATTTTTGCTCTGTTTGGTTGGCTGTATGAATACAGTATCAAGAATTCCGTTACGGTAACGGTTGGAGCCCACATTAAAACGCGCTCCGAAACGTGCTTTAGCAAAACAGTTGGGTTCATAAACCTTAAAAGATTGGATTGCACCTTTTATCAAGATCCTTCCAGAATCAAATCTAAACCCACATGGATCATAATTTCTAGGGCTTATATAAAATAGAGCCAAGTCGGATCTATTAATACATTATATGAAAATTATGATAAGGTCTTTGGCTGTTTTTCTTCAGAGTCTATTGGCCTTAGAGTAGGCCAGATATTCTACGACCTGTTCTACTTCATCTTTTATACTATCAAATAAAATAGTATATATTATTTGATAAATGTCAAATATCTTTTGGATTTAATATATTCTTTTAGGATTTAAAATCTCCAATTACATTAGTAGGAATTTATCATATGTCTCTGAAAGATAAATTTTCTTTAGGATTTAGTTTATATGGTTAGGTTTTAATATATAAAATATATTAAAAGATAATAATTATAGATTACAAATAAGATTTTTATTAATATTTGATTAGTATAATAAGGAGTAATACACACAAATTCGGACCCCTTGTAACTTGATAAACATTTAATAATCTAAGTCGTAAATCCACAATAAATTCATGTTGTATTTAAAAACGTAGTCAATCAAATTAAATTGAGATACAATAATTGTCGAATGTCAAATCTATCACATTACCATGTGAATCAAGAAGAATTTGTAAGTAATGAATGGTAGTTATTGCAAGCTATAGTTTGGAAGAAATAAAAATTTTGTTACAAGTCACATCTATATATTAAGATTATATATAATTATAATGGTAGAAAAAATAATGTTACAAACAAATTAAATACCATATTACAGCAAAAAAAAAAAGAAAGAAGAAGATTTAGTTCATTTTTTAAAATTGAAATTTACATAAATTTAATCCAAGTAATTTCATAAATTTTTTAAAACATAAATTGCAAAATGACGATATTTATTATTTTCGTGATTCGAAATCGTGATCTTGATGAAATTATTTTTACCACTTGGCATTTATTTCAATTTACATAAGGAATTCTAATGCACAAGGATTTCATTAAAAATAAAATAATCAAAATAATATTACTCGAATAAGATTTATTTATTTTTTATATAATTAAATAATTTGAATGTGTAACTTACATATTGCATGTCGTGGGTTCGACTCTTATCTTCCTACATTGCTAATAAAATAGACAAGATACATGTCAATGGATTCGAAGATTACAAGATTAAAAACAATAATAATAATAATAAAATCCACTAAAGCAAAGGGGGGGTAAAGTACTACTCATAATAAGAGTTTTGTGATAATTATTATGCAGTACGTTCGGTGACGTAGCATTTCAACCACCAACATATTATGATTGGGGGATGTCAAAACAAAGTGGTCTGCTTACATGCTTTGTGGGCCACAAGTAAAAGGAAACTTAAAAGTGGGGCCCAGCCCAGTGTGGCCCTTGGAGCAGCTCCATGCTGATGCTGCGCTGATGGGGTCAGTAAGAAAAAACAATTGATAGCTATCGAAAGGGACAAGAATTAAAAGAGAAGACAGTACAACAACGTCGTCGTTAACAAAGTCTACATTAGATTAGATTTATTAAAGGACAATCAATGTTAACAACTGTTTATGAATTGTGATTATTATTATTAGGATTAATATAAAGTGCTCCACTCCAAGCTAAAGGGTGTGCCAAATCCATGTTCTATAATTTTTTATTAGTATTGCAACAAAAAAAAAAAAAAAAACACCAAAGTTTCTAGACAAAGAAATTTTGGTTTGTTCTACCGAATTATCGACAATCTTAAAGTACGTAGAAAAATATAAAAGAAATATTCCTTCATTCACTGAATCTTTATATTTCTTGGATTTAAAACTAAATTTTGTTAAGTTCTTTGGGACGTCCAAATAGGTGGAACGATGAACGTGCCGACCTTAGATCTCGAATTTGAATCTAACTTATTAAACAATTAGCCTAACTTTGAACAAAAGAAATATATTCCATTCGTCATTAGAGGGATATAATATAGAAAAAATATCATTAAATATTTAATTTATAACTAAAATGTATATTTGTCAAGTCCTGTTGATTTTGGTGATAAACAATAACATTTGGATAAAAAGTTTTAAATGATGTACTAATGGATAAATGGAAAATCACGATTGATCCACAGACCGAGGGATATACGGAAGATTATGGAAAAAGCAAATAAAAATTAAAAAAAACATATATATTTATCTAAATGAAAATAATAATATAATATCCATTTACATTTGCATTACATGCCTTATTTGCCCCCGCGCCCCTTCCCTTACAAGGTACAGAAAAAAAGGTTTGTGGATTCTGGGTTCATTTTTGCTCGCTTCATTCCCACTCAAGCAAAGCCAAAATGCTTTCGCTTGCAATCTTTTTCATCATACTAATTTTTTATTTTTTATTTTCCAATCATCACCTGAAAGAATCTCTGTGGTGGTAAATGGAAGCTAATTGTTTCGGTGGCTTCAATCAATAAAAGACATCTTACCTTGCTTATTGACTTATGTAGAAAGTCAAATATATATATACGCCCTCCTCCGTTTCAATTTAATTGTAGTTTAAGGTTCTTTCGAAATAATAACATTTTACACCTTATAATTATTTTGATTTTTAAGGAAAAATTATTATAGAGTTAAGATTAGAAATATTAAGATTGGTTGGTATAAAATTGAAAGTTGTGAAATTATTAATTGATTTTGAAAAAAGTAACAAATAGAATAGATTAACGAGGGATAGAGAAGGGAATTAAAGTCTTTTTTTTTTTTTTTTGTATTGAAATTTGTAAGAGATACTTCCTCTAGTTCAAAATATATATTGTTTTAGGTTTTTACTCAAGAATTCATGATACAAAAAGCTATGCATTGATTTAGTGAAAATATTTAAAAAATCCTTAATTAAATCATCTAGGGAATTGGACTAAGAAATATTCCAAGGGATAAGATTGGCAAAATAGCAATAAATACTCCTCAAATTTCGTAAAGCAACCTATATTATGAAATAAAAATGAATTGCTAAAAGCAACCTATATTTTAAAACAAAGGGAGTAAGTAATTTGGAACAAAAACTCTCTTCTTAGACAACAACTAATTTAGGACGAAGGGAATATATACTTACTTTGAAAACATTTTAATGACTCTAGAAATGATTTATGAATTATACTTAAAATATAATTACCGTAAAAAATTACATTTAAAATAATAACTAAGATTTAAAAAAAAAGAAGAAGAAGGAGAAAATAAAGAAATCATTTTTTATTCGTGTGACTATTATTAATGTAACACAAATTATGTAGTAGAGTATTTGAAATCCATTTTAACCCATGTTAATTAAAAATTAATATTCCTTTTTCTCTTAATTAATTAAAATTTTGTTCCTATGAGAACATCCTAGAATGGTGAGGGTGTAGACCCTAGGTTTTAAATTTGAATCCCGCCAACGCCTTCTTGGATAAGCGGGATGTCAAGATGTATGCAAATTAGTTCGGACACATTTAAAATAAAAAAATCGTAAAATATTATTTGTCAAATATATAAGTCATTTATAAGTTTTAGTTCTTAATATTACAATTAATTTATTATCAATAAAGGAAATCATAATTAAAAATCAGAGTTAACTATTGTACATTGGTATTTTTTTAATTTACATAAAAGGAAAGTTAGTGATTTATATATTGAGAATTTTCCCCCCTAAGGAGTAATTTAAGAGAGAAAAAAATAAATTAAACAGCTTTAGTTTAAACCATATTATTCTTAAGTTGGGTTTTTAATCGATTTGATTTCGCAAGTTTAGACAAAAAGATAGTTTGGCGCCATAAGTTTTTTTTTTCAATCATAACGGTCCCTCACGTTTTTATGAATAGTCAGAATGATCCCAACCATCAATTTCCGGCCATTCCTATTTCATAGCTGTCACTTATAGGGTACATGAGGGGTAAAATTATCATTCCACCATGAAACCAAATCATTTTGAAACTGGGTTAAAAAAAAAAAAAAATTCAACACCGCTGCTGCTCTTCCCAACCGTGGTCGGCTTTCCGTGAAGCAATTTAGTCTCTTCACTGACCTTGTTGAACAGTATTCTGCTGGGATAGGCCCATCGAAATAACTCCCTGCAAAATTAAGTACTCTTAGAGCTTTAAGTTGGGAAACATCTGCCAGCAATTGACCGGAAAAGCTGTTGCTGAAGGCATCAAGAACAACTGAGTTTTGAAGATTAGATATGCCCTTTGGAAATTGACCAGAAAAATTGTTCCTACTGATGTCCAAGCTTCTCAGATGGGTGAGGTTGAAAATACCAAAAGGAAGTTGCTCCGAGAAAGAATTGTGACTGAGATTAAGATCAACAAGGTGAGTGAAGAGATTAAATTGCTTCCCGGAAAGCCTACCACGGCTGGAAAGAGCAGCAGCGGTGATGATTTTTTTTTTTTTTTTTTTTTTTTTGAAAATCCAGTTTCAAAACAACCTTATTTTATGATGGAATGACGATTTTACCCATCACGTGCCATGCATCTGACCAGGTCTGCTGTGGAAAGGGTTGAAAATTGATGGTTGGATCATTTTAACTACCTATAGAAATGTGAGAGACCGTTATGATTAAAAAAAATATAAAAGATCAAATTATTTTTTATCCAATCAAATCGGTTAAAAACCCTTTTTAAGTTTGTAATCATAAGAAAAGTTTCAGGATCTTGAAAATTTAAGGAGCTATTTTAATTTAAATAACATTATGAAGTCAATATTGGCGTATTCTTGGCTTAAATCAAATTCTTCGCCCATACTTACACGAAGATTGGTGAAAGGAATGATTAAAATACTGCCATCAAGACATCTGCATTTGTAATCTGATGATAGCGGAGCATGACACGTGGCATTATTAGGGTGGCTTCTATTCATATTATTCTTTTTGACTAACAAACCAAGAATTGATTTAGTGGATTATCCATTTTAATTATGGGAATAATCGAAGAACGTGCTGACAGCCACGATATAGCTGTTTTCGACCAACTTACGTGGGTCCACTTTCTTCCTTGG
This sequence comes from Parsonsia alboflavescens, assembly GCA_028571225.1. Taxonomy (NCBI): domain Eukaryota; kingdom Viridiplantae; phylum Streptophyta; class Magnoliopsida; order Gentianales; family Apocynaceae; genus Parsonsia; species Parsonsia alboflavescens. Next base: position 3,291,815 of record JAOXNR010000013.1, read on the forward strand.
AAAATGGCCAAATCCCTAATTTCCAATCTTCTTGTTCGTGTCTTCTTTTATTTTTTTTTTAATAGGCAAAAACCATAAATTTATAATTCCAAACATAAAATCACCCATTAGAAAAGTTTTTCCATTTTTTATCCATAGCTGGTCCACTCTTTGAATATTTTGATAAGATTCAAATTTTAAATCTATTTTTTTCACTCTCATCACTTCACTCACTGGAGTATTTCGTAGGGACAATTTTTGTTTCCCCTTAATTTTAACAATGAAATTAACTTGATATTCATCATCATATCAAGATAATTATTTTTTAGATAAAATGTAGTATTTTATATTTATCAGTCATAAATGTAGAGTATACGAGAACGAGAAAGAAATATAATATTAAAATAATTACAAAATTTATTTAAACTAAAAATAAATACAATAAAATATAAAATCGAGTAATAGATGATGTAAGAAATATAACTATTCGATTAACTTATTCATTTATTTTAAGTAAAAAATGTTAAAGTTTTTTACGTAGAATTAGACAATCATAAAAAAAAAAGAAAAAAGAAGGAGATATTAATCATTCAAAATTTATATAAATTTAGCAAGTATATATTTCTTTTTTATACCCTATATGTAAAAATGTCTGACACTTAGTTTACTTTTCACCAATAAAGCGTTTTTCTAATCAATCTATTATTATTATTATTTCATACATTTTTACTTTTGATTTACTCCCTCCGTTCAGAATTAAATATCCATATTTTCATAAATTATCCAAAAATGAATGTCTCATTCTCTAAATTAGTTAAAAATTTTTCAAGAAATTGATATAGTTAAGTATAGAATGAACTAAGTCAATTCATTTTCTTTAAATCTGTGCGCTTCTAGATGAGACATTTGATTTCGAAATGGAATATAAACAATAAAGGTTATTTTTATTCTTAACATATTAACAAATTATCTTTATTAAAATATAGTTAAGTTGAGGGATAGTGAAATGTTAATCCTTTGAATTAAAATAGAGACAAAAAATAACCTATTATCAAAATAATTTTGATGAAAGATATCTAAAAGTTACTCTTTGGATACTAAATCTTATTCCCCTGGATATCTTGGAGAACTGTATAGTAAATCGATCCCAGCTTATTTTACACAACCTTAACTTATCAGGAAAGTGAAAATCCAGAGAAGAGATTTGGTCGAAATCATGGGATTCTGTTTTATCAAATATCGGAGCATCCTTAAATGGGTAAATCTAAGACTTTTACAAGATGAATATTTGAGGGAATATACATAAATCTCAGCTCAAAATCTTTACTAAAATGGATGTATTTTATTTAAATAAAATTAGATATTTTTTTAAAAATATTAATTTCAATTACCATTATTTTCATTAATATAACTCGTGATAAGATCATGAGTAAC
>JAOXNR010000013.1:3294729-3323125 GCA_028571225.1 Parsonsia alboflavescens
CCCAATCTCATATTCTTATTTTCTATTTGTTACTCTATGTTCCTATGATTTTAAGTTTTGCTTATGCTATCTAAATCATCAAAAATCTCTCAGGGGTATGGGGACTTGTAAAACATCAATATCTGTTAGCTGGGTTCTGAGGAATGTAAATTTGCATCTAAAAGTTTCTGTAGCCTAAGCAATTATTTTAAAAGGAAGTAAAACTTTATGATCAATTGTTATTTGCTTTCATTCCTGGAAATATGTAATTCTGCTTTCTTTTCTGTTGAACTGTATCTTCTGAAGCCATGTTTGCTATACAGTTGGAATCTTGTACTTTCTATGCCTGCTGGTGAAGAATTGGCGACTCCTTATTCTTTGAAGTCATGTGAAGAGATTTCTCTTGATGAGGTGCCTGAAGTAGCTCCCAGGAGAACTTGTAACTTGTTTTATATTAGCTTTTAGAATGCTGTTTAAATCAAGCTTCTCAGATTTAATGGTTTATGACATCGTTAAGTTGCTTATTCATTAGTCTTATGATACCTTGTTTATGTTAGAGGTCCATTTCTTGAGAACATGACAGAATTCTTATTCAGTTTAGAACCATTAGCATGCATTGAAGTTTATATCCTGCCTGGTAGATTAGAAAGAAGTAAAAGTTGATAGCTTTCCATCCAGAGTCCAGGGATCTTTTTATCCTCCATAATGAAATTTCGTCTTTGGAATTTGGAGCTAACTTTCTTTTAATACTTAAGATCTTAAAGCTTGTTTAGAATTCAAAGGTATTAGTAGATAGTGTAATTCTTTTGGCCTATGTATGTAACTCTCCAGGCTTCACAGCTGAGTTGGTTGTGTACCGACTTGGTGTTGTACTCCGCAACTGGGATGGTAAGCTTCTACTATGAGGAATGTGTTACCAAACAGAGCGAAGTGTTGTTTTGGATTAAAAATTGTCATTAATAGGTGTAGGTTGTTGAGCTTAGTCTTGTCTTAGGATCAAACTTCTATTATATCTGAAGAAGTAAGTATTGATGTCATTGTGTTCATCAAAATTTTGTCATTGTACTATCTGGAGTATTGTTATCCAGTTAGAGATTTTTCATTTGTTTCTTTGGTTTTGCCAATATCATGGTCTCTTTTAGAGCTGGAGAGGTAACTGAAAGCTGGAAAGTAGTATTATTCGTCCTCAATTTGTTATTTACTTTCTTCTTCCTGATCCCATGTTCATGCTTGTGCATTTTTTTTCTCGGTTATCACCATCTGCTGGTTAAGATTAAACATTTCTTGAGTCTATGCTTTGGGGAAAGGGTGATGGATAGTTGCTGTGATTCCTGATGTAGAGATCAAAAGGTTTTTTGTTCTGTCAAATGCAATGATATGTTCTTATTTATATATTATCATTATGCATATTTTCAGCAGACCTGGTTAAATCTGTAGCTCATATGGTCATGTATAGGCACTTAGGCAGGAATGAGGGACTGAGATATGTAGCTGCAGTGTCATCATTGTTACTATGGATTTGCTTCCAGCCTTCTAGTAAGCTGATGTTGGAGTATATGCTTGTGGAAATATGTGATGATCTTCATAATGTGACATGTTCAATTCTCGATATAAGTCAGGAAAAACCTCTTGCCTAAAGCCTTAAATGTTTTTCTTTATTCATCAGTTTTGTAAACTTGTTTAAATAAATGTAACAGTTTCTTAAATTTGATTAAAAAAGGGAATCACAAAAAATAGTCAAAAAGGTACGTTTGATTCATTCAATTTTTTATTTCTGTATGATTAAATCATTATGTGTCTGTGTAGGGATTGAAAATGGAGGAGGAGCAACCTGATAAGGTATCTTGCTATCAAGGAGTCTTCTATAATTACTTCAGCATAGGTATGTTTAAAAATCAAATTGGATGATGATAAAAAATTTAAGGCTTTCGATCTTAATGCGTTTCCTTCCAAATTCTAGATTCTGGTGCAGTTTTGTAGCTTCTGGTGTATTTTCTTAGCTGTTTCTACTTTCAATTTAATTTTTCTTCTGAAAATATGATTTTAGCAAATTATTTACATTCCATTGTGTTCTCAGGGATGGATGCCCAGGTTGCATATGGCTTCCACCATTTACGCAATGAAAAGCCATACCTTGCACAAGGTCCTATTTCGAACAAGGTTGGGCACACACTTGTTTTCTTCGATCACTATCTTTACCACAAACTAGATTTGCTTAATTCTTTCAGTGGTCATGAAATCCTGAGGCTAAACTTTTGCCAGTTGACTGTCTGTTGTCATATTGGAATCATAATTTTACTATTCTGAGTAGCATGTAGTTAATTTCCTGATAATTTTTTGGTATTCCTTGTACTGTTTTACTAGCATCATCAACATATGTTATTCAGTAATCAGAATGTAATTTGGTTGTGAGCAATTTTGGAAGTTATTTCTTTATTTAAGACCTTGATGTTCTGGTGTTTCTTCTTGTTCTTTTTCAATTTTTGTTTTGCTCATTTCCCTTAATGCAAACGCTAAGATCTCCATTTGAAGAAATATCTATCATATGATTCATATTAATTCCTTTTTATGTGCATATACTTGAGTTATTCTAGTTGGTGATGCACTTTACTATTTTCATTGAATCAGCTATTGGGTTACGCTGCTGTATGCTAGAATGGAGTATACCATTCTGTGTCCTTATACTCTTATTTGCTGCTTGAGCTTTCACATTGAGATTCTCCATTCTTGGCTTGAATTAGAAATTTGGGACTTCTCAGCATCTCGAATGCATTCTGTTAAGAATATGTATAAATAGCTCATCATTAGAATTTCCTTTGTTAGGAACCATCTCTTGATTCCCTATTTCATTGGAGAATGAATTAGCCATATGTGTTTTTTGATTTCTTTTTCCCCTTCTTCTGTTGTTTCTTTAGCCTTTATTTTCACATATCATATATCCTACAAAAATGAGGATATGAAAATTAACAGAGTAATACCTCATGAATCTAGCTTCAATCTTCAGTTCCCGTGAGGTTTTTCTTCCAAACTAGTCGCTTTCCATCAGAAAGTCTTGAAATAAAACAATTTGTAACATTATTTGCATTAATTGGAACATAAATCTAAAAGCAGTATTCCTTTTGCTGGTTTTCTATGAGTTCCTATTGTCTTGGGTGTCATGCTCTCCAATGTATCATTTTACTGCAGTTGATTTACTCTGGATATAGTTGCAAGCAAGGATGGTTCTTCACACCTTGTACAAGTGATCCGGGCTTGAGGTCAGAACTCTTTTTAACTGTACATCTCATTTTCGCTTCTGATTCGCTTTTGATTTTTTTTTATTTCACTTTTGTCTGATATTATCGTTATATGGTACATCAAAATGCATTTATTGATGTTCTCTATATAATGGTCCTACAACTCAAATGAAAAAGTGCTGCATGCCCTATATGCATACCTTATCTTTTGTAGTATTTTAGTTCGGAAAAATAGGAACATGGAATAATCTATATGAGCATCTTTAGATGCACCATCTTATTTCTGGAATGAATAGCTTAGACCTTGTATAATGTCTGTTTAGATCTTGGTGCATCATTTTGTGTAATTGATGATTTCTAAGTGTAGGTTAGTACTTGACCTTTTTATTTTCCACTTGATTGTGATTTATAACTTCAATCCATGTCAATATGGTTGGCTGTTTGTGTTAAACATATGCTTTAATATCTTGCAGTATTCTTCAGTGCATGTTTTTCAAGTTGATGTCTATACTTGAATTGAAATAATGAATGATAAGTTCATTTGCAAAGCAGGAACTGATAACATTATTTTGCAATCGTAACAGTTAAGCTTATCAGTGGATCTAAATCTCTTTATATTTGGGTTAAATTTTGCAGTTATGGGTGCTATATTCCTTTCTGTCTGATTTGTATTTTTCATAGTTGATTGATTATTTATTACTTCTTTTGTTGATTGATATAGGGGACTTAAGAACATTTTGAGGATACACATTAAGAAAGTCAATTGCTCAGATTGGGAGCAGATTCCTATTCCAGCAAGGTTATTCTTTCATGTCAAGAGATTTTAATGTCTGTTCTTTGACAGAGGTTGGAGAACTGCAATAAATAAATTTTCTAAAAATTCTGTTTAGCTCTTGACTTGGAAATCTCATCCTTTATGTTTGTTTACCTGGGGTGGATCTTAACTTTCATGTTGGCAGGTGCATAGTCAAAAAAATGAGTAATATGACTAAGTTCCACTCTGGAGATGTAAATGACCCTTCTTGATTGTTTAGAGTCTGGTTTTACTAGCCCTCTTGGGAAATTGTTTTTAGCGGCAAATTGAAAGTCTATTTTTCTGCTCAAGATCTGCTTACTAAACTTGAAAGTCTAATGTTGAACTTAGTGATTGATAATTGGTATTTACTAATGAGATGCTGTTTGAGAATACTGCAATAACTGTTGCTGGGCTTGCAGCTGATTTTATCACCGTATGTCATAGAGTGATACCTAATGTTTTATTTTTTGCTTAGCCTGAAAATACATGTTTTCTCTTCCAGTGTTAGGTCAGTGGTGGCTTTAAATCTTCCTAGCTATGGAAGTGGAAGAAATCCATGGGGCATTTTGAAGCCAGATTACTTGGAGAAGGTAACATCTATGGTCTATATGCTACCTTCTGCCACTGTAGTTCCAACTAATGCATTTCGTCACTTCTTCTACGTTTGTTCTTTGAACAGTGCAAAAGTTGTGCATGTTTCATCTTATGGAATCTTTGTGCTGAAAATTTTACTGGTCTTTTATCTGTATTTCACAATTCTAGTAAGAACAAAGATGCTTGGTAGCTATTGTTACAATTGATTGATCCTATCAGTATCCAGGAAAAGGTTCTCATTCAAGTTTTAACAAAATTCAACTGATGAAATATCCTATGTAATTGATTTTGGACTCATATAACTTGAATGCTATTTTGAATTCCTTAAATCAACTTTATTAACAGCATTTTGATTGTGTACAATATCTTCAGTGAGTAGGTTACAAAGTTTTTAGAATATCCCGACCTCAAATTTCATCTTTCTCTTCAACTTCTAAATAGCTATAGATCTCTTCAGGCCTGCAATTAACCTCAATTATCTCAAGTATTTGGCTTAGTTCTCCTGACATGCATGAAAACTCATGAGCTAATAATATTGCCTTCATCTGTTCATTGATAACCTTCCAGAAAGGTTTCGTACAAGCCCATGCAAATGATGGGTTATTAGAAGTTTTTGGGTTGAAACATGGATGGCATGCTTCTATGGTTATGGCTGAACTGATCTCCGCCAAACACTTAGCCCAGGTACTGCAGATGAGGCTGTAATTTCCCGTTTCTGAATCTGGTTGATTTTCTGTTTCATAATTAGTTTCCCCTAGTTGGCATTCTGTTACTGTGTCTGCAACTGAATAGTTAATACTTATTTTCGCAGGCTTCAGCAATTCGTTTTGAGCTCCGAGGAGGAGAATGGAAAGAAGCTTACATGCAGATGGATGGGGAGCCGTGGAAACAGCCCATGACCAAGGACTTCTCAACCTTTTTGGAGATTAAGAGAGTACCTTTTCAATCAGTTATGGTCCGTGGAGACTGAGCTGAAGAGGTTTTCTGCTTCAGGGTGGTTGTGCAATCAGAACATAACTGTAAATCATCATATCTTACATCTCGTGACTTATCTTTCCTTTTTGGTCTCACACAATTATCAGCCAACGGCTAGTGTTGTACAGGCCCGAATGTCTCAATTGTTGTACCTTAAATGGGAGCTTGATGAGGGTATATATCAATTTCCAGGTTGAAAAAGCTCTCCTTTCGCCTTTTCTTCCCTTTATAAACAATAATTAATCTGTTTAATTTCCTTATGTACCTCTAGATTATTGTAGTTTGAGTATCAACAAATTTAAATTTGAACTATTTTTCAATCTAGCCGCATGTTTTTTAGAAGTTGTCGTACTAAAGAGAGAGCTAGGCAAAGGGAAGCAAATGCCATTTAATGTATTGGAACTTTTGCGATGTAGAATCTAACATGCCAGCCACCTCGTAATCATGGAACATCAAAATGACTCATTGGAGAAGATTCAGGTGGGAATGGGATGCCATTTGTGGTTAATGATTTACTATGTCTGTTCTAACTTCAAAGTATGAAAAAGTGAATATGATTAAGTATGAATTGGTAAATTAAGTAACAAACATATTATAGGGTGTAATATAATTGTATTTAATACTCAATCCGTCATTAAATATAAATTATTGAAAAAAATTAAGATAATATAGTTTTTCTTAAAATGTCCCTATTTTTATGTTAATTAAACTAATAACAATATATAGGAACATGGGTAATAATATAGGAAAAATAATTAATGACAATAAAAATTAATTAAAATGATTTATATTTAATGACGGAGGGAAGGGAGTATATATTTATATTTTGGAGATGGCTATCAATAAAAGTTAGTCTATGCATAGTCCTAAAACATTAGCAAAATTAGGGTTATGACATTTTAAAGGACTTGGCAAAATTAGCTTCTAAGAGTTAGAGTTTTGGCTTAACTTTAAAAAAAAAAGTTTTTTTTAATAAGTATTTAAATGAAAAAATAAGAATTTTTTTTTAATTACAAAGAGTAGCTTATAAAAAAATACTTCTAACTCTTCAATTGTCAAGTATACTTTTTAATTTTTTTCTTCTTATATTTCCCTTTTTCCTTTGTTTTTTAATTCTTTTTTCTCATGTCTTTTTTCCCCTCATTTTTAATCCCTGATCTTTCTTTCGTTATTTTTTTCTTTCTGATATTCAGTTTATTTATTTAATTTTTTCATAAATTATCATTCCAGGTAAGCCCCGGTGGTCCCTCCCCTTGGAAAGCCACATTACGGTCACTGCTTTCTTTTTCATTTTCCTTCGTTTTTCTTTTTTCTTTTTTCCTTTTTCTTTTTTCTGAGTTATTTATTTATTTATTTCACTCAATATTTTGAAATTTTATTTTGTCTAATTCATATGCATATCTTAATACTTCATGACAAATAAAAATAAATAAAAAATGCCACATTTTTTTTTAATCTCTTGATATTAAATAAAACATCATTTATTTACTATTATTATTTTCAACCTATATTAAGTTTATAATATTTTAAAAAAGTTTGACATTTTTTAAGAAAAAGTAAGCAAAAGAACATTCCAGGCCAAAGCACCCAAGATATTGATAGCATGTAGGTGAGAGAGAATGGAAGGTTTTTGGACAAAAATCTAAAGTGTGATGGTTTGAAAGACATATTTTACACTAGATCAAACTCATTTTCCTTACGTGCACTGCATGCTGCTCCACAAACTGATTTATCGAAATTCAACATTTCCATGCTGAGGTTTCTGAGTTTCATTGCTTTGATTACTCAGATTCAGATCTTCTTCACTCCTTTGCCCTTGTTGATGATCAATGTCAGGCATGGCTGGATCATTTTGTACCTTCTTCTCAGGCATCATAACTACTTCAGAGGGAAAAGGATCATCAAGAGATATCATTGAAACATTATGATCATCAAGATGTATCTCTGAATCACTTCTGGAATATTTGAGGGTGTGTTGGGGAAAAGAGAAGAGGCTCTGCAGACAATAACCTGCTGCCTGACAAATGAGCTTTGGACCTCCAGAGGTCACAGAGATGCACAAGGCCGACATAGAAACTAATACAGTGATTAGAAAAAGTCCTCCAAAATTGTAGGCGGCAAGGGAGCTAGGTATGCTAGAATGGAATAGATCTTCAGAAGAATACCCAGGTCCGAAATTCATTTCCTCGATCATAGTCATGTTTGGACTTTCTATGATTGCCAGTATTGAGAGTGCGAAGGGCTTAAGTGGAAGTATCCTGACCATAACTACCAGCTATAGCTTTTAGCTCACTTGGTATCAGAGCCAAGCTTAAGTGCCTTTGTTCCTTAATGTTGAAGGTTCAAAACTTGTAGCCATACGGAAGTGTGGTGGTGTGCGGAGGGCTTAAGTGGAAATATTTTGACCTTAACTACCAGCTATAGCTTTTAGCTCGCGATCATGGGGAGCTCTTATGGCCACACTACACCATCGGATGGAATACAGAATATCGACTCATTCTATTGACCTTCCTCTACCCTCACACTTGCAAAAGATACCAAGTGAGCTAAAAGCTATAACTGATAGCTAAGGTTAGGATACTTCCAAGCCAGGGAGTTATACTGGGCTTTAAGGGTAAAGATAACTTTTGCTTCATAGTTCGAAACAACCACCATATTCCCCACTGAACTTCCCATGTTTGAACCCACTAAAGATTGTAGGTTAGTAATCAGCTAGGCATAGAGAGACTGGAATACAAGAGGTTTTGATTATGTGATCTTGGAGCTGGGAGAGAATCCTCCCTGAAGAATACTGGGAACCCTGCAACCATGTTTTTCGTGCTGCCGAACACAGAATTCAGCTAGGTAGCCATGCGGAAGCATGGTGGAGTGCGAAGGGCTTAAGTGGAAGTATCCTAACCTTAGCTACCAGCTATAGCTTTTAGCTCACTTGGTATCAGAGACAAGCTTAAGTGCCTTCGTTCCTTAATGTCGACGGTTCAAAACTTGCCAAATGTAGAATTTCCACTAGGTAGCCATGCGGAAGCGTGGTATAGCTTTTAGCTGAAATTTTGCATTCGGCAGGTTTCGAACCGTCGACATTAAGGAACGAAGGCCCAAGTGAGCTAATTTTGGTAAAGACCAGAGGTTACAGATATGGAAAATTGTGTAATAAGGCCAGTTCGGGTCACATTTAATTTCTCGGAAAACTTTCGGAGGGACAAGATCAAGAATTTGTTCTTGTACTTCAATAGGAAGGTTCAACGGAGGAGCTGGCCTTGAGGGACTAGCTTTTGTTTGAACTCAAGCATGTGGGGGAAAGAGGCCATGTCCAGTTCAACGTGAAAAGTGTGAGTGATGAGGAAAAATTCAATCTTTTCAATACCTCTTTTTACTGTCAAGATTTCCTTGAACATATTGTGGTAGTGTTGCACTATGGTATCCACAGAAGTGTCTGCAACCTTGGGAATCTTCTTCAAGAATAATGGCACCCCAATATAGATCAGAGGCATCAGTTTGGAGGATGCGTTTTCCATCAAAAGGGATTTTGAGAGCGAATAGGTTGCCAGAAATTCTTTTGAGTGCTTGGACAACTCGAGTGTGAGCATCTGTCCCGGGAGGAGGATTTTTCCTTAACCTTTTGCTCAACAATGACCTGTAGTGAGAGATGCGAGGGATGAATTCACAGATATAATTGATGATGCCAAGAAACTGTTGTAGTGGAACTTTTTCAGTGATTTGATCCGGGAAATCAAGAAGCTTGGTAGCCAAATGAGGCTGAGGTTCATAAAATCCATCAGTGATTTTCATGCCTAAAAATTCAATTTGAGAAGTGCAAAGTGGCATCTTTCTTTCAGAAAGCATAAGACCAAATTTTTGTACAATGTCATGAAACTCGGAAAGTAAAGTCATATGTGCTTCAGGAGTTTCAGAGAATAATAGTAGATCAACAATGTAAATTAAAATATTTGGGAGAAGAGGAGCAAATATTTGACTCATAGCTTTTTGAAAAAGTGATGGTGCAACTTTTAGACCGAAAGGCATTACAGACCATTGGTAATGATAAATAGGAATGCAAAATGCAGTTTTGTATCGATCAGCAGGATGAACACCTAATTGCCAAAAACCAGCTTTTAAATCAAACTTTGAAAAGATCTTTGCCTTAGGTAGGTATAGGAAAAGGATGGGACGACGAGGCAAAGGGAATTTATTATCAACAAGGCTTTTGTTCAATTCTTGGTAATTGATGACCAGGTGGAGTTTTCCATGGATTTGCTCAGTTCTTTTATTGACATAAAAGGCAGGGGAGGCCCAATCTGAGTTGGTTGGTTCAATCAGACCTTCAAAGAGTAGGGAGGAAAGTTCTTGGATGGCTAGGTGAAAATGATCAGGAGACATACTAGCATGACTGGCTTTATGTGGTGAGGGATTGGAAGTTTTGTAAGGAAGTTGGACAAAGAAGCATGGATTTTGCTAGAGAGGGTGAGGGCATTTTCGTAGGAACTCAGAATGACTGTTAGCACAGGCTGAGAGAGTCTGTTTGAAAAACTGAACAGGTTGCGACTGAGGAAATTCCAGGCTAAGGTCTGTCCTTTATGGAAGAGTCCAGAAGGTGTAAACTGGAGATTTGGAATTTGATCGATAAGGTCAAAACCAACAATCAAATCCTTTTGTGGTAAGGTAGAACCAAGGATACGATGTGTGAGAGTAAGATTGGGAAAGAGTTGTATGTGGATGGGTTTACTAATGAGGGAGATTATGAAATCTTCGCCATTAGCAGCACGAAAAACATGGTTATAGGGTTCCCAATATTCTTCAGGGAGGATTCTCGGGTTGAGAACTGATGAAGCTGCTCCTGTGTCAAAAAGAGCAAAGACAGGAATTGGATCATGTTGGTAAGTTGGGAGAATATGGATTTGGACCAAGGGGTATGGTTTAGGAGTAATAGGGGTAATTTCTTGTGAGGTAAAGAAGGTATGAAGGCTTTGAATGTCATCAACTGTTCAGAATCAGAAGAAGAGAATTCTGGTTCTGGGTTTGAAAGAGGATAACCAATTGCGAGCAAGGTAGATTTTGTGGGGGAATTGTCAAGATCAAAGAGAGCTTCAAGATCTTCAAATTTCGCGAGAGATATGTGGGGAGAGTTAGTTCATCAACTTGAATCTTTTCTTTTCTTTTGGACATCGACTGGCATAATGTCTAGGTTTTCCACAATTGTAACAGACATTAGACTTGGGAGGAGAGCCAGGAGTTTTTCTTTTCAAGTATTTCCAAGTCGATCTTTTTCTTCCTTTTTCGGATGGGCTTGCGGAATTGAGGTGAAGGATATTTGGAATGGGCTCTACGAAACTTTCGTTTGAAAGTAGAAGGGGTACAGTGGCAATCTTTGGTTTCTGGACATTTGATCTGTAAGTGACGGTCAGAATAGGTTGGTAACAGTTTGGAAGACTGTTTGTGGAACTTTTTCCAAAACTGAAGCTGGACACATAATTTTTCCAGGGATTGTTGCACAACGACCTAGATTTGGCCAAAAGTGATGTTTTCCCATTGTTGTGCAGTGGAGCGGATTTGTCTCATTATTTCATCAGCTAATTCTTCTGGAACTGAGTTGACAAAGGCTTGTTTAAGACTTATATCACCCATTTGGTTGATAATATAAAATCTTTTGCACATTCGGGCATAATGTCTTTCCAGATCTTTGGGCATAACGGAACAGCACTTCATTTTTAAAAATTCAACACGGGCTGTAGTAACATCATGATCAGCATCACCAATAAAGTATCGCCGAAGAATAGCGATAACTTCTTCTGGAGTTTCTCTTTGTAGGAATTGTTTCTACTTGTATTCTCCAAGAGAATTTCAAAAATCATGAAGGGAGCCTTCAAATCTTGCAACAAATCTTTTTAGGACATTGGGCCACTCATTTTGTTGTAGGTCAGTAATTAGCCAGGCATAGAGAGATTGGAATCGGTTACGCCATTTAGATGGTGGTAGATCATCTAGAGTGAACTTCGTAGTCATGTGATCAAAAGCTGAATGGGTTTTTTCGATGAGATGTATCATTAGGAGATTGTAAATCATCAAAGTCATCAGGCATTTGAACATCAGGATTTGGTTGAGGCATTTGATCTGGGGCCATCATCAAAAGATCAAAGTGTTTAAAGGGGTTATAATTCCCAACACTGGACTTGGAAGAGTTGTCAGTATCGATATCAACACAAGTAGGCAAGGCTGGAGTGGTTGGAAGAGGATTGATTGTGCAGAGAAAAGAGTCAATCGGATTGGAAGAAGGGTCGTCAAAAGTGAAGAGGGTTAGTTTAGAAGAAGCACCAACTATAGGATCATCTGGATCAAGAGTTGGATTCTGAGAAGAGGAAGCAAAGTTTGAGGTGACCGGAGGTTTGGTAGTGGGTTGAGAAGTAGTGGTCTTAGGTTGCTTTGCAGAGGAAAACGGTGTGGTGGAAGGTTGTGATGGTTTAGGGAAAGGTAGGGTTGTCAGTGGAGGTTGTTTATCCCAAAGAGATAATGCAAGTAAGTATGATTGAGATGGTGGTATATGGAGATCAAAGGTTTTTGTTGGAACATGGGAAAAGAAGGTTGGAAACTGAGTGAAGAAAGGATTTGTTTGGTTAGCCAGGGAGTTATACTGGGCTTCAAGGCTAGACAGTTGCTATTTAAGAAATTCTTTTTCGGATTGCATGCAAGCCATTTTAGGGTTAAGTAAGCTGTTTATGAATGTTTTCAATTTTGGTTCTGACTTCTTGGATGAGAGCAAAAAGATGGGTACTTTAGGAAGTGTTTTGAGAAAGTTGAGATTAGACCTTTTCCTAAGAATGTAAGATTTTGATGAGAGTTTGGTTTTGGGCCTGGGCATTCTCACTTTGCCAATTTAAAGTAGCTTCTGCAACAGAGAGAGACATGGGATGTCCTTGAGCATCTAAGGCTGTGGGGTTATTGATTTTCCAAGAGTGACAGAGCTGGTTTTTTTCAAAAGAGGTGAGTGGTGGAAATTCAGTATCATAGGATGAAGAACTTGGGTCCATCATATGCATTTGAGAAGGATCTGGTGGCTCATCCATCCATGGAGTGGCATCTGGCTGCCAATCAGGGGGAGACTTTTGGATAGAGATGGACATTTACCTGTTGGGATAAAGGACATAATAGTCAAATTTTCCACTGGGTTCACCAAGGAGACCAACTTCAGCATCACCAGCATGGTAGCTTGCCTCAAGGATTTTTTGAGAAGACCTGGAAGAAGTTGAATTTGTTGAAGAGGCTGGAGAGGTACATGTTGGGCAAGAGCAGAAGTCAAACCAGTTGTGTCCATCTGTGGTTTTCTGTTCATACACGGGACTAGCATCTTGTTGCCAACCCAAAATAGGGACTTGGAAGGTATCTTTAGTGGGTTCAAACATGGAAAGTTCAGTGGGGAATATGATGGTTGTTTCGGACTATGAAGCCAAAGTTATCTTTACCGTACCATCAGGTTGTTCTTCCATTTGAGGATTTGTACATTGTAAAGGTTCAGCTGGCTTGGTGGAGGAAACATGTTTTCATAACTGGTTATCCAAGAATGGGGAATGAATTGTTGCAGCTGTTCTTTGGAGATCTGTCTGGGAATAAAGATGCAGTGAGGTGTATTGGGGATGTCAACAGAGAAAAAGAGAGATTCTCCATTTTGCAAGTGTGAGGGTAGAGGAAGGTCAATAGAATGAGTCTGTATTCTGTAGGCATGATCTGGATTTGGACCTTCAGAGTGTCTTGCAAAGAAGGATATTCAAGACAAATGGTAAAATTGGGAAAAAGGGTGACAAAGATAGTTCCAGCATTCAAGGTGGTTTGAATTGTGCCAATAACGGCATGTTCATATTTTCAGAATCGTGCATCAAGAAGGGCAATTCGAGAGGTCATGGGGAGGCCTTTTCTGGTATGCAAGGTAAGAGCAAGTTTGATAGCACCAAATTGAATATGTGTGAAACCTTGTTGCCACCATCTATCATTGAAGTTTTCTGGAATCTTAAAGTAACATACTGTTCTGCTGTGGTAGCAAAAAGATGGCGGGAGGAAATGTAAGAGGCTTGAACCATATCTCGAACTTGATGTGGGGAGGAACGACCAAAGACTTGTTTTAAACGGTGACCAAAAGGAGACCTGATTTTCTGGTAAACTGTATAAAGGTTTACTAAGGGATATTTTGAAACTGGGCATTTTTCATCATCAGGAAGGTAATCTATCTCAAACATATGGGGAATTTTAGGAACTGGCTGTGTTGGTGGAAACGTCATAACAGAGGAATTGGATTCAGAAGTTGTCATCTTTTCAAAACAAAGAATCTTAAACCAAGGATTCTCACTCCTATGTTTGCAAAAACACGCCTATCCACGGCAAAGGGGCAAATCGATGGAGCTCTTGAAACCAAAGTTCAAAATTTTAAGTTGAAAAAGATAACCTTCAAAGCTTGTGTTTTGCTAAAGTTAGACTGTAGTGTTCTGATTATTCGAGTAAAGGATCCATAAAGTGGCAATCACTGAATAAGAGCATACTAATCAAAGCAATGAAGTTTTCCAAAAACAAAAATTGAGAGCACAATGGCTCTGATACCACTTACTACCAGGATTAACACAAAAAATTCAAGAACAAGTAAACATGCAATAGGAGAGAGAAAATCATTCATTTATTCAAACACAAACAGGTTTGTCTCATACATGAAGTTTGTAGGTAGTTAAGAGAAACTAGTAGCCTCTTAACATTTCAAGAAGACATAGATCCTAAAAGATCTTTCTCTTCAAGATCCTACCTTCGAGATACTTGAACAAACCAGAACAGAAAGGATACTAGATAAGAACAATGTTCTAGGTTTTATCCCACCTTGTCTTTAAACAAGGGAAGTGGCAAATGTATATAGAATATAAGCCAGGGCAGATTTCAAATTCGAAACTCAAACCAAACTAATGTACAAGATAAAAGATAAGCCTTAATACAAACGACAATGTACTGGCCGATAAGGAATCTTACAATAACCGACATAATAAAAGTAAAAGATGCTTGTTCGATAGCGCATGGAGGTGAACAGTGTTATGGTCGACAACGCATGGAGGTGAACAGTATTGGTGGGACCAACCTCAATCAGTGTCATAATCTGTAAGGTCATGTGGTAGCGGTCCATCCTAGCCATCTGAATCATCCGAACTATCAGGTAACGCAAAGATGTAGCTCCATTGCACAACAATGGGACAACATCACTTTTGGCCAAATTTGGGCCGTTATGCAACAATCCTTGGAAAAATTATGTGTCTAGCTTCAGTTCTGGAAAAAAGTTCCACAAACAGTCTTCCAAATTGTTACTAGCCTGTTCTGACCGTCACTTAGAAATACTTGAAAAGAAAAACTCCTGGCTCTCCTCCCAAGTCTGATGTCTGTTACAATTGTGGCAAACCTAGACATCATGCCAGTCGATGTCCAAAAGAAAAGAAAAGATTCAAGTTGATGAACCAACTCTCTCCCCACATATCTCTCGCGGAATTTGAAGATCTTGAAGCCCTCTTTGATCTTGACAATTCCCCCACAAAATCTACCTTGCTTGCAATTGGTTATCCTCTTTCAGACCCAGAACCAGAATCCTCTTCTTCTGATTCTGAAACAGCTGATGACATTCAAAGCCTTCATACCTTCTTTGCCTCACAAGAAATTACCCCTATTGCTCCTAAACCATATCCCTTGGTCCAAATCCATATTCTCCCAACTTACCAACATGATCCAATTCCTGTCTCTGCTCTTTTTGACACAGGAGCAGCTTCATCAGTTCTCAACCCGAGAATCCTCCCTGAAGAATATTGGGAACCCTACAACCATGTTTTTCGTGCTGCTAATGGCAAAGATTTCATAATCTCCCTCATTAGTAAACCCATCCACATACAACTCTTTCCCAATCTTACTCTCACATATCGTATCCTTGGTTCTACCTTACCACAAAAAGATTTGATTGTTGGTTTTGACCTTATCCATCAAATTCCAAATCTCCAGTGTACACCTTCTGGACTCATCCATAAAGGACAAACCTTAGCCTGGAATTTCCTCAATCGCACCCTGTTCAGTTTTTCAGACAGACTCTCCCAGCTCCAAGATCACATAATCAAAACCTCTTGTAACAGTCATTCTGAGTTCCTACGAAAATGCCCTCACCCTCTCTGGCAAAATCTAGACTTCTTTGTCCAACTTCCGTACAAAACTTCCAATCCCTCACCACATAAAGCAAGTCATGTTGATATGTCTCCTGATCATTTTCACCTAGCCACCCAAGAACTTTCCTCCCTACTCTCTGAAGGTTTGATTGAACCAACCAACTCAGATTGGGCCTTCCCTGCCTTCTATGTCAATAAAAGAACCAAGCAAATCCGCGGAAAACTCCGCCTGGTCATCAATTACCAAGAATTGAACAAAAGCCTTGTTGATAATAAATTCCCTTTGCCTCGTCGTCCCATCCTATTCCAATACCTACCTAAGGCAAAGATCTTTTCTAAGTTTGATTTAAAAGCTGGTTTTTGGCAATTAGGTGTTCATCCTGTGAACCCAGACTTTACCATTTCTCTGTAGAAAAAATCCTTGATTGGTATCCCTTTAACATGACCAATCCCCTTGTTCAAAGAAGCCATCCAGATATCCGCCTAAACATCCTACACAGAATGGCCCTTTTCAATGGATACACAGAAGAAAACATGGTCAACATTCCTACAAACATTTCAATCTCTGTCCCCTGGCCATATCACCCCTATCATGCTGAACTCCTCCTGTTCATGAGTGCCCATCCAGAATATCACGGGTATGATAGAAATGGACACCGGAACTACATCTTTCCTTTACCTGACAGTTCGGATGATTCAGATGGCTACGATGGACAACTACCACAGGACTTTATAGATTATGACACTAATTGACGTTGACCCCACCAACACTGTTTACCTCCATGCGTTGTCGGCCACAATATTGATCTTAGCTACCAGCTATAGCTTTTAACTCACTTGAGAGCAAAAAGATAGGTAGTTTGGGAAGTGTGTTGAGAAAGAGAGAGAAAACTATTCATTTATTCAAACACAAACAGGTTTGTCTCATCCACTTAAGCCCTTTGCACTCCACCACGTTTCCGCATGGCTACCTAGCTGGAATTCTACTGCGAAGGGCTTAAGTGGAAGTATTCTGATCTTAGCTACCAGCGATAGCTTTTAGCTCACTCCCTTGAGAAGTGAGCAACTAAAGGAGAGTCTTTTTTGGAAGGCCTGGACAAACATTTCAAATACTTTAATATTAATTTTGTAATACGGAAATTGAAGAGATGCAGTCCACAAGACAATTACCAAAGATACCAAGTTATCAAATTACTAATAAAACATGGTTGACTTGCGCTCTTGCGTATAAAGAAAAGCTGTTCCTCACAAAATTGAAGTCCACTCTTTTTGGCAGTTTTATCTACATGGATGTCAACAATGGCAACTAGAGAAATCAAAATCACAATTGTGGATAACCTATGAGCTTGGCGGGTAAATTACCTAATT
This sequence comes from Parsonsia alboflavescens, assembly GCA_028571225.1. Taxonomy (NCBI): domain Eukaryota; kingdom Viridiplantae; phylum Streptophyta; class Magnoliopsida; order Gentianales; family Apocynaceae; genus Parsonsia; species Parsonsia alboflavescens. The sequence goes on from JAOXNR010000013.1 coordinate 3,311,838, forward strand.
ATGATTTCCATAAGTTACTCCAACATATGTTGTGTTCAATTAACTCTTCTTGTAACCAGCTGCAACATCAAATTACACTAGCTCACCATCATAGAAAGTGGAGATGGAAAACAGGGAATAAAAAGAGAGAACTTACAAGCCTAAACCTTCCATCCTGTATCTTGGTCCAAGGATTCTGTACTTGGAACCATATCGATTGAGAAGCATCTTCATATAAGGAATCTCATCAACTATGACATCAATTCCTTCGTTTTTGCCACCTATACTCATTGCATCATCGTATTGCTCAATACTTGAGTACTGCCTGAAATTTGACGCACTGATATTCAGATGTTTTATTAAAAACGTTCTGACAAAGGAACCTTTTTGGTAGCCAATATAGTAATCCTGAGAAAATCTGAAGTCTAACTTATCTACAGTCAAAAGCGCTGTTAAGTTCGCAGTGTAGCTTGACACCAGAATCATAACAGTGAACAAACCATATAACCAACACAAACCTTGACCAGCTACTGGTCACCATCTTTCCTGTTGGCAGCAAAAGGAAATAATCACAATGGGATTGCAGAAGATTGAGTAAGCAATTGTTCGTAGTCTATGGAACAGAATAAAAATAGGGAGAACAAGAAAAATGTGAAAGGAGTCTTTAAAGTCTCATGGAATAGGAAATCCAGCTTCTAGGGTAACAGGTTTTCCTATTCATTAAGATAAAGCAGTAGGATATATGTCCAGATAACTAACAATAACAATTGTGAAACAAGAACAAAATTGGATTCACAACTGTAAATCAGAAATCTGTCAAGGCAAGTGAAACAACTTGCTTAAGAGTCTTTCGTGCTCGCCGATGAACAGCTGCAGCTTTTTCTGATGTTCCTATCAGGACAAGTATCCAAAGAGAACAAATATTATAAGCTTCATACTAATGGGTAGATGAGAAAAGAAATTGATATTTCTCACAATAGCCGGTGAAAAATTTTACAATGCGAAGGATTAATTACTTCTTCAGAACTAGAGGAGTTTACTAATGGATCAAATGTCCCCTAAGAAACCACAACAGCCACAAGGAAATGTTGACAGACATTGACTTAGAGATGTTTAATGAACAGGGAGAAACTGGGTAACAAGTTTTACCTTAACCTCCATCCGATAATAATCCCGCCACAAGTTTACATCTTGGTCATAAGTAGTAAGGGCAGAATCATATAATTTTCGAGCATTTTCAAGACCATCGGTGTTACCAGAACAAGCAAGATTGAATTCCAGCTCAATGCAGTTCTTATATAGCACGAGCCCGGGATGAGGCAAGCCAAGGTATCTGCATTTACAAGGTGACTGTGTGATATACATGTCATACACCCCTTTAATAGAAAATTTACAGAAAAATTCACAAGGAAGCCGTTTATACATCTCTCTTGCATTCTGAATTCTATCCCTTTGAAGGATGATATGGAACAGAAAATCCTTGATCACTACCGCCATTTTTTGCCACTGAAAGCACGGAAGTCTCTACAAGCTTATCAAAAAAATGTTGATCATGTCCAAAACATTTCAAGGCCTGCAAACCACATAATGTACTTTGATTAAAAATTAGAAACCAAGGAATTCAAGTCATCTCAACTAATTCAGGAGATAAAAAAGATTAGGTAAAACAAACATGAAAATGAGAATGGAATGACTAGAAAAGCAAAAATCGTAATGAGAAATCATGCAATCCCATGCATGGTTCAGCAGGCACAGACAACCAGAAGAAGTTAAACAAGTTGAAGCTTAATAATCAATGAAAATGTCAGAATATTAGATACTACAACTAGCTAATGGCTCTCCAATCCATAACAGCACAGAAATCCTCTATCTGCATATCTGCCCCAATTGGACAGTCAAAGTATTCATTCCACCAAAGAAATTGACAGAAAGGATGAACGACTATGTTCCTTCTATTTATCAACAATAAGAGTAGGGATTTCAATGAAAATGAGAAATAATCAACTAAAGAAAGAGATAAATCTCAGAACTTTGGTTTCTCAGAAATTTCCTACGTACCATATGCCACAAGTTTTCTGCTTCTGAAAGGGCAATTTTGTTTAGAAGATTTCTCAGAGGATCAAACATTGATGACAGCTTTTCTTTCTTTAGGGACTGATTATGATCTTGAATGCATCTCAGTTCTATTGAAAGCCATAGTGCCCATAACTTTGTAGAATCTAAAAACTTATTGGAACAAAGCTTTCCTACAAGCATTTTAGCTTCATCTAGTTTCCCCAACTGCAACAACAACGAAACATATTGGCAAGCAAGATCCTCTGAAATGAGCCCTGGGCTTTCCGCTTTTTCATACATTGTCAACAACTGAGAAATTGGATCCACAGTGAGCCCAGAAATGCTGAAATGCTCAGAACTCTTCTCATTCCTAATTTTGTCAATGGCATCAATCAAAAACTTTGCATAAAGATCAAACATTGTGACTGAAGGCAAAACTTTCAATCCATTCTACATATCACAGAACAAGCAATTAGGAATAACATGTCAGAAATATAAAATTGCAGAGCCACACAATACACTAACAAATAAACTTGGAAGTCTAAACACCATGATCTACGTATTTCTTTACTTTTCTTCATTTTCATTTATTTTCACCCAGGAAGAATGGGAGAGGTAGAAGAAGAAGTATACGCCTCATTAGAACTGAGGTTCGTCACTCAATACAAAATATCATGTAGAACTGAGGTTTGTCAATCAAAATCTGCACTTCATTTCTAGATACCAGAAATGCAATCTGGGTTACAGGACTCCTTTAGCAGAACATTCACATATAAAAAAGCCTTCATCAGTTGCATAGGATAGTTGATTACGCACTGAAAACAACTAGAGAAAGGTACAGGATAAATGGAAGTAATTACGATTCATAAGAGAAATCAATTTCCAAAAGAAAAGTGCAGAGGTAAAAGACAAATATAAGTGAAAATCGCAAATCAAACATGTAAGTATTGCATTGACAATAATGCCTTAAACATGCATGCACACATTCATTCACCTATTTTCAAAAAACTTAAATTTCATTCATTTCCGTCCGTCCGAGTATGAAATCGTATGCCTATCATTTTACAAATCATCTTAAATTTCAGATTTCAGAGAGGAATACGAAAAAGGATAGGTATATTGACTAAATACAACGCCAATAACAGCTTACCCTAATTCATTTCTCATTTTCTTTTTGAAATTGCATTTATAAACTTATGCCACCATTTTTTTTCAGAATAACCTATTTTGGCTTTAATTAAGCCCACACCAATCAGAAAAAGTTGTTTTGTTTTTTCATTTTCAAAAGCACTAACCTTTTTCTTGCCTACAAAACTCTAAATACTGAAACCAGAGCTCAATATCTCCCTTAAACCAATTAGTAGCCAGTCGATAAATCCCCACAATTTTCGCTACGCCCGCATAATCGGACACCGATTTTTTCCACTTCTTATTCTTCCTGGTTTGCTGCCTCAAAAATGCTTTCTTTCGGAGTAGCCGGAGCTCGTCTAGCTTCTTTTCGTAGTCAATGCATGTCAAGGAGTCATCTTTAAAAGGACTCGGCCTCTTGAGCCAATACTCGAACTTCCGTCGTTGCTTAACTATCTCTGCTATCTCCCGCCAACTGAACAAGCCGCGCCGCTCCAAGTCATCCAAGTCATTGAGCATTCGCTCGTGCTTGTATTGAACTACGTCCGCCATTGCCTCCCGAGTTCCTTTGTCAGCACCTTCGTGTGTTTTCTCTTTGCCAGAGTTTTTCGCCTGTTTTTTCTCTTCGCCAGAGTTTCCGGGGCGAAGGGTTTTTGGTGTTGTTTCTGAATCTCAGATACTGGGGTTTTTGGTGTCCGAAAATGAAGTTTAAATCTGGGGTATTTTATGGCCTTACACTTTCCTGCTTTTAAATTTTATTGGGCCTACCGGGTTTGTTATCTCTGTCCTCCTGTCTATTGTCTAAGGTCGATAACTATTTTGTCGTCTTCTTCTTCGGTTTTTTTTTTCCTTTTCACCTCTCCTCTTCTCAGTTTCCACAAGTTTCCAAGCATCAGTGGTGAATGGTGATATATTTTCAAGTGCCGACTTCTGATCTCAATCCACTTCATGACAGGGAATGATTCGGTGGTTTTGCTAAGTTTTCTTTGTGATTCGGCGTTTTCTCTACCTCCCTCTGGTCAGGTCCAATTTGCTCTGGTGCAATTTCATAGATTTTCTGGTTGTATATTTTTTTGCATGGGTTCAATTTGTTAAGTTACGTCTTCCTCACTGCGTAAATCCATGGCAAGAAAAGACCAAACCTTGTTGATGAACTACTTATAGAAATTTGCCAGAAAATTTTTTCATCACTTGAGGTGGGTTCTTTTTCTTCGTAATCATAGTGTACTTATATAGCCTAATATTGCCAGCTGCTCTCGGTTCTGGCGGAAGGTCTGCGGTCATGACTGTCTCTCTCGCTTTTGCAATAATTCAATCCTTTGGAGCGAAACGAGAGCAAACATGTTGGTCTATCAAGATTTGATTTTTGGTAGGAGGTAGATAAGTATATGATGTATGTGAATTTTCTGGAAATTTATCTGATTTTATACTGGGGTTCATGGTTTTTCATTCGTTCGAACTGATTTGCTTTCTATTTGGAGTGATGTTTTGTTTTCTTTTGGTGGTATCTAATAATCTTAGATATGGGTTTCTTGGCCTGAAAGGAATTCTTTATTGCTTTGCTGTTTAAGTGGGTTTTAGATAGATTTTTCTTTCTTTCTTTTTTTTTGTCTAAAAACTGAAACTTTTTTTTTTTCAAAATTTGATGCCCTTTTGAATTCTTTTTGTGGAACTAAACTTTTGTATTCTTTGATTTTTTATTTATATAGTTTAATCTAAAAGTTCATAACTTTCCACTGTATGTAATCATTCCATGGATTTGATCTGGTTTCAAATTTATAGATGGTTAATTTATTGGGTTTTTGGTGATTGCTTGATGCAACTATTCAAATTTAGGACCCAAAAAGCTTATGTGACATGGAAAATTCATGGCTATATTGGCACTGGAAGAGGTGGGGGCAAGGGAGCTGGAGCCAATGCTGATATGGTTCGCCTATGCTGCTGCCTAACGGTTATCCAAAGAAGTTCAGCCCCAGCTGCCAGCTCCTATTCCTTGAAGTGGCTCTAAGTTGTAAGATTTTCAATTGATGCTAATCATTTTTCGTTCTTTTTCCCCCCTCCTTTGGCTTGATAGGAATAACGCTCTCGGGTTGGGATTTTTTTTTAGTTTAATTTGTACTTAAAATTGATTTCAATAGAAGAGTTAGATTTGTGTGCCTTGGTGAGATCAAGAATGGCATGTCTTTTTAGATTTGTTTGACTGTAAAACATTTATAATGTTTTCCTTTTGACGCCTCAGGATGACTGAGTTCAGGACATATTATTTTGTTCCAACAATTTGATTAGGTTTGTTTACCTTATTCTTTATTTACTATAACACAGGTGAGAAACTTTGCATTTGGCAGGTAGGGCTGTTCGTGGTTCGGTTATAGCTAAATTTTGTAACCGAATTAAAATAATTGGTTATGAAAATTTTCTATTCATTAGTTACAAATTTTAGAGGGTAATCGAACTAAACCAAATCATTTATAAATAGGTTTTGAGCAGTTTGGTTTGATTATAACCGATTAGAAATTTTTTCTCTTTTTTAAAAATTCTTTTATGTGATATATTTAATATATATAATAATACTAATATATAATATATATTATAAATTATTTATAATAGTTTGATTGGTTAACAATTGATTAAAATTTTCTTTTTGTACTTATACAATTTTATATTTAGATCACTTTTTTATCTTGGTTAAAAGGAAAATGGTTCATTTAACATCTGAATCGGGCAACTTTGTTTTCTTGCTGTTTCCGAAGTTCGATTTGGAGAAATGAATAATGGACTGTTTGCATGCAAAATTTATGTTAAATAGTTGGTGCTGATTTATTTTACTTCAGCTTTTATGTTATGGTTAGGAAGCTTTCATGGAGAATCATAGTCTACCCTGGTTCTTTGTATTTTTCTAATTTGTTTTCTCTTTAGGTAGGAAAAGCTTTTTGTCTGGATTATGTGTCCAGAGTAGGTACAAGCCAATCATTAGGGGGGGAAAAAAAGACAACACTAAACTTTATCTTCAGAGTTCGGCAAATTTTGAAGTGTTCTAAAATGGATGGCTATTTATTTTCTCCTTGAGTCTCGCAGAATCTTGGGTTTTACCTTCTAGTTAGTTTAATACTGTATTAATTTCATGATGTTTGGACCACAAAGCCCTCATATTCTAAGAGTTTATTATGATAGATTAGAGATGAATATTTATCTGCATTCATTGGCAGTGAGTTTTTCCATGAATTTTTAATATTGAAGATCAGTGATGGAGTTTCTATTGGTTCACAGGTCTTGATTATCGACTATAAACTCATGTTTTCCAACTGGCATGGCCATTGCAGTTCCTATTCATGGATTTCATACAAAGGGTGACCACATAGCCAAGTATAATTTGTTTTCTCTTTTTCTTATATGAAATGAAACGCTTTTACGTCATTTTTTATTTTTATTTTTTGGGTGTCTGACTGATCCTGTTCTTGAAATAAATTAACACTGATCTATTGTCATTTTTTGCAGAAAACAAGTTCAGGGCTTCACCGAGTATTTCTCTTTCAGTTTCATATGGGGGTCTTTTCAGTGGTGTTACACTAGCAGTACCAGTGAATGTGGATTCAAGCAGTTTCCTACACTTGGACTGCAAGCTCTGAAGCAAATGTAATTGAAATTGGATTTTCTCTACATTTTTTAGCAAGAATTTGAACTTATTTGATGGAGTAATTAATTTGTTATATAGATAGATATTAATATTATGCATTCTCTGCAGATTCTGCTTTGATCATGTCCGATAGTTTCTCAAGATGGGCATCTACAAAAGGAGCGGATGAGATGAAAGATGTAAGGAGAATGCAGTGTCTAACCTTCCTTGTCTAGCAGTGACTTTTGTCACTTCATATTCATTACCATAAAAGAATCATGAACTCACAGCTCATGAGAGAATTGCTCCTATTCATTGTGGGAATTGGAACTGCATATGGTGGATATTGTTTTGTAGTATTTCAGTCGAGGTAACTCTAACTGATATCATTAAATGACCTTGATATGATTTTCTATATATATATATATGTATATATTATATATATTCTCTTTTAAAAAAGGGGTCCTGTTGTGTAGAAGATATTAGTTCTCATTTTCTCATATCTTGTCTCAGTCCTTAAATGGATTCTGAGAGCTGAAAACATCTTAGATGTGTAAAGTAATCCCCAAAGGAACCTGAATTGACAGAATATTTTATGAAATTTTACTCATCCTTGGCAAGGAACTTGAAAGAAGGGAAAAGTTTAGCTACCAGACATCTGGTACTGACAATACATAGCTTCCTGCTATGGGCTTAATTCATGGACCAATTGAGATGCGATAGTATTCCACCATTTTGATAGAAAAAGATTGTTGCTACTCTTGAGAGCCTTATGAACCATACATCATGGACTCAATAGTATGATGCTAATTGACTGATGAAACTTAGTTGAATAGGCAGGATGAAACATAGTGCAGAACTTGTCTTTTTGACTCTTGTTTCAACTGGTTTTGGCTTTATATTGAAATAAATGCAACCAGAGGTTTCTGTTGGCCTTGAAGCACAATGATACTACCTCTAAATTCCATAAAACTTTTAATATATTTAACTCTGGAACAGTAGCTTATGCATATTTTCTTCTCTTTTGAATTGTTTAAGAAATGGAATGAGAGATGGGTGATCTTAAATCCAACAGTTGGGAAAATGGAATATAAGTAAGATGCAGTGCACTAAATATTCTTCTTCTTATTTCTCACTAACATGCAGATGTTTATTCTTGTTTCCTGTCTATTCAGGACAAGGAGAAATGAGCCTACTGTCAACGGCACCATTGTATTTGATGCCAATAGCACAATAACATTATCTCATGTTAACTTCCTGTAAGATAAATGGGTTATATTTGCATACTTGTGCAAATGAAGAATACTGTTCCCGTTTTGCTTTTTTGATTTCAAAATTTATCACCTGTTTTGATTTGAAAACTGAATTATGTGTTTTATCTTGTTTTATTTTCACTGGCAGTGGGCTTCGAAAGTACGATGGCTGCTGTTTCAAGTGGTTGACTGGACTAACCTTCATGAAATGGTTACAACAGTTTGCTACCCTCCTGATGGCCAGGTAATTGAATTGCCTAATTTCATCCCAACAGTTTGTAATTCTTAATTCTCTTGGACTTAGCAGATCCAAAAGGTACGTCTGCTTTCCCTTTCTCTATTCCCATCTTTGCATGGAAATGTGATTGGGAATGAATATGTTTATTCACTTTGCATCTTTTCTATTTTCTGCTTTTCTTGCTTCTTCATCTCAAAATCTGCAACCCCATTTTTTTTTTCTTCTTCTGTGCATGTATTTGTGTTTGGTTTCTGCAGATAATTTCTGGTAGCATGGATATTGTGTTGTTTGAAGGGTATTGAGGCATTCCTTCTGGTGCTGCAGATCGTCTTCGGGATTCTTTTTTTCCTTTCAGCTGGCTTTTTTGGGTTTATCTACTGTAAACTTTGGCATCAGTAGAGGGGAAATCTGGGTTTGACTTTTTACCTATTTTGCTCTAGCAGTGTTGTTCTTCATATCTAAATTGCCTCTTTCAGTGATGATTCTTAATTGCATGTTAAGTCTGATATAATGGTGGTGGGAGTGCCTTCGGTGTTTTGGAGCAGTAGAATCTGGGGTATTGCTTTTCCTTCTAACAGTTGGTATGAAAATAGTTGTTTCTCTTAGGCAGGAGCACTTGGAGATGTTCTTCTAGATCAAATGCGACAATTTCCCTTGTTGATGTATTCTTTTGGTATGCAAGGATAAAGTTAGCTTTACCATTAAATTGCCTTTTTTACATTTTTTTTTTCAAGTTTAAATTTAAGAGATATCACAGTTCTCTTTTTTCTCACATGGATAAATCCATATCTTCTTGTCCTTCACAGTATTTGAAACTCCATGTGTTGTGTACTTCTTCAATGTTCTTATATAGTAGTTTAGAACCCTTGTATTACATGAATGATCAATAATTTGTATGCTTACTAATGTTCTTTAGTTTGATACTTGAAGGGTGCAATATTTGGTTGTTATAAAGGGAGTTGTCTGACTGTTCTGATATGCTGGAACATTGGGAGGCTGTGCAGTCTATGTAAGGTAACTGGAGTGACTAATTACGGATATGCATTAAATTTTTTTAAAGGTTGAAATGAGCTAATAAAAGTTTCACAATGACGAACCTGGCAAGCATGATTTCCAGGTCCTGCAGAAACTTGTTTTCCCTGATGCATCTGTGCTCAAAGACCAACCTGAGACTCCTTATTCTTCGATCCAGTCATGGATGGAAAAAGGTACTGAATGAACATTTTAGTTAATCAAATAGGATAGGAAATAAGAAAATAATTGCATTCAAATGATTAGCAAATGCTATTATTCTTTTGTGTCTATTTACTCTGCAGCCTAATGAAGATATGGAACATGAATAAGCTAACTGGAGTTGTAGGTGTTTTCAATTGAACAAGGAGCAGGAAGTTGGCCACTGAAAACAGCCCTTCAAGGCTTTCTAGAAGCAACATCTGAGGTTGCCGAGATCTTAGGACATGTCGATCCCTTTGATCTTGAATTCCTTGAAGAGCTTGCAGGAGAAAACAGGGAAGGAGATTCTACAGTTTATGCATTCAAATTAGGTCATCTGCTATGCTTATTATTCTAGAAGGCAAAAAGATAAAGATCCAGTTCACATAACAAAATTTTCTCTTAGGATGCAGGAAGCCTCTCTAGCGTGTCAAAGCATAAAAGAATATAAATGCCTAAATCTTTAGATCCCTTGTTATTTATCTTGAATCCGTCTTTATTGTTAGACGACTGTAATTTCCAGTTCTGAAACTTGAATTCTCTGCATGATTACAGGCTTTCAGTGACAAAATCCAATTTACATCCATTGGCATAATTGATATGTACAGTTCTGGAGGAGCCATTGATGGATCTTTCAGGCATGGTGAAGATCAAAATAAGGTGTGGAAGATCGGGAGCCTATTCAAGCATCCAGCTAAGTTGTAGCAGGGCTGTTGATAATGGCTTTGATTATTAATTCAAGTGACTATTATGCTTTTTTCCCCCCTGCATTGTTTGTTTATTTCTGGGAGGGCATGTAAAATATTGAATTTCTTGTGGATTTTGTAAGGAAACATATGGCGAAGCAATTGGTTTGTTGGTGTCTGTACACAAGGTGAAGAACCTTTAGTGCTTACACTTTTCTTCTTCTTTTTCTTCTTCTTGACATTTTATATATTTACTGAAAACGAAAGTATTATAAATTTCATTAAAAAATATACATACATTGAGAAAATTAAAATATCATAAAAATATAATTTCAATGTATTTTTATATAAAATAAGTGAAAAAATTTTTTAAAATGAAAAATGGAATTCTAGAGATTTTTTGTAATAAAAATAAACTCAATATTAAAGGAAAAAAACATAATAAGAAGATATTATTATAAAATAATATTATTAAAAATATACATAATAAAAAAAATATATCAAATATCTCAATACTACTAAAATATGTGTAGTAGATCATTTTCGTATTTCTCCACGTTCGGAATACAAATTCCTAATGTTTAGAAAGGAATCACTAACCATCTGCAATAGCTATTCCATGGAAATTGTTATTTTTAATTCAAAAAATGCTGCCAAACAAATGAACACTAATTCTATTGAGTTGATCATGAATAGAATCACAATTGCAATAAACCAAACATCCCATGAATTGTGTTTCATGTGTCATCATGTAAGAATATAAGAATGTGAGTGTGAATTTGATTTATATTAAAATTTCATTAATTCTTTTTTCTGAAACATAGTTATTTTCTATCTTTGCAATATTAATTTAATTGGCTATGCTCATCAAATTCAACATGGTGAGAAAGTCTCTCCGAAGAATTCTCTGGGTTGTTTTTTTAAATCTCTAACGGTTAATTATTAAATTTTTAAAGAATATAATATAAAATGGATTACCTTGGGAAGTAAATTGGTATTTAGGGATTCTATACTTTTTATTTGATCCTCAAAAAGCCGCTTACAGCTCATGGACTAGCCATTAGAGTTAGAATGATTCTTCTGAGTGTAGCTGCTACATTGATGTTATAAAAACACATATATAT
>JAOXNR010000013.1:3340016-3351310 GCA_028571225.1 Parsonsia alboflavescens
CCTAAAATGAAAGTGTTTCAGACTTCTGTTCGCTTTTTAGGTCATACTATTTCTGGGGGGGATATTGTCCCTATACATTGCAGCATTGAATTTGCTAATAAATTCCCAGATGAAATAACTGACATAAAACAGTTACAAAGATTTTTAGGAAGTCTTAATTATATCTCTTCCTATTATAAGAATTTAGCCAGTGATACTGCAATTCTTTATGCTAAATTAAAAAAGAAATCTAGTGCCTGGACTGCTCAACATACTGCTGCAGTCAAAAAGATTAAACAAAGAGTAAAATATTTACCATGTTTAAAACTTGCTAATCCACTATTAGATAAAATAGTAGAAACCGATGCCTCTGATATTGGTTATGGTGGAATTCTGAAACAAAAAAATCCCCAGAATAACCAACAGGAACTCGTTAGATTTATTTCTGGAAAGTGGAATGACACCCAACAGAAATATTCAACAATTGAGAAAGAAATGCTTTCTATTGTTAAGTGCATTCATAAAATGCAAGATGATTTTTTAAATAAGAAATTCTTATTACGAATTGATGCCAGTGCTGCTAAACAAATCATTCAACAAGATGTGAAAAACATTGTTTCGAAGCAAATATTTGCTAGATGGCAAGCACAATTATCTGTATTTGATTTTGACATTGAATACATTAAAGGAGAACATAATTCTCTTTCTGATTTTCTAACCCGTGAATTGTTACAGGGTTAATGACAAAGGATGATCGTCCCAAAAAGAAAAAGAAAATGAATAGATATCGAGGACAAGGAAGCAGAGGATCTCAATCCTCAACTACCCGAGGCTGTAGAGGTAGGGGGAGACATTCGACCCTTCAACTATGCAAAACCTCAAAGAATATTTGGGGAAATCAGGCTCCACCTCTCAGGCAGGTGCATCTGGAGAAGAAAGCACTCCAGCACAGGACCATATCACAATGAAGGATTTGGTGAGCAGTGAACTGACCCATATTTCCAGTTCACATACAGAAAAGATTCTGCCCATTGAGGTAGAAGATCTTGGCTGGATACATGATCCAGAATATATTATGCAGAAATACCTGCATACTCGAGCCTATCCAGGCATTGAATATAAGCCTCGTATGTTTTACTCTACCATATTGGAGAGTACAGGCTCTGCTGAAATTAAATATTTTTATCATAATAATCCGCTATCTGGGGTTATTGATTACAGTAAATGTACTGTACTCAAGGTGTTAAACCTTGTTGATTGGGGAATGGACCCTTTCAAAACTCGAGTGGTTCATCAAAAGATGGCCGCTACACCTGAAGGTAATAATACCTATTAGTATAATTATTTTGACTACATGGATGCATGGAAAAATACCTTCTACTATGAAAATCCGAAAAGGAAGCATTCATGGTTCTTCCAATTTAGCAAGGAATTCTTTGCTAAAACAAAAACCATACCATTATGGTTTTATAACTGGTGGAGGAAGTTTGGTCCTGGACTAGACTTATTACCAGAAGAAATCCAAGATTTATATACTTCTTGGGTAGAAACACATCCAGTTTTGGATAAGGCTTTGAAAATTGTTCATGGCCAATGCATATTATATTATTATGTTGAGTTCTCCATCCCATGGATCTGGAAATGGGGTTTGGATGTTGCGGAGAACAAGTTGGAAATTCCATACTTAGTTCGAACCTTCCATTATAGATGGTGGTTACAGTGGCCGGTGGATCGCACTATGCAAGAAATCAAGACCAAGATTGCTGAATACCAGTCTCCTGGAACTACCAGTTCTGTTCCTAGTGATTTGACATCTATCAAATCATATTATGAGAAGAAATATCCTTCTCTTACTCCTGAAGAGATCATGCTCAAGTGTATGCAGTACATGAAGGAACAATTCTGCAGCACTTTCTCGGACATTCCAAAATCTTCCAGGATGTCTACCACTTCAGATGAAGAATTTCTTCCAGACAGTCAAGTTCTGGAAGAACCAGAAGACTTGTATCAACAGGTAATGGCTACCAACTGGGAAGAATTGATTCAGAGTACTCAATCCCAGCTCAGTAAGGACAAAGGTAAGAAGAAAATGACATAAAGCCATCTTTATGTCTTTATCCACCATTGCGTCCTCCCGAAAGAAATCCTTTCTTATAGTTCGAAAGGGACCTAGTGGCAAACATGTCTGCCACCATCTTTGGACCATTGTGTGTGGGTCCTATTTTCCATTTCTTTCTTTTGGCTGCCTGTATTATTGGCCTACTTTTCCACTATTCACGATTTGACTTTGGTAACCCATAATGAGGTTACTTTTGTCTTTACTTTCGGCCGCTTTCTGGTGTGTCGGCCATTTCCTTTGTTTTTTCCCCTTGGTGGACCTTTTTTGTTGGCCACCATTTTTGTTTGTTTTGGCGGATTTCATCGCTTTGGAGTCCATTATAGATTTGATTTGGAATCTAGGGTTTCATGTCCGGAGTTCCTTGCTATATATAGGTTGTTTTAAATATTATCTCTAAACATACTACCTTACTTCTAAATTATTATTTCTATAATAAAGTTAATACTAAACTATATAACCATTATTTTGCTTAAAAAATAAATATGAAATTTGTTTGGAAAAATTAAGAATTTACTTTCACATTAAATTTTTTGATACTATATTATTTAATTTGTAATTAAAAAATACTAAAAAATAAAAAATGAAAAAATCCGGTTGAACCGAATTCGATCTAGTCCATCCGGTTTGATGTTTGGTCCGACTTTAAAAACATTGCTCCAAATTCATCCAAAAAGCTTTCTTATATATAAAAGAATGTTTTTCAACAAGGATTTCAAACATATTATTGAGAATGAAGAAGCCAAGAAAACCTGCAAATCGAGCACTGTCAGAAAATTATACTATACAGGCATATATTTACCTTTCTTCTCCGTTCGATTATTCAACCCAAGTTATTCTTGGGTCGGCAATAATTTCAGCTGACTAGAGTGAAAGACAAAATTAAAAGATATATAGCAATTTCCTCCCTCAAAGACTTATCAGAAATTATTTGGTTGGAATATCAGGTCTTGTGTAAACTTTTCAATTCTTTCTTTTGTTTGCTTCCAGTAGGGTCTAGCAGACTATTAGTCGGCACTGTTATATAGTCAATATTTGGATTTGCTGAGGACCAGGACAGGCAGTATGGGAACCATTTTACAAAGGTTTTCCTCCTTCCCAAAGGTTCCTTGCAATTTCTAGCTTCTCTCAATTCTTGTTTGTTCCAACTACTGCAGTCGAATATTATGACTAGTTTACTTTGTCAAAGCCAACCATCTTATAGAGAAAAAGACATGTTCGGCTTCCTTTTATAGACGTGTCATTTTACCATTCATTAACAAAATGTTTAATCCTTATTCCCAATGAACGTAGAATTTCAGAATCAAATAAACATTACTATTTATATATATGTACACGAAGGGATCTTTGAGGAAATACCATATCAGCCTAAAAGGCCAAAAAAAAAAACAAAAACCGTTAACAATAAAAAATGGTCATTTCCAAAAGCTTTCTTTCTCTTTTTCTTTTTGCCAATATTCTATGCCAAACATATTGCCTTGTCGTTGCTGCTGCTGAAACTAGAGAAGGGACACATGATACGTATATCCCTGTTCATATTGGTGCAGTTCTTGATCTAAATTCTGACATGGGCACCATGGCTAATGTCTGTATTTCTCTGGCACTGCAAGATTTCTACTCACTGCATTCAGAATATCAGACACGATTGATTCTCCACACTAAACATGCTCAGGAAGAACTGGATGTGGTATCCCAAGGTTAGATCACTGTGCCCTTTTTCTTTTTCTTTCTTTTTTTGTTAGTTTGGGAAGGGAAGCACATAACCAGGTGACAGGGGAAGTAGTACAAAGAGCTGTTTTCTTTCTTCAGCAAGAAAGCATAGAAATGATGAACAGCAATATTCTCATAATATAGAGCTAAAGATTTCTTCTTCTTTTCCTGAATGCAATTCAGCTCTGGAGTTGCTCAAGACTGAAGATGTTCATGGCATTCTAGGGCCACCAACGTTGATAAAAGATACATTTGCTGCAGAACCTGGAAGAAAAGCACAAGTCCCTTTTTTTTCCTTCACTTCTAGAAGTCAATCTCCTTCACAGGCCAAAAATCCATACTTGATTAGGACTGCACCGGACAACTCAAACCAAGTGAAAGCTCTTGCAAAAATCTGTAAATTATTCGAATGGCACGAAGTGACCATCTTGTATGAAGAAAACGACTACGGTGCCCAATTCATCTCTGAGCTAAACAAAGAATTATTAAGGGCAGATATTCAGCTGGCATACATGATTTCCGTTTCTGCATCAGCTGCAGATCATCATATTAAAGAACAGCTGCTGAATCTGACGACTATTCAAACTAGAGTATTTATAGTGCATACGAATGCTGCTCTTGGAAGTAGACTTTTTGTTCTTGCAGAAAGGGCTGAAATGATGAGCGAAGGCTATGCTTGGCTCATCACTGATAGCCTAGGTAACTTTCTGAATTCTCTTCAATCTACGGCCTTGGATTCCATGGAAGGTGTTTTAGGCATAAGGGCTCACATGCCCAGGTCAGAGAAACTAGAAAGATTCAAGGAAAGATGGAAGAAGAATATGCTACTATCAAATGCAAAGGCCGAGTTGAATGTCTACGGTTTGTGGGCTTATGATACAGTTTGGGCATTAGCAATGGCAGTTGAAAACATTAGACCAGTCAACGGTACCTTGTTGAACTTGAAAATTGGGGGAAATGAAGGAGACATTTTCAATCTCAGATTGTCAGAGTTTGGCCCTAAGCTTCTTGGAGAATTCAATAAAATTAGTTTTGTAGGTTTGAGTGGAACGTTCCAAATGATAAATGGGAAACTGAAATCTTCGGCCCTGGAAATATTTAATATCATTGGGACAGTGGGAAGAACAATTGGTTACTGGACACCTGAAGGAGAATTAACAAGAAATTTGGCTTCAAGTGGTTCTTATACATCTTCCTCAACTTCAATTAAGGAGCTTAAAACCATTGTGTGGCCAGGAGATTCCGTGAAAAAACCTTTAGGTTGGTCTATTCCTGCAAAAGGGAAGCTAAAAGTACGGATCCCTAGAAAATCTGGCTTCACTGAGTTTGTAAATGCTACAACAGATCCCGTGACAAACGAGACTAATCCCAGCGGGTTTTGTATAGATATTTTCCAGTCTGCATTGGAGTACCTTCCCTTTAAGGTTGAACCCGAATTCATTCCTTTTTCTCCCGAGGGAACTTCATACAGTGATTTCATTGGTTCTTTACATGACGAGGTTTGTTTTCTTTTTTCCTCATTATTTTGCACGAGTGATGAATGCAGCCTGAGTAAGGAAATGTAAATAGAATAAAGAACGTACCAATGTCTTTATATTTCTTTTGCTGATGAAATAGGATTCCGGCATCATGGTTGGAGACTTTACAATTTTGGCTGATCGAGCAAGATCTGTTGATTTTTCATTTCCATATTCTGAATCAGGAGTTGTTTGGGTGATAAAAAATCCACATAAAAAAAACATGTGGATTTTCATAAAACCTTTTAGATGGGATCTCTGGTTAACAATTCTTGCTACCTGTGTATTTATTGGAGTTGTCCTTCGAGTATTGGAGTATAATGCAAACTACGGTTCAGATTCTGATTCACTAAGGTCAGACAGGCATAAACTTGGCATACAGTTATGGTCTCCAATTGCTGTTCTTGCTTTCCCGGAAAGTAAGTTTTCAATTGAACCTTTCATGAAATAGTGTTAGATAATGAACAATTATTTGCCTACTTGATGATTCTTTCCAGTCCAGCTGAAATTGCCCCTTTTGTTGCCCAACAGGGAACATCGTGGTCAACAGCTGGTCAAGATTTGTGTTGGTTTTATGGCTGTTCATGTCTTACATCCTGATGCAGAGCTACACTGCAAACTTATCTGCAATGTTTACTGTGGATCAGCTAGACTTCCATTTTTCTCGCGATTACTACATTGGCTACCAAGTAGGTTCCTTTGTCAGAGAGTTTCTAATAAATCGTCTTCATATCAGTGAATCAAAGCTCAGGAACTACTCAAGTATTGAGCAGTACCATGAGGCAATGACTCTAGGTGGCAAAAATGGAGGAATTGATGCCATTGTTGATGAACTGCCTTATATGAAGCTCCTGCTGAATCAATACGGTTCCGAGTACAAAATGCATGGACAAAGATACAGATCAGATGGTTTAGGCTTTGTGAGTTGTCTTCCTCTGTGCCTGGTTATAGTAGGATCGATAAGAATAAACCTCAATACCTATATGTATGGTGAGGATGATTGTCAAGTAACTGATCATGAATACTGTCAAGTCCATAGTCGTGTTTCGAGAATAATGCAAATGACTGCATTTGTTCTTCATTTTGGAACTGATATGGAGTATTTGCGATGTTTTTGCAGGTCTTCCCCAAAGATTCTCGATTAGCTGTCTATTTTTCGAGGGCAATATTAGAAGTCATAGCAAGTCCAAACATGAGTAGAATTCAGGAAAGGAATTTTGGACCTGGATATTCTTCTGAAAATGAAAATCCAACCAATTCCATCAATAAGCAAAATAGTCTCACAGCTTATAATTTTGGAGGACTTTTTATCATAATAGGATCGGCTACGGCATTTGCACTATTCTGCTCAGTTAGACCAAGACTTGCTGGCCTGGCCACTCTTTACACCCGCAAAATCTTCTCCTTCCCGCCATTTGGAATGGATAATTTAATGGTACATTCTTCATCCAGTGAACAAGAAGTCCAGATGTCCACACAGATCAATGGGAACAATCCGGCAATACCAGAAAGAGATCATCATCAATCAGGGCAAGTGAATTCAGAAGTTTTAGCTGAAGACAGTGAATCTGATTCTGATCAGCAATCTGAGCCGGGATAATATATACAATACGTTAGTATACTAATAATTTTAAGAATTTTTTATTTGAAAAAAAATGTATTACATTCCATGGATAAATTTAGTTTACAATATTTTGAATGAGTGGACGTATATTTAATATGAGATGATTAATTTAATCTTATAACTATTTTATTTTTGGATTTCATAATTTTTTATGAATAACTAACTAGATCCATTTGCCTAACCAATTAGACCGAATTTCTGTTTTTATTATTTTAGGCAAATCATCGTTCATCAATGGATTCTTTCATTTCCCCAAATCCTAAACTCAATTTTATCCGATTGGATCCAAACCCAGCAAAAAATTTTTATATAACTTAACTAAAATTTATATCCATCTCAATCCAAACTCTAAGTTTCCGATCTTTCTTTTCTGTCCATAGCAATCGGTCTCATTCTTCCCAGTTCATCTTCGATTTTTTTTCCCCAGAATATCCCAGTGCCAAGAGGCTATTTCCAGGAGATGACATTTCTTGGAACACAGATTCTGCAATTCAGAACAGCAAAACACATTAAAAATAAATAAATAAATAAAAAATAGCCAATCCTTCTGATTCAGGAGACCTAGTCCTCAAAAGGTATCCTATCAAACTTATGAACTGGAGAATTACTGGAGGCAAAACAATCGAGATGCACATATTGATTAATACAACACAAAAGTGATAATAGGTGGGTGCTATGGGAAGGCGGCTAGTGACAAGCCCAACAAAGATCTAACTGGAAAAAAATAAAAAAATAAATTTAGAGAGAACACTCACCACTGCAAAGCTCTATAACAAAGAGACATATTCCTGTTGGCGGGTGAAGCCAAACCTACAGCATCCGAAGTTCGAGATTCAGGATTCAAAATTTGGGATTCGAGACTCGAGAGACGGATTTCGAGACAGACCAAGGAAGTTTTGAGATTCGAGATTCAGGATTCCGGATTCGAGAGAGGGATTTGGAGACAGACCAAGGAAGATTCGAGATTCGAGACTTGAGAGAGGAATTTCAAGACAGAAGAAAATATTTAAAGGAAAATTATGCAGAGAGAGAGAGAGAGAGAGAGAAGAGAATAGAAGAGAGAGAGGCGGGAAAAAGTGTAAAGAGAAGAAAGGAGAAGAAAAATCGAGGGTTTGATTTTTTAGTGAGAGTGCTCACTCCTTTTGTACTCTGATCTTGAGGAAAGATCATTTTCTATACCTAAACTCTTCTGTCTAGTGAAACTTTGCAGAGTGCCTCTACATGGAGACGTAGCCCTGATTGAGTGAAATTCAAAATCAAATCTTCTGTCATACTTGTTCTTTGTCTTCCTTGCTGTGAGTGATTCATTGCAGGTTTAAGAAGTTTGCACAAGAGGATAGTTATCCTAATAACTGGTATCAGAGCCTAGGGTTTTGGCTAATTGAGAACATCGAGGGTTTTTTGGAGAAGCTTGATTGAAAGCAAACGATATTGCAGATGATAAAATTAGTATTGATACTTTCGATAGGCAGGATTTCAGATGGTGTAAACTTCAAATCGAGGACTATCTCTATCAGAAAGATCTCTATCTACCACTTGACGGTTGGAAACCTGAGATGGCAGGAGAGGACCCGAAAGCAGAATCTGAATGGAAAGTCCTTGATCGAAAGGTGCTAGGTGCGATTCGTTTAGGATTAAGGAAGAAGACAAGCTACCACATAGCCAAAGCAAAGACTGCAAAGGAAGCCATGGATATTCTTTCGAATATTTATGAGAAGCCATCTACATCAAATCAGGTCTTCTTGTTGAAGAAGTTGGTTAATATGAAGCTATCTGACAGGGGTTCAGTACCAAAGCATATTAACAACTTTACACAGGTCACGGATCAGTTGGAATCCGTAGGCATAAAGTTGGATAAAAAGCTTCAGGCTTTACTATTTTTGTGTTCCCTTCTAGAAAGCTACAACACTGCAGTGCAGGGTACTTCAAGCACCACGAAGGATGGCTTGACTTTGGATGATGCTATGAGTCGCATCATGGATGAAGAGACTCGAAGGAAAGCCTCAGGTGGAGATGATTCTTCAGCATCCACGTCTTCTACGACATTGGCTGTGGAGAATCATGGACGAAGCAAGAGAGAGGAAATTCAGCAGGCGTGGAAGATCACAGTCAAGAGGAATTAGGTCGGGTGCAAAAGATAAGTGTTGGTATTGCCACAAAATCGGACACCGTTGGTTTCAATATGAAGCCTACAAGAAGAAGCTGCAAGATGAGAATCAAGGAGCAAATGTGGTCAGTGATGAACCCCTGCTTGAAAACTTGTGTTTGTCCGCAGGGTTTGACTCGACATTAGACAAGTGGTTTATCGACTCCGGTGCTTCTTTCCACTGCACCTCGCAGAGAGAACGATTTATTGATTATGTCAGTGGAGATTTTGGACAAGTGGTCGTGGCAAACGGACACACATGTCCTATTGTCGGAAAAGGGACTGTGATTGTGAATGTCTCAAGTGGAAGACGCCAAACCTTGCGTGAAACCAGACACATATCAGAACTGAAGAAAAACCTCATCTCAACCAGTGAACTTGACCAAGAAGGTCTAGTAACGACCTTTGTGTGGAGAGTGGAAGATAACCTCAAGAGCAAGAGTGGTTGGAAAGGGAAAACGTACAGGTACACTTTACCTTCTCCTGGAAGACAATATCAGGGATATGGTTGCAGCTACAGTAGCTACAGGAAATCTATCTACTCTTTAGCATCATCGATTGGGACATCTTGGTGAGAAGGGTGTAAAGCAGTTACACTCAAGAAAGCTACTTCCAGGATTGCAAAAGGTTGAGCTAGACTTTTGCCTTTTGCGAGAGCTGCATCTATGGAAAATAGAAGGCAGTCAGTTTTCAATTGAATGGTCGACAAAATAAAAGTCAAAAGTTATAGTTGGTTCACACTGATGTATGGGGACCAGCTCAGGAGCTCTCCTATGGTGGTAAGAGATACTTTGTTACATTCATTGATGATGCAACAACGAAGACTTGGGTCTATGCTCTCAACGAAAAATCAGAAGTCTTTGCGGTGTTCAAAGTATGGAAGACCATGGTAGAAAAGGAAACAGGCTATCAAGTTAAATGTCTGAAGTTAGATAATGGTGGTGAATACACAAGCAAGGAATTTGTAGAATACTTGTGTCAGCAAGGCATACATGGGTTGAAGACTGTTCCTAGAACTCCTCAAGAGAATGGTGTTGCTGAGAGAATGAACAGGACCATTCTAGAACTTGCAAGATGCTTGAGACTATGTGCAGGTCTTCCACTACACTTGTGGGCTGCTGCAGTTGATACAGTTGTTTACCTTATCAACAGAAGTCCATCTAGTGCGTTGGATATAGAAATACCACAAGAGAGATGGTCTGAAAAAGGGGTAAATTATTCCTATCTTAAGGTCTTTGGTTACATTGCATATGCTTTGATTGACAGGGAGTACAGGAAGAAGCTGGGTGCTAAGTCCCAAAAGTGCATCTTTATCGGATATGGTGGCAATGAGTATGGTTACAGACTTTGGGATTACGAGAATATCAAAGGCATTCGCAGCCGGAATGTGATATTCCATGAAGAAAAGATGTACAAGGATTGTCAGGAATGGAGAAGCCAAAGAATCAAAATATGTTGAGTTAGATACGGTGCTCGTAAAGAGGACTCCAGCAAATCAGAGTGCATCTGAAGAAGAGGTTCAAGATGAACCTATTATCAGTGAGGAGCTAGTTCAAGAGGAACACAATGATTCAGAGCAGACCAGCAACTTTGAAGAACCTGTTTTGAAGAGGTCCACACGTGTGAGAAAGCAGAAAGAAATATTTGATCCATCATCAAATATTGTTCTAAGCCATGCCTTGTACACAGATTCGGGAGAACCGGAGACCTATGATGAGGCAAAGAAAGATACATCTCACTTGCAAAGGGAGCTTGCCAACGAGATGAGCTCGTTACTTCAAAACAAAACCTAGGAGCTGATTAAGTTACCCGCAGGAAAAAAGGCCTTATTGAACAAATGGGTGTATAGGATCAAGAATGAAGCTGATGGGAGTATCAGACATATGGTCAGACTTGTAGTCAAGGGTTTTTCTCAGAAGGAAGGGATTGACTACCCTGAAATTTTTTCACCAGTAGTGAAGATGACATCGATAAGAGTCCTGTTGTGCATTGTTGCAGTGGAGGACCTTCATCTCTTGCAGTTGGACGAAAAAATAGCATTTTTACATGGTGACTTAGCTGAAGAGTTGTACATGGCACAACCTGAAGGTTTTGAGGTTAAAGGTAAGGAGCGCATGGCATGTCGCTTGAAGAAAAGCTTGTATGGCTTGAAACAAGCGCCACGACAATGGTACTTGAAGTTTGATGGTTTCATGGAAGAAA
>JAOXNR010000013.1:3351458-3365917 GCA_028571225.1 Parsonsia alboflavescens
ATTTATAGAGAAAGAGAGAGAGAAATCGATGAATTTCATCCTTAAACTATTTTTTACTTTCAACGTGGGTCTTCAATATTTTTTCTTACTGTTTTAGATCCCCAAACATTTTTTTTGATTTGTAGGATATGTGCTTTTATTAATTTGACAGGTCATTTTTTCAGGTCAAATTACCTACGATCCAAATTGAAATATGTTTAGGGACCTAAAATGTCTAAAAAATAAACTGAGGATTAACATTTCGAGTTAAAGTAGTTTAAGAATCAAATTTGTCGATTTGTTTAACAAAAATCTAAACTACTAACTATTTTATATATTAAGTCAACTAAATGCTAAAACCAATTGCTCATGATTAACTAAATTTAGAGCTTAATGGGATTTTTTTTTCTTTTGCAATATTTTTCAGAAGAAATGTTTATCTTCTAAATTAAAATGTTTTTTTTATTTGAATGTAGTAATTTAGATAAATTTCGGTAAAAAAAAAAAGTTTTAAAAAGACTTTTAAACGTTTTGATAATATTTTTTAATAAAAAATATTATAATTTTTTATTATATTAGTTATAAGATATTTAAGTTAAACTAATAGCATACAAATGTGTGATGAAGTGGTTCGAAGGTGAAATCTACATGATATAGATAGTGAATTCAACTTGATCTTACAGTATTCCTTTGTGAGTTGGCGTTCCTAGCGGACTTGAGATATAAAGCAGTTAGAGAAAGAATGAAAAGAAATAAGAGAAAAATAAAGCAAAAGAAAAATAGAAAGGATAGTGGATAATAAAATGAAAAAAGGAGTTTTAAATCTTATGTATCAATTTTTTTCCAAATTTTTGTAATTATACGTAATAAAAAAAATTAATAGAATATAAAATAATTAAGTTATAAAAAAGTAGAATATAAAGAGTTATAATTACATATTTAATTTCTACAATTCAAGGAAATAAACATTACAATAGTTATTATTATTATTTATTACAACTTATTATTGATACAATTTAAATTCCATCGATAACATTTCTCAATCACGCTATATAACAATCAATAGAAATTAAGATCAAATACGGTCTAATGTAGATGAGAATTGTGATTTTGAAAGATATTTGGGTCAAAAAATTAAAAAATATTATTATTTAATATTTATAGTATTTGGTTTGAATGATTTTAAATCACCGTTGAGATAATGAAATTACAAAGATTAGTTTCAAAAAGTATTTCAAAATTTGTATTTCAATTTTTTATATTAACAATGATTTCGTTAAATTTTTTATGTATAATTTAAATAAATATTTAGTAATATAATATTATTTAATATTTATATTTTGGTTTGAATTAAATCACAATGCAGACAATGCACATCCACCACGCATCGTGTGAGTTTTAAGACTAATTGTTTGAACAAAAACGGGGGATTGGATAAGTTGATTGAAAAATAAACTAAATTTTGTCATTTTTTAACTTTTTATAAAACAATCGAGCTAAATGATTTTTTTTTTTTTAATGAAGTGCTTTTTTTATAAAAATAAAAAAAACTCATAAATTTTTAATTTGTTAAGTTGTTTTTGTATTAAACAAATTAACAAATGTCATCTTAAAGTATTCTCATTCTATTTTTTAAACATTTTGAGTTGCTAGACATTTTTTGAGTTATAATGTGGATCCTTTGACCTAAAAAAATAACGTGATAAAATGACCTATCATACAAATAAAAAATTATCTAGGGACCTATAAAGTTAAAATATATATATATATTGAAGACCAATGTTAAAAGATGAAAAGAGCTTAGGGATGAAATTCATCGATTTACCATAAATAAATAAAAATGATTTCATGAGACATTTACTTCAACGTCTAAGGTTGACTTAACACTTGAGTATGGGAGACTTAACAATACACTCACTCTATATAAAGTGTATCAATGCTTTCCGCAACACTACCCAGGATATTATACTATGCAACTAACAATATTAAGTTCTAATCCAATTAAACATAATTGGATTGAGAAATATTAAGAAATGAGAGTATATACAATATACAACTTCTAATCATGGAACCAATGGGTTAAAGGGGATCAAGGAATGGACATGAATTTAGGGGAAGTTGGAGCCATTTGACTGATCACAACACAGAAGGTAAACTAACTTCCCTCGATGAGTTTCACAGTTGGGATTGCCCCTCATCAGATTCAAATGCTTTCGTGAACTTAGACCGGAGCATTTAAGTTTCCTTGCCCCAATCGATGAGGATCGGAGTCGGAGTTGGCCGACTCAAGCTCAGAATGTTGAGGTTCAATTTCTGCTGTATGAAATGGCGAAGAGGAGAAACAATAATGACCAAAGTTTTTCACATTGACAATGAATTGCTCCCCAACTGAAGATGAAAAGAAGAGGACAATTATCATTGTTAAACCAACAATGATAAAGAGTCCTAGAAATTCGTAGGTTCCGATTCCACCGGTTTCCTTAATGCGAGAATCTAGTGAATTTTCAGACGAATATCCAGGTCCAAAATTCCTTTCCTCAATCACAGTCATGTTTGGACTTTCTTTAACAGCCAAGACTGCCCTCGAAAAATGAGAAACCAATTCAGAGTCTTTAGGGAAGGCCTGGAGAAGAAGACATTGTTAAATGCTTCATCATTACTTTATTCTAACCGTAACATCAAAGGAGAACTCGGAATTTGCAGAGAGAAAAGAGAACTTACGAAGCCAAAACCGTCAGTTATATATATTTGTCCAAGCATTTTGTACTTGGAACGATATCGATTGAACAGGAGCTTCATATAGGGGATCTCGTCAACAATGACATCTATTCCTCCATTTTTGCCACCTTTAATCATTGCAGCATCATATTCCTCAACGCTTCCATATTCTCTGAGCTTTGACTCATGGATACCCCAACGCTTTATTAAGAGTTCCCTCACGAAGGAACCTTCTTGGTAACCGATGTAGTACTCTGGAGAAAATTTGAACTGCGATGGATCTTCAGTAGAATTTGCTGTTGCGTAGTTTCCACTGTATCCCTGTGACAAGAACCAAGTCATTATCATACATACACCGAATACAAATCTTGACCAGCTGCTTACCACCGTGTACCCTGTGGTCAGGAATAGAACCAATGTTAGCTATAATATTGCACAGCATCTGGTAGGCAATTCTTCATTGTCTAACTTGTTCTGGAGTATCATCAACCGATAGACTTACTGTCAGGAAATAAAAGAGCTCCAATTGGAAGCCATAAGAATCTAAGATGCTGTCTAAGTGGCCACACAGGATCTTGATTGTGGTTTGCTCTATACTCCAATCTCCAAAGGACCGCTCCAATACATGGGTAGGCAGCAAGAATTGTCACCCAAAGATCCCATTTAAAAGGTGCCAAAAAGCCCCATATACTCTTTACTTTTATATTCTTTCCCACACAAATAACTGTTGAATCCATGTATGGAAGCGAAAAGTCAGCTGATCGAGCTCGATCTGCCAGAATGGTAGTGTCCCCCACCATTATACTGAAATTCTAATTCATCAAACAAAAGACATGGATACAAGGGATTCATTAGTTCCTTGTTCGTATTATGTTCTGATGTTTACCCAACCATACATATTAACTGAAAGTAGAGATATCACCACAAACTAGGAGAGAAGGATGAATGAGAAGAAACCAACCTTGTTTGGTAGTGAACTAATAAGATCACTGTATGTAGTCTGCTTCGGATCAAAATACAAGTACTCCAGATCGAACTTAGGATGTAAGAGCTGCAATACAGAAAGGATGAAGTCCATACAAAACCCAGTAGGATGAATCTTCTTTGTCAGGGGATCTCTTGTAACATTTAAAAATTCAGTGAAACCAGTTTTATAAGGGATGATTACATTTAGCTTTGGCATTGCAGGAATGGCTCGACCTATAGGTTTTTCATATGAATCTCCAGGCCACAGAATTGTTTTGAGTCCTCTTCTAGAATGATCAGTTGAAGCCAGTTCCTGTGTTAGTCTTCCATCAGGTGTCAAGTAACCAATTGGTTTCGCACCTCCAACTGTTCTACCACCTGTCTGGACAATGTTAAATATCTCCAAGGCTGAAGATTTCAGTCTCCTATTCATCAGTTTGAAATTTCCGCTCAAACCCACAAAACTCGTGTTATAAAGTTCACCAAGTAGTTTGGGGCCAAATTTTGACAAACTGATATTAGAAATATCAGTTCTATTTTCTTGATTTTTCAACTTCAATAAGCTAGCATTAAGTGGTCTAACTTTTTCTACTGCCATTGCCAGTGCCCAAACTGTGTCATAAGCCCACAAACCAAAAACATTCAACTCTGCCTTTGCACTAGAGGATTTTGATAGTATCATATTCTTCTTCCATCTTGCTTCAAAGATTTCTAGTTTTTCTGACCCAGGTATATGAGGCCTTATGCCTAAAACACCTTCCATGGAATCAAAGACAGTGGAATCAATAGAATTCAGAAAGTTACCTAGGCTATCAGTGATGAGCCAAGCATAACCTTTACTCATCATTCCAGCCCTTTTTGCAAGAACAAACAGCCTACCTCCAAGCCCAGCATTCATATGCACCACAAATACCCTAGTTTGAATAGTCATTAGGTTTTCAAGTTCTTTCTTAATATGATGATCTGCAGCTGAAGCAGAAATGGCAATCATGTTTGTCAACCGAATATCTGCCATTAGGAATTTTCTGTATAGCTCAGAAGTAAATTGGTTACCGTAGTCAGTCTCTTCATATAAAATGACCACTTCAGGCCATTCAAATCCTTTGAAGATTTCAGAAAATCCTTTGAAGTGATTTGAGTTATCTGGTGTTGTCCGAATGAAGTAAGGGTTTTTAGCATGTGGAAGAGATTGACTTCTAGAAGTAAAGGATATAAGAGGGACTTGGGCTTTTCTTACAAGTTCTGCAGCAAATGTCTCTTCTGTCAATGTTTGTGGGCCCAGAATGCCATGAATATCTTCATTCTTCAGTAACTCCAGAACTGCAATACATTCAGAAAACACAATCCTCGGCTTTATATTATGACATCATTGCAAACTATTGATCGCTTCTATGCTTCCTATCTTGTCAATCAAGGGAACAATGTTTCATTTCCTTTTTATGTTGCCTCTTTCTTTGCCCTCTTTTAATCTCAATCTTTTAATTGTTCTTCTGTCTCCTAACAAATTTCTTAAACCAGAAACTTGTGATTCTTAACATAGGATAAAAGACAGATGGTGTACCATTATAGATGTTAGAGGAATGAAGAAATATTTATTTTCCAACTTCAGTACTGCGATGCCAAGTTAATTATATACCAAACCAACCATGAAGTTAACACAATCAAATTTGGTGCAGAGGCTTTGCTATTCAGAAAGACATGATCAAGCAAAATCCATTTTAAGATGGGTGTGACACGAAGTTCTAGTATTGAACCAGACTTAACTAGTTTCGAGCAATCAACAATTCAAAAGAGAAATATATATGCATACACACACACATACATGCCAAAGTCCAGGAGAAAAATTTGAGTCTAAACGAACCATAATTCCCGGTAATGCTTCAAGAGATATTCAGACTCTGAGCAAGTGCTCTGAGGAATACAAAACAATAATTAATCTATGTGTGCAGAGCTTTGAAGAATACAAAACAACATAATTCATCTTTGTCTGTGTGTAAAAAACTGAGAGCTTAACCAAGACTAACATTCAGTTGCAGCAATATTTTGAGTATCAAAAGCATATTAATCTAACCTTGAGAAACCACATCCAGTTCTTCCCGAGCATCCTTGGTATGGAGAACTAATCGTGTTTCATAATCAGAATGCACAGTATAGAAATCTTGGAGTGCCATAGAAATGCATACATCAGCCATGATGCCTATGGTTGAATTTAGATTGAGAACCACGCCAATGTGAACCGGAACATAAGTTAGTTCTCCGGCTGAATTTGGTCCATCTCTTCCTACTGCAGCTTCAATGTTCCAAGTAAGGAATTGAATGCTGTAAAAAAGCAATAGAAAACTTTTGAACATGATCATTCTGAATATTTAGTGGCTCCTACACTCCTGATTTTCATATTAGCTTCTGCATTTCTTGGGCTGAATGGCAAATGATCCCCAGCTATACATACCGGTTTACTTTAAGACTGAAATTCGAAACTTTATAAAAATTGGATCAAAAGTTTACTTAGTGGAAGATGTTAAAATTCGGCAACCATTTCATATGTGTATATATATATTAAAGGACAAGGGTGAACCAAAAAGTCGTACATTTCTTGCTCTCCATAAGAAGGTTGATTTGGACAAACTAAACTAATATTATTCAAGTGCAGGACACTATATTTAATAATACAATCTCAAAGTACTTGGAAAAATGTAAGAGGGGCTGAGGGATCAAGAAATTTCTTGGAACATTCAGAGAAAATCAGCTGCAAAAAACACTCTCTTGCATGGATTAGGAAATTCAACCAAAGAATGGTCTTAGAGAAAAAAATGAAAGGGGTAGGTAACACGGCCAACCGTCAACCACATCTACCCATACAAGAAATCAGAACAAAACATGGTTTTCCACTCTTGACAGGATAGTCAGCTAAAAGCACAACGCGTTCACCATTTTAGATCCCATATAATTTAATATAAGAGATCCATCAAAATCCCATTAAAGATTTTCTTGTAATTTAATTTGTTTAACTCCTCTTACCCTTCTCAATCACCCATAAAGGGTCAACGAATCTATATTGCCAAAGCAATTCTTCTCAGAAAACAAAACCCGAACATCTCGGCTGCTTCTTTTTAGTTTCTAAATCTTACTGGATTATTTAGTTTAATTACCAACAAAACTCATAATTTTAATACTTGAACTACATTCTTAGGAAACAGAACACTGACGGAAGGACTTCATATTAAAAAAAAACACTAAAGATGACTTCATACATATATATAAAATATTAACCCATAGAATTGAAAGAGTTCTATTTGTATCCGAGAACGAGAAAATGATGAAAGTCAAACATTGAATCAGTATTCCCTAAGAAAGGACAAAAAGTCCATCGATAACTTCTGTACCCGTAAAATGCCATAACTGACCTTTTGGAGGCGTAAATATGAGGCTTAAATTTTTTTTTTTACCGTTGGATGAGGGCAGTGAACCAGGAAACCTTACCAGTCTAGAGCGCTAATTTGTCAATGGAAGAACACGGCCATCTGAGTGCAATTGTTGAATTACAGCCCCCTGAAATTTCCTGGCAATTCAAAAACAGAAGAAAATAAACCTTTTTGAACTTCCTATCAATTGCTCCGAAGCTGAAAACGATGTTTAATTTTAATACCAATCTTCTGCATATTTGAGTAAAATTTTGAAGAAAGAAAAAACTTCGTGAAGAAGGGAAATCTCCCCAACCAGCACACGGTCATCGATCGGACTGTCCTTCGTCAACACTTGAAATGAATAAGCCAAAGCCATCATCAAGTACAGCCACAACACCAAATGAGATCTTCTACCGTAGCCCACAATGAACCATATATTCATTCACACAATGCATTAACCATTCCAAAGAGAGACATGTCAAACTCGATCAATTCCCACGTTACCTAGCTGTAGAGGAAACATACAGGTCAAACAAAAGACCAAAAAGATGAAGATTTTCGTCAACAATAGCGCCAAATTTCTACCTCATCTACAAGAAAAAATTAAGGCTTGATGAACTCTTCATAACAGTACACGTATTTCTTTTAATTTATTCCACAATTTTAAACATTCATACATTTTATGTAGAAATAAATTACTTATCCATTAACTAAATTATGAATACAATCAGGTAAGTGTTTTTTAACCAGACCAGACACATAAAATTCTTTGAACTACCTCTAAAGAATTACACTAAATAGTTTTTTTATTAAATGTCGCACATGATCTATAAACTATTTTGTTTTTCTAAGTTTGGTCCATTATATTTTTTTTTAATCTTTTTTTATCATCCACAAATTTTAATATGATAACTTTGATTTTTTTTTTTTTGTTATCAAACTTTTTTTTTTTTTAACAAATTTAATCATTTTTACGAAAAGCATATTTTAAACTATTTTTAAAGGGAATGACAAAGGTATTTTTGATATTTCAATTTTTTTTTTCCTTCACCTTAGAAGGTTCGAGTATAACTTGTTAGTATGTAGGAAAGAAAAAACTTTAAATATAAAAAATACCCTTATCATTCTCATTAAAAAATAATTTAAAATATGCTTTGAGTGAAAATTATCAAACTTGCCAAAAAAAAATTTTTATGATAAAAAAAAGACAAAATAAAACAATATGGACCAAAATTAAAAAATCAAAATAGTTCATGGATTAAAAGGTGCCAATAATTCATAGTTTATTTGAGCACATTTATAAATTATGTCTACTAATGACAAAAGGTATGATAATTTATTTATTCTCATGAGCTTATCTAAGGTGTATTTGGTAATTTGGTCTTTTAATCTTTTTAAAAAATTTTATGTCCTCTTTAATTATTTTAATCCTTGAAATTTTTTACTAACCTTTTTTTTTTTGGTCTTTTTACATGAATATGGGAAAAAAAAAATGACGAATTCTGATGATTGTGGTCTATTTTAAACTGTTTTGTATAATTTTTCCGTTGTTTCAATAGTCTTTTTGTATGTTGTTTTGTATGATTAATTTTTTTTTTTTTTAATAATTAATACTAATGTATTGAATATAAAATATTACTCTCCCAATTGGAAATTGAATGTTCATATTTCTATTTTGAATTATCTAGAAATGAATATTCTATTTTCTAAATTAGTTAAAATTTTGTTAAGAAGTTGATTTAATTAAGTGTAAACTGAACTAAGTCAACTAATTTTTTTAAAATTTGTATGAGTCAAAATGAGACATTTAATTCCAGACAAAGAGAATATAATTTAAAACAAATAGAATTTCAAGCATAAAATAATTTTACCTGTGATAAAAAAATTTGGTTCAAGTCATAAATAAATAACATAAATGTTACTTGAAATACTATATTACAATTTATAAGTTAATAGTTATCATTTTAACAAAATTAAAGAAATATTTATTTTCTTAAAATATCATTATTTAGAATTTTAATTAAACTAATAATATTGTTTTAAGAAAAGAAAAATATATGAGTCTTATAGTAGAAAAATCAATAAATACATAATAAATTAACAACAATAATTTTTATTTAATGGCAATAAAATTAAGTTCAAATAATTATAAACCTGGTAAAATGACACCACCCACGGGTACATATTCTACGGGCCAGTTGCCCGTTGATTTTTTTTTTCTTGGAATCTCGTATCTTCCAAGAAATTTCTTATTCCGGAGCTGCTCTTATAGTTACAGATTGCGTCCGGCAATCGAAACAATACTCTTAGTTTATTTTGTCCAAATCAACCCAGCAACCAGTGTACGACTTTTAGTTCATTCGTTCCCTATTTCTTGTCTTTTATATATTATATATATATTTATCGCAGTCTTCCTTATGAACCCTTTAATCCACCATTATCAAGTTTGGAATTTCATTGATAAAATTAACGCAAGTGCAGAAGCTTCTTAAGGATGTTTATCAAAGGGTTTGTATGGTTTCTTTGTAGCATCCAATTTCTTGATTGGAATGTTGATGCTGCTGCAGCAGGAAATGATGAACAACAATATGTACATGTTCCTATTGGGGTGGTTCTCAATCTGAATTCAACCATGGGTACCATGGCTGATGTCTGCATTTCTATGGCACTTCAAGATTTCTATTCGGAGCACTCAGATTATCGGACACGCTTGGTTCTGCACACTAGAGATGCTAAGGATGAATTTGATGTGGTGTCTCAAGGTTAGATCAATGTGATTTTTTTTTTGATAATTCAAAATATTGCTGCTACTCAGTCTTGGTCCGAATATAGCTTCTGGAAACAGAGATTGAATTTGAATCAAATAAAGAAAGAAAGAAAGACGAAACTGATTCAGAGTTTGAAATTCCTTTTCGCTTCTTCAAATTTTTTTAACATCGCTTAGCCTGTTTGGCCCCAAATTTGATTTATGGGAAAATTCTTGATTGGTTGAATGATATTTGATTGATGTATCAAGACTCGAGAATTACACCTGTTCTCTGCTATAAAGTTGGAGAATATATTTATGTGATGACATGAGAAACGAGTACTTCCTTGTCCGACCTATGTTTTTAGAATCTGAATTTATGATCTCAGAGAACCCTAAAGAAACAGAGAAATTTTTCACTTTTTGATTGGATATGAAGCATAGATATTTTGAATGATTCTTAATGGGGCAATATTACAAGTTTGGTTTCTGAATGCCAATGCAGTTCTGGACTTGCTGAAGAATGAAGATGTTCATGGCATCCTAAGCCCACAAATATTGGCAGAAGACAGATTTGTTGCTGAACTTGGACGAAAAGCTCTAGTACCTCTCATTTCCATTACGTCTAGAAGTCAATCCTTTTCACATGCTAAAAACCCTTACTTCATTCGCACTACACCAGATAACTCAAACCAAGTGAAAGCTCTTGCTACAATCTGCAAAGCATTTGTTTGGCGTGAAGTGGTCATTTTATATGAAGATACTGACTATGGAAACCAATTTACTTCTGAGCTATACAGGGAATTCCTGGAGCAAGACATACAGTTTACGGACACAATTGCTGTGCCTGCATCTGCTACAGACAATCATATCATGAAAGAACTGGAAAATCTGATGACTACTCAAACTAGGGTGTTTATAGTGGATATGGATGTTGTGCTTGGAAGTAGGCTATTTGTTCTTGCAAAGAAGGCTGGAATGATGAGTGAAGGTTATGCTTGGCTTGTTACTGATACACTTGGTAACGTTCTGAATTCTATTGATTCCACTGCCTTTGATTCCATGGAAGGTGTTTTAGGCATAAGGCCTCATGTACCTAAGTCAGAAAAACTCAAAAATTTCAAAGAAAGATGGAAAAAGAATATGATATTAACCAAATCTGCAAGTACGAAGGCCGAGTTGAATGTGTATGGTTTGTGGACCTATGATACAATGTGGGCATTAGCAATGGCAGTAGAAAACATGATACCAGTTAACAACAGCTTCTTGGAAATGAATGATGGAGAAAATGGACATGATATTGCCAACCTCACATTGTCTCTTTTTAGCACAAAACTTCTTAGTGAACTATATAATACAAATTTTGTAGGATTGAGTGGGAAGTTCCAATTGATACATGGGCAACTGAAATCCTTAACCCAGGAGATATTCAATGTCATCCTGACAGGGGATAGAATAATTGGCTATTGGACTCCTGATGGAGGAATGACTGGGAAGTTAGCCTCATCTGGTGATAGAACTTACACAACTTCCCCAAAAGAACTCAAAAACATTTTGTGGCCAGGAGATTCGGTGAAAAAGCCTGTAGGTTGGTCTATTCCTTCAACACTGAAGGTTAAAGTAATGATTCCTAATAAAACTGGTTTCACTGAATTTGTCAATGTTACTAGAGATCCTTTGACAATGCAGATTCATCCTTCTGGGTTTTGTATAGATATTTTTCAATCAGTATTGCAGCTCTTACCTTTTAAGGTTGATCCCGAGTTCCATTCTATTGATGGACCAATTGATGATCATCTTCGGTTTCTATCAAATGAGGTTGGTTTCCACTTGCCTCTCTTACAAAAATCATGCTTTCGGAAGAAATAAAGAACTAACTATTCCAATGTTATCTTTATCTTTCTTTTCTTGATGAGGTAGAGTTTTGATGTTGTGGTGGGAGATACAACTATTCTGGCTGATCGAGCACAATATGTTGATTTTTCACTTCCTTTTTCTGAATCGGGAGTTGTTTGGGTGGCAAAAAGTAAACAAGAAAAGAATATGTGGATTTTCATGAAACCTTTTAAATGGGATCTGTGGGTGACAATTTTTGCTACATTCACACTTACTGGAGTAGTCATTAGAATATTGGAGCGTGGTGCAAAACGCAATTCAGATCTTGTGGAGCCTCATGGAAAGCAGCTTGGCATGCTCTTTTGGTTTCCCATTGCAGTTTTTGCTTTCCCAGAAAGTAAGTTGTCGACTAAAGCTTATTTCAATTAAATTTGTGATTTAACCAAAAAAAAGGTCACTGGAGGTAATAACATTTTTCTTGTTCTCTCGATTTTTATTTTATTCCATAAACTTCAAACCATTGCTTACTCAATCTTCTGCAATCACATTATGATTAGTTAATTTTGCTGCCAACAGGAAAGATGGTGACCAGTAGCTGGTCAAGGTTTGTGTTGGTTATATGGCTGTTCACTGTTATGATTCTGGCGTCAAGCTACACTGCAAACTTAGCAGCGCTTTTGACTGTAGATAAGTTAGACTTCAGATTTTCTCAGGATTACTATATTGGCTACCAAAAAGGTTCCTTTGTCAGAATGTTTTTAATAAAACATCTGAATATCAGTGAGTCAAAGCTCAGGCAGTACTCAAGTATTGAGCAATACGATGATGCAATGAGTATAGGTGGCAAAAACGGAGGAATTGATGTCATTGTTGATGAGATTCCTTATATGAAGCTGTTTCTCAATCGATATGGTTCCAAGTACAGAATTCTTGGGCCAAGATACAGGATGGAAGGTTTAGGCTTTGTAAGTTCTCTCTTTTTATTCCCTGTTTTCCACCTCCACTTTCTGTGATTGTGAGCTAGTGTAGTTTGATGTTGCAGCTGGTTACAAGAAGAGTTAATTGAACACAACATATGTTGGAGTAACTTATAGAAATCATAATTAGGTAATTTACTAGCCACGCTCTTAGTTTATCCACAATTGTGATTCTGATTTCTCTAGTTGCCATTATTGACTTCCATGTAGATAAAACTGCCAAAAAGAGTGGACTTCAATTTTTTGAGGAACATCTTTTCTTTCTATGCAAGAGAGCAAGTCGACCATGTTTTATTAGTAATCTGATAACTTGGTATCTTTGGTAATTGTCTTGCTGACTGCATCTCGTCAATTTCCGTATTACAAAATTAATATTAAAGTATTTGAAATGTTTGTCCAGGCCTTCCAAAAAGACTCTCCTTTAGTTGGTCACTTCTCGAGGGCAATTCTAGCAATCACGGAAAGTCCAAACATGACCATGATTCAGGAAATGAATTTCGGACCTGGGTATTCTTCTGAAGATCTATTCCATTCCAGCATGCGTAGCTCCCTTACAGCCTACAATTTTGGAGGACTTTTTCTGATCACTTTATTAGTTTCTATATCGGCCCTGTGCATCTCTGTAACCTCTGTAGGACCAAAGCTCATTTGTCAGGCAGCAGGTTATGGTCTGCAGAGTCTCTTCTCTTTTCCCCAACACACTCTCAAATATTCCAGAAGTGATTCAGAGATACATCTCGATGATTCAATGATATCTCTTGACGATCCTGTTTCCTCTGAAGTAGTTATGATGCCCGAGAAGAAGGTACAAAATGATCCAGCCATGCCTGACATTGATCATCAACAAGGGCAAAGGAGTGAAGAAGATCTGAATCTGAGTAATCAAAGCAATGAAACTCAGAAACCTCAGCATGGAAATGTTGAATTTCGATAAATCAGTTTGTGGAGCAGCATGCAGTGCACGTAAGGAAAACGAGTTTGATCTAGTGTAAAATATGTCTTTCAAACCATCACACTTGGACTTGCTTTCCTTCTTGAATTTTGTGTGAGGACAAAATCATGTGCAAATAATGTTGTATATGTGTATGACAAAGTAGATTTTTGTCCAAAAACCTTCCATTCTCTCTCACCTACATGCCATCAACATCTTGGGTGCCTTGGCCTGGAATGTTCTTTTGCTTACTTTTTCTTTAAAAATGTTAAACCTTTTTAAAATATTATACACTCAAGATAGATCAAAAATAATAATAATAAATAAATGATGTTTTAAGTAATATCAAAAGATTAGAAAAAATGTGGCATTTTTATGTATTTTTATTTGTCATAAAGTTTTAAGATATGCATAGGAATTAGACAAAATATTGAGTGAAATAAAAAAATTTAAAAAAAAAACTCAGAAAAAAGAAAAAGGAAAAATAAAAATAGAAAAACGAAGGAAAATGAAAAAGAAAGCAGTAACAGTACTTTGGCTTTCAATTAATTGGATGAAGAAAAAGAAAAAATTGGCATGAATATCAACTTTTGTGCATAAAATTATAATTGGATGGAGTAGTAAGCAGATCAAGATGTATACAAATTTATAAATCCCACAATCCCAAATTAATTTGTCATTTAATGATTTTTTGGTAATTGTAACTTATGTATTTTGGATTATTTCAATAATGACATGCGTAAGAAACAGCTAATTTGTGACAAATCTGACAAATCCGGAGAGGGAGAATTTCATTGTTTAGTTTGAATTCTTTAGAAATATTACATAAAATATAAAATAATTAAACGAACTTTTAGACAATTGAAAAGGATAAAAACTATAAAAAAAAAAAAAAGGGGGGG
>JAOXNR010000013.1:3366017-3380445 GCA_028571225.1 Parsonsia alboflavescens
AATTTTTCTTTTTTTTTAGACTTGTTTTTGTGGGGGTGGGTTGGTGGGGGGCGGGGGTGGGAATGCTATTGGGGTGGATGTGGCAGCACATGACCTCTTCTACCAAACTTACTTTTGTCCATTGCAGCTTATAGAGGGAGGGTTCTCTTGGCTTATGTAACAAGACAATTTGACATAGATGTCACTACCTTTGCTTATCCCTCAAAGCACCCAACCAGAAACACTTAATTGTTATCCGAAAGTACACTACTTTATGGGGAGAGACATTGTAAGGCAGTTCTTCACTTGCAACAGTAAAAGTTGCATTATGCTTCTTAAACAAGAATATTTGAATGAACTAAGGTGGTCTCACTTGTCCAGTAGCTATAATAATTTTGTTTCTCCAATACATATATATTTGATGAGTTTGTCATTTCATTGTGGACATGATCAGTTAAAGAAAACATAAAGAACATACTACTCAATTCCAATCCCAAATCCACTTCTGTTTCCTATCCTGCTCTTAATAGAATTTCAAATGATCCCATCAGCGCCTACTAAAATTCTTGTTGGCATATCTCTAGATGCTGAAGAAAGCAAAGAATTGCTCTTGTGGGCTATCAATGTTTTGGCTCAGCCAAGTGACACTGTGGTGGCCTTACATGTTCTTGGTCAGTATTTATATTTCCATCGGAATCTTGATATTTAATTTGTAAAATCTAATTGTAGCTGATCAAGTTTGAAATGTGTAATAGTTAATTGTTTTTAACTTCAAGTGATCAAAGTAAATACGTTAGGGCCTGCGTTACATTTACTACATTCTTATGAATATTTGGAATTTGATAGAAAACTTAGTTTGCATGCTATAATGCTAACAATGTTGTTTGGTAAACAGAGGTAGAGACCAACAGCAAACATGTCGAAAGAAAGAAAGAGGAGAACAACAAATGGCTATCAATTCCCAAATATCAGAAGCAAATTCGCCAGGCGAAAGCCTTTGCCATTTCCATTATGGGTGAATTTATAGAAACCTGCCAATCTAAGCAGGTGCACAACTTTGATCAACTGTTAGAACCTTACAAGATATATTTTCTTCATATCCTGAGCCTTTAGACATTTTTAAAATTTACATATCACATGTTCAGGTGAATTTGGAAGCCAGGGTTGGCTTTAGCTCCAGTGTTGGAAGAGGTCTTATTAGGGAGGCAAAAACCATTCCATCAGATTTTCTTCTCATAGGAAAAAGAAACCACTCTAACAAGTAAGGAAACTTCTCTTCCTTTAAAATTTTCTAGGTGGATATGTAAGAAATTACATATTTTGTTTTTGCAATTAGGCCACCCCGCAGAATTAGAAGATTTTGCTGTGAGCATGTTCCAGTTGGCTGTTCACTGGTACTGGTTGGGACATGTAAGATGTCAGAAAAAGATTTTCGGTCCAGTTCCATACACACAGGTCTGTTGTGCAAATAACCAGAGAACTGATGGTTTATCATTGATTGCACATTTTGATATGTTTATATTTGGCAGATTTTCATCAATCAAGCTCAAGATGGTTAGAGAAGGAGAGTCAAATGTGCAATTTCGCTTCATCAGATGATGAATCTACCTCAAAATCTGAAAGAGAAAAATGTTCCCCAAGGACAGTGCTTGAGGCCTATGAAAGAGAATCACAAGGCACGGAAGAGGATGCTTCTAGCTATGAGGAATCCATCATCAAAAGGTCTCCAATTGATTCAGAGCAAAGAGGGCAAGTATCCTGGAAACCAATGTCGCCACTTAAGCGCATCTCATCTTTCTTTTCTTCATCATTTGATTGGAATGCAAGGAAACGAAATGATGGCTTCCACGACAAAGAGAAGAATCTACCTGCATTTAAGTGTTTCAACTATGCACAAATAGCAAATGCTACAAACAATTTCCACCAAGGTCAAAAGAGTGATGTCTGATATTGTTGTCTGCTGGTGATAATTAATATTTCCTTTAATAGGGCTGTGCAGGGATTCCATGTCTGTTCTTCTTTTGAAATCTCTGATCACCTTTTATGAATTTAGATTTCTAAGAAATTACTCGTGAAATCATCAACTGTCTTCTTGTAATGCAGAGAATATGGTGGGACAAGGAGGATATTCTGAGGTGTATAGAGGTGACCTTGAAGATGGACGCAGCATTGCAGTAAAGCGTCTAACAAGGGATGGTACAAATGCAGAAAAGGAAAAGGAGTTCCTTATGGAGCTAGGCATTATAGGACATGTT
The DNA here is from genome assembly GCA_028571225.1 of Parsonsia alboflavescens. Lineage (NCBI taxonomy): Eukaryota > Viridiplantae > Streptophyta > Magnoliopsida > Gentianales > Apocynaceae > Parsonsia > Parsonsia alboflavescens. The sequence continues at coordinate 3,368,252 of JAOXNR010000013.1, forward strand.
AACCACCCTAACACAGCAAGCCTAGTTGGGTGCTGTGTTGAAAATGGTCTATATTTGATCTTCAAGTTCTATCCAAATGGAACTCTAGCATCAGCACTTCATGGTATATGACAAAATTTGCAACTTGTACCAATTTTTAAGTTGAGGTTTCATATTTCTTGCAATCAATGAACTCATCAAAGCCTCATTGTCAAATTATGCACTACTTTGAAACTGACATTTGGAGTCTGTGGTTAAGGATAGGCCAACCCCTTTTGTTGATGAGTCCTCTTGTGGTATCATGCAGTTCACTGACATTGTACAACAGTTTTTGACCTTGGTTTTTCTTATCTTCTGTCCCCCCTTTCAGGTAATCCAAGCAAGTTGCTTGACTGGCCAGTTAGATACAGAATAGCCCTTGGAATTGCTAGAGGTTTACATTACCTACATAAATGTTGCAAACATCGTATAATACACCGTGACATAAAAGCATCAAATGTTCTCCTAGGTCCAGATTATGAACCACAGGTACAACACTGCTTCTTGCTGTTAGTTGCCCACAACAGAATTTTTCTGTATGAGTCCGTTTCACTGAAATGCTTCCATGCTTGATATCAGATTTCAGATTTTGGGCTTGCAAAATGGTTACCTAACAAAGTGACTCATCATGCTGCTATTCCTATAGAGGGTACATTTGGGTACTTAGCTCCAGAGTACTTCATGCATGGAATTGTTGATGAGAAAACAGATGTCTTTGCTTTTGGAATCCTCCTTTTAGAGATTATAACAGGAAGGTTACCTGTTGATTCATCCAAACGACACCTGCTTCTTTGGGTAATGCTTAGTTTCTGCAACAATTGTCTGTACAAGTAACTAAACACCACTGATCTGCGAAAACATACAGTCCCATATTCACTTACAAAAGGAACAGTTAAGAAAGATATAAAATCTTCTATACACATCTGCACCTTTTGAGAATTGACTCTCCTTTATGAATCACTAGATATTGTTGAAAATATAAGGGCATCGCATTAGCGATTATGATAGTTTACTGCTTTTGTATCTTCTTTACCAAAGAGACATGCTTATCAGGCTAAGCAAATTATGAATACTTGCCGAGTGGTCTAGAGTGGCATATTGCTTGAAATCATGAACTGAAGAATTGTGATACACAACAACTTAAGATCAAAGTACTTCTCTTGAACAGGTGAAACCCTTAATGGAGTCTGGGAAGTTAAAAGAACTGGTTGATCCAAAATTGGAAGATAAATATGATATGGATCAACTGCACAGACTGGTGCTAACTGCTTCATATTGTGTCAGGCAAACCTCAATATCTCGCCCTTCAATGCCTCAGGTATGTCCCTTAACTTATCTTGCCTTCTTAATCTGATTTATCCTAACCCCTTGGAATGTAGACTTATTTTGCATAACTGACACAGTCCTTCCTTTTACTTTACCTTTCATTTGATGCAGGTTTTGGAACTCCTAACGAATGGGAACAACTCTGAAGTATCTCGAAGTTTTAGAATACCAAAATTTACAAGTGATGAGATGGATGATTATTCCTTGATTTATGGCTATGAAGTTCCATCAGATATTTCTTTAGAGGACCTTGAACAAGGTGTTCATAGCTAGGACCTCTTCTTAGCATTTTGGATTTTTTCTTGTTCTTTCTTCTTTTTCTCCTTTTCTTTGGCCCTGATGTAATTTCCAATATAACCAACAATAGCTGTTACATATAGATGACAATGTCGTCTATGCATAAAGTGTAGGAACATAGATGACTATACCATGTAATGAAGTTTGATCCACAGAATAAGGCCAATAATGGGTAAAATGCCAATATATGAAAAACTCTTTTTGCCCCTTTCTGTGTTTCTGCCTCTCTGATTTAGAATGTGGCAATTCTTTGTCATAAACTTAGTGCAGAAACAAGTTCTCCACTCAATTACATTATGCATGAATAAGTCTCCTATATAACGAGCACTTTCAGATCCTAAAACAATAGATCATTTAACTATTACTTCATGTGTCCTTAATTATAAGTTATTTGAACTCATTTTCTTTATCCCTTATTATAAATCATTATTGGTAGTTTAATGGATATTTTACTCTCTCTTTTTTCCAATATTACCCTTGCTCTCTCCCCAAAAAATATCTTCCTCTCTTAACCATCTTTTCCCTATGGAGTATTTTGGGGAAAAAACTTAATAGTGATAAAATAACTACAAACGACTTATAATTAATGACAGAGGAAGTATCAAACTGCATCACAACACCAGATCTGGACAAAGTAATAAAATAGCATCAAAGTTACAAAATCCCTTCAAGTACTCAACTTCTGTGACAATGCAAGACAAGAAAACAAGAGATCTTTTTATTAGTCTTTTAGGAACCTAACCATGGGAGGCAACTAGTAGATAAAAAACCAGCCTGGAAAACAGATTTCACCGTTCCAAAATGGTTTGCAATTACATGCAGAAAAGACCGTCTCCTCTGTCCTTATTGTTCGGACACAAATACATACAATATAGTATAAACAAAGTTCAAGCAAATGACCTCTTATTCCATTTTGAGAAAAATCTATAATCAATACTACAATATCGCCAAAAGTGGGGTCTGCCTTGCAATAAAAACTATAGCGCAGTTTAGTGGGATTGGTAGTTAAGACTAAGAGAGAGATCAAAATGACTAGAGATATTTTGAGTTAGTGTCTTTCAAGCAAGGGGAAATAGAGTGAAAAAATATAAACACAAAAAGGCAAGTGGACAAAAGAAATCAATAGTCGGGGGATTTCGGCAAGTTGACTGGGACAACAATCTAAAACAGAGAGATCTGGGACTGGGATTGCTTCAAATTCTTCTGCTTCTACTGGTACTCGACAAAGGGGTCACCATCTTTAGGGGGTAAAGGGGGACCAATGGTACACGTGAAGTTCATGCGCTTGAGGGACCAATATGATCCTCTCCAATGGAGCCCTTGAAGTGACTGTTTGCTTTTCCTTCTTCAATTCATATCCAAGCAAAATAAATACGACTGTCTCTCTCGACTTGGAATCTCTGGAGCGCTTATGGCCATTACTTCTGATTGTCTGTTTAAACTAACTAGCTAGTTTTCAGATAACCTTAAAGACAAGTCCACCTTATAAGGGTTAATAATTATACTTATCATTCAATGTGTTGAAAGAATGGAGGGTTAATTAATATGGACCCGTTCTTACTCGAGACAAAAGTACTGTTGTATTTATACTGTTAACTTTCTTTTCTACCTTTGTGTTTATTAATATCGGGGTAAATTTTTTGCAAAAAGAAAAAACCACTTTTAATTTAATATTAGTGCATTTGTTTTTGTTTTTTTTTCTTGAATCATCTTCGCTTCCTCAATTACTTCCTTCTTATTTCGATATCAAGATCTTTTGTTCCAAGATGTTACTATTTATCATCAAACTAGTAAAATTTGACACTTAAGTTAATATAATGTTAATATCTATATTAATATTATTGTCAGCAAAATTTAAGAATAATAATATACTTTTACTTTTGAAGCTTGAATAGTCAATTTTTTAGGGTTAACTTAATGGGGCAGGGTGCTCCCCCAAGCACTAGCTTGTTTTTCCCATGTTCTTTTTCTATTTTCAAGCAAAATGACTTCTCTACCTCTCAGTTTATTTGATTAAAATGAATGTTCGACATATCATATCGCCTAAAAATTACAAGAAGGACTTTGTTAACTACCCGTAAAAAGATCAGGGACTTAACTTTCCAACGAAAAAATAATTAAGGATTTTAAATGGTATAATAAAAGTTTAAAGATTTAGTTGGTTTAAATAAAAAAATAGGGGACTTAAAAAGATTTTTAAAAAAAAGAAAAGAAAGATGACTCATATGGTCAAAGTATGACTTATTGGCCAATCTTTTTCTCAAACTATATCTTTTTGAAAGCTTTGGTCCCTAAAGTTTTTTTTTTTACCCTTTTTAATCCTTAAACAATTTATATTTTGGGTATTTTGGTCCTTTTAACTTGATTCTTAAAAATTTGACTAGAATTTATAGTCATTTTGACCAATTCAGTCCTCAAACTATACCCCACAAGTTTCATTTTGCTTGACCTTATCATTCATAAACTAGATTGACTAAAATGACTCCAAATTCTGGTGAAATTTTTTAAGAATCTTGTCAAAAGAATTAAAATGATCAAAATATAAATTGTTTAAGAACTAAACAGACAAAAAAAAAAAAAAGAGAATTTCAATAACCAAAACTTTTAAAAGAGTATAGTTTAATGATTAAATTGGCTCACAACTCTTCAAAGTATAAAAGAACGGGGGATTTATTGAAACCAAAAGGATAAGAAGAATAAGAAGAAAGAAGAGTATTTTATAGTAATTTCCATTCTTTACGGAAAATGGAAAGTGGAATTCTAGCCAAGCAATATCTGCCCCTGCGTGTCTGGAAGCGTTGAGCCTTTTATTTTCCGACTCTACGAAATAAAATAAACAGAAAATGTTCCATGATCCTCCAATTAATTTAAATGGAAACACGTATGCACACATCGTACCCAAAAATAGAAAGGAAGCCGTGGAAGAAATTTCCATATTGTATTTGTTTCCGGTCAATTTTCCGGATTAAGAATAATCTGACCACAAACCTAACCTACTGTCTCATTAGGCATGCTATTATTGTAAGGCCGCGAACAAAGACAAATCTTGATTTCAATTAAAATACAGTGTATTACTGTACTTAGCAACTTCATTAATAGAGATATTCCTCTTTTCTTTTAGAAAAGAATGGAGAGCATTGAACAGGTACGGGTATTAGAGTTTAATCTCCAATTAAAATTTAAGTTTTAAAAAATAATTTTAATTAAGTTTTTATTTACCAATTAACCTAAACTTCCTTATCAAAACAATTATACGTATAATACTCCACAGATTAAAAGGCCTCACCAATAATTATAACAATGAGAAATTTAATATAGGTGTTTCATTAAAATCAAATAAACTTAATTTTTCTTTAAAGTCCAATGAAGCATTTGTCTCCAATGAAGGGGGCTAATTCACAGTAACACGGTTTAAAGAGCATTATTATTGCCTTAATAAGGACATCAATCTTAGGATAAATATTGTTCTCTTACGTGCAATATATTCCTTTTCATCTCTCTCTAATTATAGGTCATTTTTAGTTATTTTGTCAATATTATGTAAAAAAATAAAAAATCTTTTCCCAAATGTCCCCAAGGAAGAAGAACAATGAGAAAAAAAGAGAGAAAAATATTTTTTGAAAAAGAGATAGTAACGACAATATTGAAGGAATGAATAAAATTATAGAAAATGACAAAGGATAAGAAAAGTAATGGTAAATGATACTTTCTTTATCACTAAATATAAGTTATCAGTCGTCATTTTGTAAATATTAATATAACTTTAACATCATTTCATTATATTAGGACTATAAACGAGTTAAGTCGAGTTCGAATGTATCAAGCCTAGACTAGGCTCGTTTATATTTTTTTAAGCTCGAGCTTGGTCTTGAGCTCCAACAAGCCTAAATATTGAAACTCGAACTCGGCTCATGAAATAATTAGAAGGCTTTGACTAGGACGAACTCATTTATATATCTTTATTTATTTTTCTTAAAATTTTAAAAAATAATAAAATATATTATATATTATATTTGAATTAATAAAACAATGTTATATATGAATAGAGTTACTGTACAGTTCAATCCTCAAACTTTATCCTATTAGAAGCTTTGGTCCTTAAAGTTTTGGTTTTTTTTTTTTTTTTGGCCATTATCATCCTTAAAGTTCACTTCAAAATCAAGTGGTTGTTTTGAAGAATTCAGTCAAAAGGATCAAAATATCCAATAGTAAATTATTTAGCGATGATAAAGGTAAAAAAAAAATTAAGGACCAAAACTTCCAAAAGGTTAAAGTTTGAGGATTGAATTGTACAATAACTATGTATGAATAATAAGATATATTATAAATAATAAACAAAAAAATTATATTCAATAAATAAATTATATTATGTAATATTGATATATTATAAATGAAATATTATATATATGAAAAGCTGGTTTGGGTTTGTGAGCCTAACGAATCAAATATATATAAGTTCGTCTCGATTAATTTAACAAGCAAGTTGAGTTAGGCTTGACTCAAACTCAATTAAAGTGAGTCAAATTTAAGCTTTTATCGAGCCAAACTCAAACTATTTACGAATCTTTTTATTTCATTTACATTCGTACATTATATATCATTATAAGAATAATACAGAAAAAATGTCTTTAAATATTTAATTAATTAATAATAACGACTTATAATTAATAACAAGAAAAATTCATCTAATATCACATACCAATATAGTAACTCATCAAATGTGGACTCTATAAATAGGTTTGGAGAGTCACATTATAAAAGCTGAAAATACTAACTTCTCCATTTTGACCTCAAAATGTTCCAGAACTATGGGAAAGCTTTCTTGTATGACCACGATTGATCTTGATCCCCCACTCCTCGGTTACCCCCAATTAATTTCCATTTTTCTCTTCAATTTTTTCGCAATTGACTTGTAATCCGAATACAGAAATACTCGTACCTTATTACTAATAATAGATAAAGAAAATCTTAACCTGGATTTATTTTATTAATTAATTTACAATAAATTCTATCTTTTATTTTTAGCTTTATGAAGGCAACTTATGTGACATTGTTTTTTTTTAAAAACTGTAAAGTGGAAATCGTAGCATTGTGAGGTAGACAAATTGAAAAAAAATAACATCACAAAAGTTTGCATCTATTTTTCCTTCAGTAGCACACGGTTTGTAGCACATCATAGTATTCCTAATATATATAAAAGAATGTTGCGGTGTGTTACAAACTACGTGCTACTGAAGAAAAAGTAGTCGCAAACTTATACGACGTTATTTTTTTTCAATCTGTAAAGAAGAAATCGTGGCACTGTAAGGTAGATAGATTGAAAAAAAAAAACAACGTCAAAGAAGTTTACAGTTACTTTTCCTTCAATAGCACACGGTTTGTAGCACACCCAACATTCCTATATATATATATATATATATATATATATATATATGGGTGTGTGTGTGTGGGGCACTTTGAAACATAAGGTAAAATGATCAATTTAATTCCTTGACTTTTTTTTTTATCACATAGGTCCATGTCTTTTTATTTTTAGCTTTTAAAGTCTTATAGTTTTTTGTCAGTGACCAATTAGGCCCTAATTGATTATCGATAAAAAGTTATAGGATCTAATTAGTCACCAGTAAAAAGTTATGAGATCTTAAAAGATTAAAAAAAAAGATATGGACTTATATACCCAAAACGAAAAAGTTATGTGATGTTAAAAGATGAAAAAAATATATATGCACCTAGATTATCAAAATAAAAAAATTACAGGACTAAATTGATTATTTTGCAGAAACATAATTTTATTTATTTTAAGTTATTGTTAATGTAAAAATGATACTATCTAGTAATTTTTCTCTATTTTTTTCCTTTTGAAGGATGATTAACCGGGGTTCTAAATTTCTTTTTTAAACTTATTAATATGCCGTAACAATTGAGCCAATCATTATCCAGAATCAAAGAAAAGATCCGCACACTCTGATCCCTTCTATCAAATGGCTTCACATATGTGCTTTTAGTTGAAAAAAAAAAGAAAGCTGTTTGTGCCTGATCCGAACAAACTATTCTTCTTGCGTCCCATGACACTGTATTTGGAATTTGGTAGCAACTATTTATATAAGTGAACAAAACTATAGAAGAAAGATTCCATTATCCATCCAATCATGATATAGATAAGCCTGCAAAAATGGAAATCAAAACAATTCATATTTACCTTGAACTTAGTCGGAGGTTTTCAGCTAAATTTCACAATTTATCTTGATCCAGGAAAAAAATTACTAGAAAATTAAAATTTGATTATCAAAACCACTTAGAAAAAAGTAGTAGTTGGGCTATCCAAATTAGACTAAAGAGAAGTCGCTGCGAGGTTGATCGGGTCGGAGTGTTGAAACTTTGACAGGGTCTTAGAGGACAAGAGAAGAAAGAGAAAATTATTACTAATATAGTAATATGCACTACTGAAGTTATCAAGGATTATTGAAGGTGAAATTCGATTAATAATTCTTGCAAAGTACTACTAGTATTACACTTTTTTTTTCTTCAATCTCTAATCCATCAGAAAGACGGGACGACCTGGAATCTTGATTCAGGGAAGAAACCGGTGGCGGAGCCAGGCGGGGGACTGAACATCCTATCAATATGCTGAATGTTATGATCATTTTCAACTTGATCGGGAGTCCTCTTTGCGAACCGCCCTTTGATTCTTGGCCTCGTCTCTGCATATGCTTTTCTTGAAGCATACCGTATGGTCTTCTCGAACTTCCTGTTCTTTCTCTTCTCTCTGTACCTCATAACTCTGGCTTCTCTGTCCACTCCCACAGTTGCTTGATTTCCACCCGTTGATCCGCTCAAATCAAGGGCGTTGCTACTCAGACCCCGACCGTACGGGTAAGATATGTCTGACATACAGCTCCCGTCAGGCACCACTCCCACATCCAAAGATGAAGACGAAACCTGAAAAATTCAACATTTATTAAAGATTTATCAGCACAAGAGCTCTGCAGGAAGAGGATTCGACTCAGAGTAGTAATTTAAAAATTTATCAAACACTTACACTGTGGCTTAAGGATTGAGGAGCGTAGCCGTTGTTGTAAGAACTGATGTGCGATTTTGTGAAGTCAATCTCAAAATGTTTTTCCGATGAATGAATGGGCAATAGAGCAGGAATTGGAGGTTTAATCGTCTGGACTGGGACAACGCCGTCGGTTACAGAACCGTAATGTTGTTGGAAACGGGTTTCGGAGGAAACCGGGTAATCAAAATCAAGGTAGTTATCCGATTCAGAAAACAGAAACTCCATTGATTTCAGGTCCGGAGCTTCCGGCGGAACTCGGGAAGCCGTTGGATCCAACGGCGACATCCATGGATCAGTGATGTAGCTATCATGTGCAAGACCGCTAGAAGTTACTACAACGTTGTCATCTGAATTATTGTTGCTCATAGGCGGAACTAGAAAAGTAGCAGAAGCAGTGGATTTGACCACCGACTCTGCGGTGTCGTAGAAAGGGACCACTGGAGTCCGTTCGTGTCTCCGAGCGAGGGGATTTGCGGAGTGAATATCGCGGTCGCACGTTACACAAAGAGCCGCCGCGTCTGCCTTGCAAGTGACAATGGCTGGAGCCTGTTCACACACTTCACACATCCAAACGCGCTCATGTTTCGATCCCAATTTGTGAGTAGCGTGCACTTTGGAGTCACAGGCCATGCACATGAAGGCGGAATCAGTCCGGCAAAACAGGAGCGCCGCCGCAGAATTACAATAGCCACACGGCTTCGCCACCAATCCCCACCCGGAGGAGAAACATTTCTTATGAACTCCTCCTCCACCCCGGCCGGCTGTTGCTTCTGGCATCCCCATATTCTTCTAGCTCTGAGTGGGTATTCCAATAACAAAACAAAAAAATGATGACTGGGCTCTTGGTATTAGCGGTGGTGTATTTTTGAATAACAAATTTATTGCATCTCTATCTGAATCTATAGAGACTGAGAGGAAAGGAAATCCAATTGCTGGCTCAAGGTTGAGTGACACGTGGAGACCATTTTGGCCACAAAAAAGATTTCATGGCACCCAAGTGATATTTTATGTTTAGTAGTTGTCATTGGTCTGTGCCGACGTAGGGCCCATATGAGTGGGGGATGGTGACAGCCTGGGGAGAGAGGGGAAGGAAAATTGGGCGTAGGGTGACTTGTTCGCGTCGAGATGAGACTGGAGTAAAAAGTAAAATGTGAAGGGAAAAGGAAAATAAATTCACGGGAAGTGAAACTGTTCTTCGGTTCGCTTTTACAGCAGAAAGGAAAGTTGACACTTCGGGTTAATTGAAAAGCCAAAAGGGAGAAATATGGCAACGGGATGGAGCAAGCAAGGCCTGGGGATCAGGTCGCATTCAGGATGCTCATACTGGAAAGCGTTCCTTCCGTTCTGGCCTATCTAGTTAGTTGTACACCTACAAAAATCCGTGTTTCTATTTCTTATAAAATGCATTAAGAAAAAAATAATTTTCTTCCAAATATTGTAAAAAAAAAAAAAACTGTATTGTACTTCTTACTCATTATTTAAATAGAGAAAATTTAATTTTGAGATGGAATGGATTCGCTAATAACCTTTGACTTACATTGAATCAAATTATCAAAACCATAAAAAAGATATAGATAATATATCAACTCTCATTAAGTTTATCATTGAATTATATCCCTAAAAGTATCAAAATAGTCTATAAGATGCACCCCCTTTTTTTTTTTTGTTTAGAACTTAAAAATAATGATAGTTCTGAATTATTTATTTTTACTCGATTTCATATAAATTACAAAATTTTTTATGTAAATACATGAATCTAGATCCATTTCAAAATTTTCACTCAAATAATGTGATTCCATTTAGGTATAAAACCATTTCAATCTCCGTTCCGTCACATTCATGAAAAAATTGAATTCTTTTTTTTTTTCCTGTCCACATATATATATTACAAAATGCAACGTGTATACGTGAAAATTAGACTCCATACCATTCAAGTATAAAAGGATGTAAGTTTGAGTCTTTTATTCTGTCCAATTTAATCTCAGATCCATTTTAACCATAATAAATAGATTTATGCGATTTTAAATTTTACAAGGTCTCTATTCTCAAATGGATTTATGAATACACATGTATAAATCTATCTTAAATTTCACTTGTAAATTAAAAGAAAAAAGGGGGTACACATAGAATATTGCAATTTTAGAATAATTTAGATGAAATAATTTTGATAAAAATCAGTGGGGACAACCTAGAAAGTAAAATTACTAGATTTAAATCTTTGTCTAATTTCGAACTGCATCTAAATTAACAATAAAAATAAAAGGATAAGAAACCAACGAACTCTAAGTACAAATATTAAGTACATTATGTGCCCCATACCCATCCATACATGCAATACGAGGACATGTAAATATTAGGTTGAAATGAGTCAAGATCAAATCTCAACATATTGCCGATGGGTATTGGACCTTTAACCCACAACACTAATCCGATCCTTTTAGAGATCACCTCAGTTATTCTTAAATTTAGACACCTAAAATTAGGTTAAAATAAGTCAAAATCAAATTTCGACTTATCAAAAGGATAATTACTCCCTCCGTTCGGGGATTAAATGTTTAATTAAAAAAAAAGTTTCATTTTAGTTTTTCAATTCATTGATTATCAATTTTTTTAATAAAATTTTTATTAATTTAAAAAATAATATATTTAATTTCAAATAATTTAAAATAAAATATTGTATATTATATTTCAAAAGAGAATAGTACTCACACTTTTTTTCGTCTTACAAAAGAAAAGAAGTGGGGACAAAAGGATAAAATAGAGATGGAAACTCTCACACAAGTGGAGTCGCCATTGATTTAATGGGTTAGTCTGACGTACCGACCAAAAAGTTGAGAGGGATTTATTGGAGGCTCTCCACTCTGGAATTGGTTTGAAGCATCAAATTCTCAACAGTGAATTAACGCCTACCATACTACAAGGTAACTCAGCAAAAATCCACAATGCCATCAAAGTGATCCTAACTAAAACCATTTTCTACCATTCTCAATATATAGGTCACATCATCTAACAAATTAAGATTGTTTTCACTAATAAATGTTTTTATTTTCTTTACTCCTTTATATGATATGGTGTTATATGTATATATATATATACAGTTTTGCTACAGTGCGCTCCGGAGCGCGCTCCGGAGCGCACATTAGCAAATCCGTATATATATATATATATAGTAATATTAGTGTGTGCTTAACCGTGCATACTAATGAGTGCAGTAGTTAGTCAACTAACGATAAACTAAATTTTAAGAGGATAAACTAAATCCTAAAAAAATAAATTAAATCCTAAAAGAATAAAACTAAACCCTAAATGGATAAACTAAACCTAGGGGTACGTAATTAAATTTTAATTAATTGTTTTTTTTAAAAAAAAGATAGAAACCGTTAAGTTTAACCGTTAGTTAACTAATTACTACACTCATTAGTATACACGGTCAAACACACATTAACATTTATATATATACTCATTAGTGTGCACGGTCAAGCACACATTAACA
>JAOXNR010000013.1:3380545-3395183 GCA_028571225.1 Parsonsia alboflavescens
TAGGCTCATAAATATATACATATAAATATATATATATATTTATTTATTTATTTATATATATTTCAAAGGGTGGATTGTCCCAACCCTTGGCTCGAGTGGGATTTTTGTTAGATTTGAATTTTTACAACTCTTCAAAAAAAAAGTAAAATTTTGATATAAATTTAAATTCATACCCTACACATAGACCAATTGGTTATATATAAATATATCGGTTTTGCTAAGGCGAGCTCCGGAGGGCGCCTTAATGCGGGCTCCAACCGTTACCATAACGGAATTCTTGCTACAGTGCTCATGCAGCCAACCAAGCGGAGCAAGAATTCCGTTACGGTAACGGTTGGAGTGCACACTAAGGCGCGCTCCGGCAAATCCGATAAATATATATTTATATATATATATATATATAAATATATATATATATATATTGATTATTGAATCATACCATCAATATGACTTAAAAGGTGCATGTATCTTTTGTTTAGGACCCACAAATAATGACACCATTGATATGATTCATACCCCCACATTGACCACATGATTATATTGATTAATAAATCCTATCGATATGACTCAAAAAGTGTATGTATCTTTTGTTTGAGACTCACAAATTAAAATGACAATTCTGATTTTTTTTTTTTAATTTACTTGAATTAATATAAATTACAAAATTCATATCATATGGGACAAGAACCAGGTCCATACTAAAATTTCCAATTTAAAGAATGTTATTAATTTTGCCCACTACTTTACATTTTGTAGCCCATCAAGTCATGACTTAGGACACCTCAAGTTATGTGTCATATGTGCACGATTAAATGTCAACTTTTGATTGTACATGAAAATGGAATATTTTTTTTCCATTTAAATTATTAAGTTACTGTATTATCTTTGTGTCGTGAAAATTTTTAAATTAACTATTAAGATGGGAAAACATCGAGTTGAACCATAAATCCATTATTTTTGAAAAGTTATGCCAAGTTCTAAAAATTTCCATGCATCAGCTGCAAAACGTAGCATACCTATTTGGTGCAGTAGACCAACCGTGTTCCTCCATATGTAATCATTGCCATGTCAACCTACCATCAGAATTTCTAACACCGTTAAATAGGGTTGTAAACGAGTCCAAATGGGTTTGGAATATAGGCTCCGGGACTCGGACTCAATAAGAATTCTATATACTCGGGCCTGTCCATTTACTTGGAGGGTAATAAAAGAACCGTTTTGGTTTCGACCCATTAGGGTTTGGTTTGCAGGTTGGGTATAAAAAACAAAAATTAAAAACCTGAAACTTACACTAGATTTCAACCATCAAAACATAAATAAGACCATATGCATAACAAATAGAAAACAAACCTATCTGGTGTAATCAAGACACAGCAACATTCTTACTCGATTGAGAAGAAAAAAGAAAGACGCAAATATATTTGGTTGAGACTATTCCAAACACACTGCACACTAATCAATTTAGAAATTTCAAAATACATCATTATTCAAGACTCTTTTCTTTTTATTTCTAAATGCAAAAACATCCAGATAATACTATACTATGAAATTAAAGTTGAAAATGATCAATTTCTGGTCATAAATAGAGCAGCAAGATACATCAGCAAAAAAAACAGTACATAGTATTTCCTAGCTAAGGAATAAAAAACGGTGAAACAGAGTAGCCAACGCCGATGCCAGCAGCAAAATTAGACGACTTCAAATGACAGCTACTTCAGTGGCTACAAATGACAGTTTCTTCAGCGGTAGCAGCATTTGGCAACTTCAGCAACACCAGCACGCAGCGATAATTTCAGCAGCTGCAACAGAGTAAAAGTAGAAACAATTGTAGTGTGGTCCGTGTGGAAGAGTAAAGCAGCGGATTTGAGACAGAGTGAAAAGTGAGAAGTTTTGTCTTTTTTATGACTAGAGCTGTAAGAAGAATTGAGTGTGTACGAATGAGTGTGTAATTGGAATAAAAATTTAGGATTGAAATTACTATCGTTGGATTAAAACATATCTAACAGCTGCTAGTTAATATTAAAAATATATATAATATACATATACTTAATATATAATAAGCAGGTCAGATCTTTAATGGGTCCGGAATAACTGGTATCGGGATTGGATCCGATTGTAACAGCACTGTGGGTCTGGGTCTTTTAAAAAAAAATACTATGAACAAGTTATACCGTATCGGGTCCGAACCCGAGTAATTTTCTACCATTCACAAGCCTACTGTTAAACTCCAATTCTTACCTAGAAAGCCGTCTCTTCCTTCTCATTCCATATTTCTCCCAAATTTCCTTGTGTAGAAGCATTTTTAGCAGGAAAAATCTACCCAAATCTCTTGAACAATCTTGAAACAAAAAAAGGAAAGATGAATCATTGTATTTTGGAGTCCCATAAAACAGACAGGAATCAGCCTCGACTCTGCTATTCGGACCTCTTCAGTTGGGTTTTGTCGAGAATGGTTACCGACAATGATGCTCTTCTCACTACGGGAAATAGAGTTAAGAATCAAAATTAGACATACTAGGTTATTTGGATTTGGGATTTTGTATATATGAGATGTGATCTTGACACTGTTTTTCTCGAAAGGAAAATTCGACAACTTCTCTTAATTCTAATCATACAAAAATCGGTAATGTGTTCAAATATAACTATCATATATTTTTTTTTCTTATCACCCTTCTGAATTGTTTTTCTGGTTTTTTCTTGTTTCCAGTTGCATTTTGATTGTTTGATTTGGTTTCTTTTACTCGGACTTTTGGGATTGAAATGGATTTCTAGATATTTGAGAATGAGTAAAAATAATTTTTAAAAAAATTCTACAAAATTATCCTTTTTGTTTTTGCAATGCAATGTGATTTGGAAATGGGTCTCTGTATATTTGAGCAGCCCTATTCATGTTTTAGCTTTTCTTTTAGCCAAATAATCTATCTGAGTTGTTCTTATTTACTTACCACTTTTGAATTTACGTTTTAAGAAAAGTGGGAAGAAGCTAGCCTAAAAATAGTTGCTCGTTCTTTCAATTTAAAAAAAATACTATTAACTTCTATAGCTCTTCGTTTACAACAGCTTGAAAGAAGCTCCAATGCCTTTTTTTTTTTGGTTGACATGAGGGTCTATATAACTCAACTTTGATTCAAGAAGTTTGAAGTAGAAAGGAACAATAGATCAATTATGAATTTCCTGATGCTCACTCTTATTTCAAAGGGTAGAACTAACCAATGCTATAGCTTAGCTTAATCCACCTTGTGGATGAAATTTGTTTTCTATAATGACATTCAAATTTCCTCCCAGAAATATAAAAGAAAAAAAGAAAGACCGAAGTGACCATGTTTTTTTTTTGTTTGCCCTTTTCCTAAGAGTAAATAAATGATGCCTCTGTCCCTATACACTAAAGCACGTCAAATGTCAGTTAAAAGATGTATATGATCAAATGACAGAATGAAAAATGGCAAAGGATTGTACTATTTTAAAGATTTAACAAGTCAAACAAATGTGTTGTGTTTATCTCTGGATCAAGTGATCAGTGACGTGCTTAGTACTTCATTAGTATAGCACGACAACTACATACTTTTAAATGATATTGTTTTGAATAAAAATGTTTTCAATTACGAGAACTTTGCCCTATGTAACTTATTTCTGTTATCTTTTTAATTGCAGGTACTCTACTAAAGCTGTGCAGGCATAATAGGACTGACGAAGATTTTTTACTCCAGAAAGGTTATCGCAACCTTAAAATCGCATGTGAAACTTTTTTATTGCCAAGGAACTAACAAAATATCACCATTTGGACAGAGATGAAGAAAGGGTAAAAGTCGAATATGTTTCTCAGTAGGTAGGTGTAGCTCGAGGGAATGGTTAGTTGGTTGTGTCAAGAGCCATTGGTGATGTGTACTTTAAAAGGTAATTTGAAAATTTTTGTTCAACTAAGGTGTAGGTGCAATTTTCTCAGTAGGTATAGTCTGGGAATCAGAATTTGACAGCACTGAGGTGGAATAGGCTTACTCTTGTTCATACTCATTGGATGAGTGCATTGAATGTTGCAATTGAGATGAATAGCATGGCAACTATTGTACTCACTCTAATGTCAATGACTCTTTCTAAAGTTGTGGTGGAGAATACATGTGACGACTGGGCTCTAGAGTATCGAGAGCACCTCAATAAGCACTTAGATGATGGTTGTTGATCTTGGTCTTTTTTTTTTATGATGCACTCTTCTCTTACATCTCATGCTTTTAGTTTTCAGTTTCTTCTTAAACTGATAAGTTTGTCTCTAACTGCTTACAAAAATGCTTTTGCAGTTTCTTGAAAGGATCAGTTTCTTTTAAATGAAACTCAATACAGCAAGTTGTTGTTGTATGGTAAATTGTTGTGCCACACATTGCTTTGTGGTTTAATTCATCTCATTCTCTAAAATGGGAATTAAGTCGTCAGCTATAAATCTGGTTCTATAAGTATCCAAGTCAATATCATAACTGTGAGGTTCTGTTTCATAAGTGTGATAATTTTTTACATAGTCATTTTCTTCAGTTTGAACTTTAGAATTAAGATATAATTTTCACACTTGTTGTTTTATGATTTCATCTGGAACCATTTAGTTTTCTTTCATTTTAATTTAACTTGCCACTTTAACTTTCTACGAGGACATTAAAGTTATATTCAGCAGAAATGGGAAACTTTTCAGTTACCTATATGGAACAGCTTCAGATTCGCAATGGCAATAACTTTAAAGTCTAGAAATTTCTGAAAGCCAAAAGATTACTAAAAAAAGAGAATGGCTGACTTGGACTCCTTAAATTTTGTAAAAAGTCTGAAATTATAACTATTGTCGTGTAAAGGTTCTTATAGATATAAATTACCTCACCAACATTCAGTTGTTCTCGAGATCTCATAGATGGAAAACTTGTGGATATTGTTCTTGTTTTAGAATTACTTCGACCTGTTAATAAATACGTTAGCTAAAATAGTTAGTTTGCCCGAAATACTAATGTTGTAAAAATGAAAAATATACTTACTCAAGCATGTCATGATTGGTAGTCTAAATCAGTTTGATATTAGAATCTTTACACTTTGTAAATGATAAAATATTAAAAGACTACAAGCATGAAAGGAAACAATTAGGCATCAAAATTAGAAAACTATTTATTACTGATGTTATTTCTTTGTTTTATCTTTTTCTTAAAAAGTCATGTTGATAAAAATTTAAAAAAATTGAAAAGAAAAATAAATGGATCTATCTGAAATCCACTTCTTCAAATCCCCCATTAGCATCGCAAGGAATAACACAAAAAGGTTCAACCAAATAAATAGTTCCAACATGAGCATAATAAAAAAAAACAGAACATGAAATCCTTGTAGTAGATGTAGGATTTACAATTTACGTAATTATAAAACTTCCAATTAGGGCAATTGCTTCATTTCATTAGTTGAGGTAAATTTCTACAAGTCACACAACCATTAAATTTGCATTCTTTTCCAGTAATGCAAGCGTTTCCAAAAGCCAAGAACAATTTCCTAACCCAAAAATATGAAAGAAAAACCATAGAGAACTTACTAACACAAAGCAGGCAATATAAACATGACTAGACACATCCTTTACTTTCTCAATCTATAGATCATTTTTAATATTCAGTTTACTTGCACAAGCAGAAACCCATTTCGAAAACCCATTGCATTACCAAAAAAAGGAGAATTTTGCAGAAATTTTGTTTAATTTTTTTTCTCGTAAACTCAAATATACAAAAAACCCATTTCAACCCCAAAAGTCCAAGTAAAAGAAACCAAACAATCAAAAGAAAACCAAAAAAACAAATCAGAAGGCTGATGACGCTGACAAGAATCTATCCAATAGTTAATTTTTAATACATTTCCGATTCTTGTACCATCGGAATCGCAATTAAAAAGTTACAGAATTTTCCTTTAGAGGGCAACCACAGCAGAATCTATGATCGAATATATCTAAAATTCCAAATCCAAAAAAATAAAAATGTAGTTTTCATTCTTACATCTGTTTCCCATAGTGAGAAGAGCATCATCGCCGGTAACCCTTCTTGACAAAACTAAATTGAAGAGGTTTGAATAGTAGAGCCGCAGAGTCGAGGAAGATTTCCGTCAACGTTAGAGGACTAGAAAATATAACAATTCATTTTCCTATTTTTTTCAAGATTGTTTAAGATATTTAGGTAGATTTTTCCTCCTGAAAATGGCCTCTGCACATGGAAATTTGGGAGAACTATGTAAAGAGAAGGAAGAGAAAGCTTTCTATGTAAGAATTGGAGTTTAACGGTGTTAAAAATTTTGATGGTAGGATGACATGACAATGACATCATAAAGGAGGAACACAATTGATCTGCTGCACCAAATGGGTATGCTGACGTGGTGCAGCAGATGCATGGAAGTTTTTCTCACATGGATAAAAATTTCCATGCATGGCAACATGAAGATGATAAAATTGAACAAGAACTAGTTTAATAAAATACCAGTTTAATTTTTTCTATGTACATACTAAATAGACTAAACTTATAAATGCAATTTGAAGAACACCAAACATTTTTCAGGTTTTCTAGTTTGATACAAATTGATTTGCCTAGAAATCCACGAGAAGAAGGTAGTCCTTGTTCTCTCCCATCATTGATAACACAGTGACTGCAATGTGCTTCGGTGTGAGGCTAGCCTCTTCAATCTGATCTTTTGGATTTCCATGATCAATGTATCTGTCTAGAAGCATCATTGATCTCCACTACAAAAAATCATTATAAATTGTCAGATTTCGAGAATTCAAATGAAAAATAATTTGTATATTGGAATTAAAAAAAAAGTTAAGAATTTTTACCTTTAGTTTTCTATCAAGTAATCCATTCAAGCCCAAGAATTGGGGCACATGAGAGCCAAATCCTCCAATGGATCCTTCTTCAACAGTTATAAGAAATTCAGGTTCTTGAGCTAACCGTCTTATCAAATCTCCATCAAGAGGCTTACAAAATTGTGCATCAGCAACTGTAGCTGATATTCCAACAATCTGAAGAAGCCCTGCAGCTGCTAAGCAATTCTGGAATATTGTTCCATATCCAAGAATGGCAACTCGGGTTCCCTCCTATAGTATTCTTCGCTTACCAATCTGTTTCACAAAATTTCAAGTAAGCCATGGAAGTAAAAGTTAATAGAAAAATTGGTTCACTTTAGAATGTTGTTAAAACTTTATAAATTACCTCTAAAGGAGTTCCTTTGTTGTTTGGTGGAAGCATGGCTCCAATGCCATTTCCTCTGGGGTACCTAAAGCAGCTATGCTTGTCTTCAATGGCGGCAGCTGTTGCGATCATACGCATCAGCTCTGCTTCGTCTGCTGGAGCCATGACAACCATATTAAGTAAACAAGCCATAAAACTTCTGTCAAATGCACCACAATGGGTTGGACCATCTGCACCAACAAGACCTGCTCTGTCCATGGCAAACCTCACTGGTTGCTTTTGTAGGTCCACATCATGAACAACCTGGCTCCATCCAAAAAAAAAAGAGTTATTAACAAGATGGAATTATAAAATTTTTATAAAAAAATCATAATTATTCACAAACAAGATTTTGTGCTAAATCTTTCACCATATCATAACCTTTTTGAAGGGAAAAAAGTGTAAATTGCACAGAATGGCTTGAGACCTTCAGTGGATAAACCTGTAGCAAAAGTGACTACATGTTGCTCTACAATTCCAAGTTCAACTCAATGATCAGGAAAGCGTTTCTGGAATAAATTGAGACCAGTTCCTCCTCCCATAGCAGCAGGAATAGCAACAATGTTATTGTCTTGCTTTGCTTCAGAAATCAAGGACTCAGCAAAGTAATTTGTGTATGACATTGTATTTGACTTTGACTTGAATTGTTTTCCTATCTTAGTTTCAAATTTAACCACTCTTGCATTATCAAACAAATGAAAAGAAAACAACCCAATCAAATTCTTCTTTAGTTTTTCCTTTATCGGTTTGACTACCGCATGTTAATTGAGATGATGAATACCATGCATTTTGTCAGCTGCGCCTTCATCTGGAGGGCACCTTTTTAATTTTTTTGTGTTGACGTGAATAAGGACAGTCCTGCGTCCTGGCACAGACTTCACCTTCTTAAAGACATGTAAAAGATCTTCCACATTGTGGCCATCGACTAGACCGATGTAGTACAATCCTAGTTCTTCAAACAGACAAGCTCCATTGCCATTTGCCATCCCTCTCATATATGTATCAACTTCAGATGCAATTGGCTTGGTCATATCCTGCCATTAAGGAATCAACACAACTCAATAAGAAGTTTGTTTAATTTTTCCTTTTCTTTTTTTTTTTTTTTTTTTGTTGGTGTCATATTTATGGTGGAATTGGAGTTACTTTTGCTGCCTCCCTGAGTGGATAAAATTTTCGGCTCGATTGAAGCCTAGTTAAGGCTCTGCTTAGTGCTCCAATAGGAGGGGCAGGGCCATCTATTGCGGCAGAAGGGAGGGAAACTTGTTTGTTATCGTTCAAGATGATTATGAGATCAGAATCAAGAAAGCCAGCATTGTTCATTGCTTCATATGCTTGTCCTGCTGTCATGGTTCCATCTCCTATCACTGCTATTACATGGTTTCTTTTCCCCAATAAGTCCCGACCAACCACCATCCTTGAGTGGTTTTTTTTTTTTTTTGGTTACAACATTTGAATCGGTATGTACTAAATACATTAATTTGTATGCTTAGATATTTGTGAGTAAGAGATTTGTGAGTTTTCTTTACCTAAGCCAATAGAAATGCTTGTAAAGCTGTGACCAGCTCCAAAAGCATCATGCAAACTTTCATCCCTTTTAGGAAATCCTGCAAGTCCACCAGTCTGTCGGATTGTATGCATCCTAGCCCTCCTTCCTGTCAAAATTTTATGTGCAAATGTCCTCATAACCAATCCCATAAAAAAAATTTTTGTTCATCAGAAAAATTAGTAGAACAAAAATTCAAGAATTGTACACATTAATGAGCCCAGCAACCAATTAAATAATAGAGAGTTTCAATCATCTGTTTTATTCAGGAAATATTCACAAGACAAGAATGATCACCTGGTGATCGACACCCCAGATGATTTTATCGTCTGGGGTATTGAACACGTGATGAAGAGCAACGGTGTGCTTTGCCAACCCGAGGCTTGAACTTAGATGGCTACCAGATTTTGACAGTATGTAGACAATTTCTTCACAGAGTTCGTCGACCAATGTTTCAAGTTCCTGTTACAGAAAAAGTGTAACAAGAACAAGACGAATTAAGCAACTACTTAAATATATATATATATATATATATATATATATATATGTGTGTGTATACATACATACATATATATGTATACATATGAGGAATTTGGGAGTTGAAACTTTCATGTAAATCTCTAAAAAAGTGGAAATAATTAATTAAGAATTTAAGTTAACCTCAACAGAGAGATTCTTCATGTCAATAGGATAGTTACTGGTGTCCAAAATCGGGGTGGAAGGTTTCTCTCCTGAAAAGTTCAAACAATTATCAACGGCATTATTGTCCGGTTGAGCCACTACTTCCACTCAGGTAAACTATAAGTCAGTGCATAAGAAAATTACTTAATATTAATATAATTTTTCAACCAAACAAAAAAAACTAACCCAATAATAATGGATAATAAAAATTTTGATATGGACCAAAGTTTATATTTGCACGGTTGGACCATGTGGTCCATGAATCCCAAATAAGTGAACTATTTTCATGACGGGACTCATTTTAAATCAATAATTTTTCAACAAAGGAAAGATTACTGGACCCACTCAAATGTGGTTTCAAATTTATTCCTTAACCGTGCGATAAAAGAAAAACCTTGAAACATCGTATGCTTTGCCTGGTTTCATGATTATTAGTTCTCCAGATTATCTAGTTCGACTGATAAATAATCTGCTACAGATTGCTTGAAACATTTAATGTTACATTATTCAAAAGCAGAATTCCAAGTACTTAATTTGCAGTAGTAGGTGGGGATGGAGGGAGAATGAGAAGGACAAAATTTCTCTTGTTGACGGGAGGGAAACCAGCGGAACTATTAGAAGCTAACTGCAAATGGATTGAAGAAGAAAGACCATCTTGAGGATGGAGAAATGGAGTCAGAAAGGCACTGCTGCTACCACTCCTCATGAGAATTCCAAACTCTGCCATCTCTGGATCGAGTCTCTCGATCGGGTGTCTCTATATAAATGAGTTTATCTCTCTCCTTGAAGTTGTAGTTGCGGGAGGAGGGAATGGGTGGGAGGTGTCTGAAATCTAAATTCTCAAGTCTGAATCTCTCTCGATCTTTTAAACGAGCACAGAAGGGCCACTTAACTAGTTGCAACTTGTGATCTTACAAAAACATTATGTATGGGTTTTTATAGGGAAAGAAGTAGCTGAATTGGAAAATGACAGCTAAGAAAATAATGGTTTTACAAATATGAATCTATCCTATTTGTCTCACTATATAAGTCTTTTTTTTTTTATGAACTTCACCAAATAAAGGCCCCACACGTTCCCGCCTCTAGGTCACGTGGAGGTTGTAAATCAAGAGATGTGCCTCAATGGGACTTGGAGAGAGATATAAGTCAATTTTATAATTATTAGTGTTGTTAAAATAATAAAAAATAAAAACATGACAATTTGAGAGAAATAAACTACAATGATTTTTCATTTACTAATATGTAGATTTACAAATGAGAACCTTTATATTTATAGAAACTATGGCTGGCTATGAAGTATCAAGAATATAATAATTAAGACTCTTCAATTTTCAATATATAATAATCATGTTTCTCCAATTTCTAGAATTTTATATTCCTTTTGCATGTACCATGATTCATGAACTTGTCTCTTCAAATGCCCTCTACCAAATATGAGACTAGATGCATAGTATCGATCAATGGACATTCACGATATTTAATTAGGTTATACATGAAATACTTATGACACTTCTCCTTGAATATCCATTCATAGGATATGTCAACTTTCGACATATGGTACAAAATATACCACGGTCTCGTTAAAAGCCTTTTATCAAGAAAACCTCGATTTAGGACAAAAACTTGGTAAGAGGGAAAAAAAGTATCTTGCGTATCTTACTCCCCCTTGAATTTAACCACTATCTAAGTCCTAAGTTGACATTAGCTCATTCTTTTTATCAATGACTTAAACATGCACACAGGTAAAGCTTTAGTGAATTAATCTGTCAAATTGTTGCATGACTTGGTCTGCTCAACATAAATTTCTCCTTTTGCACATAACTTGACATGATTTTATGATGTAGCAACTGAGCTCTGCTTGACAAATCTCCAAGTGATTGTTGTCCCACCAATTGTGAATATATGACTAGTTTGGAAACAAGCTTTATATGAGTCTGATAAATTTCTGGCATCAACATAACCAATCTCAATTTATCATCTTTTGAGTAGTAAAACTCCACATTCATCATCTCTCGAAGAAAACAGAAGATATATTTAATACCGTTACAATATCTTCTAGTCGAGATTGAGCTAAATATTACTAGAAGATTCACAGCAAAAGCTATATCTGGTCTAGTATTGTTAGCCAAATATAGTAGTGCACCAATATCACTAAGATAAGGCACTTCAAGGCTAAGTATCTCATCATTTTCATATGTACGAAATGAATCTTTATTTATATCCAAAAATCTTACCAACATTGGTATACTCAATGAATGAGCCTTGATCATATAAAATTTCTTAGGAATCTTTTCGTAATAACACAATTTGATCCTTCCAAGTACTTTCATTTCATGCTCACCTTTCATGCATATCATTGCCTTTGATAATTCATCTACAGTTCTTATGATGTTTATGTCATTCATTAGGTACTCACAAAGGTTTTGATATTACATCTGCCCAGACTGTTTTCATCCATATAGAGACCGATTCAATTTAATTAAATATCTATCACAAGAATTCGATCTTATTGCCTCTGGCAATTTCAATCCCTGAAATCCTTCAGGGATTTTCATATAGATGTCGTGATCCATGGATCCATACAAATAGGTCATAACGACATTCATCATTTACATATCAAGTTCTTCTCAAATAGCTAGACTAGTCAAATAACAAAAAGTGATTATATCCACCACGAGAGAATTTGTCTCCTCAAAATCAATTCCAAGACATTAGGTAAAACCTTGTGCAACTAGTCAGCCCTTATAAGAAACAACTTTGTTTGGTTCATTTATCTTTTTATTTAAATCCAATAGGAGTTATGTCAACTGGTATTTGGATCATTTGTCCAAAATCTTTTCATTGTTCTAATGAGCTTAACTCGACATTAGTGGCTTCTTTCCATTTAAGTCAATCATCCCTCAACCTCCAAGCATCAATCGATATAGGTTTTAGATCCTCATCATCATTTATGATATTATGCTCAATAGTATTGGCAAAATCTATGTTGACACATATTTTCTATTAGTCATATCTTTTTTCCATCAAGACGTAGTCTATAGAGATCTCATCATTCTCACTGTGCTTGTTCACAATGTCGTTATGCTCATTCACAACTGATGGGAGAAACGGATATGACCTAGATAAGTCAACTGATGCGGGCAAGACCAGGATAAAAGTCAACCCACATGGGCCCTTCAATACATGAAAGTCAAACTCACAGAGTCAAAGAGGATAGGTGGGCAACGACCTGCTACCACCGACCTCCAAGGTCACCGACCTTCTGAATAAGCTCCAGAGAGGTATCACCAGACATCGGCCGATGACCTGGTAACTCCCAATTCATCTCATAGATCCTCCACGCCACGACTAGATATGCAAGACTCCCAACAACGCCCATGAGCCTACTACCACTCGAAGCGACCTCCAAGAAGAGATAGCCAAGACCCTCGATGTCCATGGGCAGGTCGCGAAGGTGGTCTAAAGGTCGATTAGTGAGCTCATAGCTCTCAACAGGGACATGAATGGCAAGATATATTAACCCAGGGAAACTCCACGATTCTAGAAGCAGTTGGCGGGATTCCATGATCCCACGACTATCCTAATTGCCTACTGTCAAGTAATAGTAGAGCCCAAATTGAGGAGGTAACTGATCTCTCTTTTAAATAATCAAATTAGACAAGTCTCAAAGAACGCTCGACAAAGAATACAATACATAAAAGATAGTCTCTCTAAGAACTGATTACTCCTAATTACTCTTGGAATACTGACTTAGGCATTGGAGCTCTTCCCCAAGCATAGCCCACCTCTGGTGACTAATCTCTATTTTCTTCTCAGGTTGCAGTCAATTGACCTCATCACGATTTTGGGGTGACCTGGTGTTCAAATTTTGAGCACCATCACTTCTGGCACTGTCTATGGGAAACCAGACAAAAAGCTTAGCCTTTTCCCCTTCTCAAAACGAATAAAAAAGCCTGATGACTCAATCACAGCCTACACGTGTTCAATCACCGCGCCGAGGCAAACCGCCCAGCAAAACTCTACTACGCACTAATGAAACAGTGCCAAAAATGCCACCACCGGTGCAAACTGTCGACAACAATAATCTGAGGCCTATCACTCAACGGAATCAACAGCGGCCAACATAGTCAGGCCCATCCCGAAGGGTCCCAGCCAACCCCCAACCTGTAAAAGGGAGACCCAAACAGGGACATCCCCAGTCTATGACCAACAATCTCGAAACCACAAAGATCTAGGAGAACACAGATGACTGTTCCAACAGACCTCCTGGAACGGATGGTGGTAACCCTGGAGAGAGTATCCGATGGGCGTGTCTATATGTCCACCGAGAGCCTTCCCAAAGAGATTCACAGCCGCCACAAGGCCAGGTATAACGGGCACAGCCTATCCAGCCTCCAACCCTACCAACCCATGCCATTTCCAACCAACACCACCGCACCAAACCCAAACCACCAAACCCAACCACAACCCCTACCATTTAGATCTGGAACCGAAGGAAAAAAAAAGGGGAAACGAAGCAGAGCAGATACGATCGCACAGGGCCATGGCACCATTCCACCACCACCCAACACCGTGCCAACACAGCGACCAACACCGCACCACACCCAACCACTACCTCCCACCGTTTTGGAGCAAAAAAAAAACTGATCTTCACCACCCCACGCACTGGCACACCACCACCACCTTTCACCTGCAAATCGGACCCCTCTCCTCCGCATTACCTTCACCCCTCTTCGATCCCACATCTGTCCCATGCCTCCAATTCAAACCCCAAACGAAATTTCTGTTCCTTCACTCTTGCATCTGCCATCGTCTTCGAGAGGAAGAAAGAGAGGAGGGAGGGGGAGAGAGAGAGAAAGAGAGAGAAAGGTAGTGGTGGTCTCTTGCCCCCAAAAACCTATTTGTTTAAAAAACATAAAAAAAAACCAGCCAAAACAACGTCATTTTGTCTTGGCGCACAGCCAAGCCATGTGCAAGGGAGCACATAATAGAAATATTCTATAAATATATATATTTATAGAGAAAGAGAAGCAATTTTGTTTTCTTCCATCAATCTCAATCAGGATAAAAAGCACCCGATATCCTCCAACTTTCAAAAGATCTATACATATAAATAGATATATATATATATATATATATATATATATATATGGGATTGCTATAAAACGCAACTGGCGGAGCGCAACTGGAGCGCAAC
>JAOXNR010000013.1:3395283-3408706 GCA_028571225.1 Parsonsia alboflavescens
GGGTATAGGATGAAATTGGGTCAACCCATTTGGGTAGAAATGAAATGTTTATAAAAAGTGGGTAAAATTGAAATTGGGTCAACCCATTTGGATATATTTGGAAATTAATTGGTCGAAAGTAAGACATTCAATCTCAATTAAAAAAGTACAATGACGGTAATCCCTCTCCAAGCTTTGCCTAGGCTATTATCCTAGTAATCACTTAAATTCTATTGAAAGGTTTTGGTTGTTTAATGAAGTTATGAGATGTAGAAAACGCAAATGTTTTTGCGTAATTGTTTGTTCTGAATGGTAACTTTAGCTTAAATAATATGGATGGTTCAAAATTTTCAAATTAAGATCTAATACCCTTTCTTTTTTATTGGTGTCCAAGTAAATACGTACGCACCTTGACTATTCCATTAGTAGCTGCAACTCATCAAAACTAGAGTATGCAAGAAGAAAGAGTCGAACTCACGACTTGCGTTACGTAGGCTTCACCTTCAAACCACTCTGTTACACCGTTGAGTGCAAATTAAGATCTAATACCTGTTTAGACAGTAGATATGTAGAATACGAAAAGAATATATTACGAATTCCATATTTTTCATAAAAGAATGCTTATTCCATGAGATCATTAAGGAAGAATGATATTTTTGATCCATGAATTATTTATAATTGTTATTTTCATTCATAAACTTTTATTTTGGAGTTTTTTATCATGATTTTTTTTTTGTTGAGAAATTAGTACCTTTGACGGGAAATTGAGTTTTAAGAGTCTTTTATCTAATCGGAGAGGGATATTTCTGTCAATCCACAATATAACTCACTTTACCAACTCATAACCCGCACATTCACCCACTTATAACCCACCCCATTTGGGACGTTTGGAATTATCTAAGAGTATTTTTATTTGATTTGAGTAAAAAATAAGTGGTTTATATGTGCATAAATGGGCAGGTTAAAAGTGGGTAAAATGAGTTATATTGTGAGTTGATAGACATATCTCTATCCAATGAGAGAAAAAACTCATAAAACTCAATTTTAGATGAAAAGGACCGATAGAATAAAAAAAAAATTGTTGAAGGATAAAAAACTCCAAAACAAAAGCTTATACATGAAAATAGCAATTTATAAATATTTGAAGGACCAAAAATACTATTCTTCCTTAATGAAAATATATTTTAGATTAATTTGATGAAACTATCACTTCGATCATTTTATACTATTAATGAACTCTCTCTTCTCTCTCCTAATTTATTAAGAGTATTAAAATAAGTTATTAGATACTTTTGGTCCCTCATAATTTTTAATTTTACAAGTCTATTCCAAAACCTTTTTTATTATTATTTTTTGGTGACTTTGGCCCATATCGATTTATTTTAGTTTTTTTGGTCCTCCACCTTCTTTTTTTTACACAATTGGTCCAAATAACCAGAAAACACTTTTTGGAGAGTTTTTTGACAAGTTTTTTAGGAATTTCATAAGGTAAATTATCATTTTGATCCTCCACTTTTTTTTTAAAAAAAAAAAATCTTTTTTGGTCCTCTATCCTTTTTTTTTTCTGTGCCATTGTTCCTGAATGTAAGTCTTTAAAAATAAAATTTTTTGCTTACAATAGGATTTAAACCTTTGCCCTTATTTTTGAGTAAAAAGACTCTAACCAATTCAACCATCGATAACTTTTGTTATATTAACACATCTAATAGTATACATTGTTTTCAGTAAAATTCCTCTCAAATATTAAATATAATCTCACAATAAATCGTTCACATATCAATTTTCAATATTTGTATCTCACAAACAATTTGTTTATGTATATATATATACACACACACAAAATTATAATTGACATATGTATAATTTTTAAAGGTGTTTTGTGTAATGAACTTTATATCCTAATTATTTTATTTAATTAAACTAAAATTTTCAATTATAACAATATGGAATATTGATATCTTCAGTCCTCCATCCTTTATTTATTTTTGTGTTATAATAATTTTCAATTATTTTACCCTTTTTAATTCATAGTGTATTTTATTTTATTTCTAACATTAAGCCCTTTACTAATTTTTCATATTATTATAATAGAACCTTTTATTTTAATCAAATAAAATAATTAGGATATAAATTTCACGTATTCAAAAAAAAAAAAAAAATTAAGGACATGTCGTTATAATTATGTGTGCATATAAAAGTTGTTTGTGAAATACAAATATAGAAAATTGATATGTGAATTATTTATTGTAAATTTATATTTAATATTTGAGAGGAATTTTGTTGAAAACAATATATACTATTAGATGTGAAAGTTTAACAAAACTTATTGACGGTTGAGTTGGTTAAAGTTCTTTAATTTCAATATAAGGTTCAAAGTTCAAATTTTATTATAAACAAAAAATTTTATTTTAAAAGATTTACATTCAAGATCAAAGACGTAAAGATAAAAAGGTGGAGGACCAAAAAAGATTGAAAACAAAAATGGAGGATAAAAAATGATACTTTATCTTATGAAATTCATAAAATACCCTTCTTTGACCTGTCAAAAAACGTCCCCAAACATATTTTCTGGTCATTTGAACTAATTGGGTATGGGAAAAAAAAGGTGGAGCATCAAAAGAAATAAAATAAATCAATATGGACCAAAGTCACAAAAAAAAAAATGGTGGATGACCAAAAAAACTATATAAAAAATATTTTTTTTTTTTACCAGATTTGTAAAAATAAAAAAGGTAGGGGACCAAAAGTATCAATCTTCCATAATATATTCAGTGAAAAAATAAGGTTTGTTACAACTTATTTCTTGGTGATATGGTATATATGTGTCGGGGGATGTCTCTCCAAAAGTGTTTAAACAACTAAAATAATATTGAGTCAAGAAAAGTATGGTTTATGAAGACGCACTTAATATGAGTGATGATGGGTTTTCTTTTTTGACATGAAACCTATATGTCGGCATAATTTTATCCATATACCAACACCAGTGTATTTAGAAAAACTGGAATTTTCCAATACACAAAGTGTGTTTAGAAAAGATTTTTTTTTTTTGACATAAAAAACATGTTATTTTGAAAAGTTTATACATTTGAAAATACACGTATGTTGGAAAAAAAAATTCTTTTTCGATCTAGTTTACTGTGTCTTGAAAATTAAACTTTTATTAACACAATTTAATGTCATTAAAATCATAACTTATGGCGATTCGCTTATGTGTTGTGAGATTATTTCTTTGTTTACATTATTACATTATTCTGTATTTATTTTTTTATTATATTATTTAAAATTATTAATTAAATTATTTGATAGAAGAGTTCAGCAATGATTCTTCCATTGGAAAAAGGTGTTCAAAAGAGAATAGAACAATGCTGAGAGGAAGTTCAACAACACTAGTTAAGACATTACAAACAGGTAGGGGGGAACTATTATGTTATTTCATGAGGTGTATATTGATTTATGTATTGACAACTCTTTTAACTTGGAAGAACTAGTAGATTGGATCATAGAGCTTGATCTCGTAGATGTAGGCTTGGTCAAACTGCCTGAACAAATTTATTGTGCTCTTTATATTTTTATTGCTTGATATTTACTTGAGATAAATTGTTTATCATTATAACACACGTACACTTGTTACGTAATAGGTTTAATTAAGTGATTTTCCAGTATTATATTTTTCATGTTTTATATAAACATTTTATATCATCAAGCTTTATTTAGAATAGACTTTAAATATAACATGTTTTAATATTTATATCAAAAGTAATTTGATACAATGATTGAGGAGGTAAGTTTATAATGAAAAGTTGCAAAATGAAGGGAGTACTTATTTATGTAAATTTGAAAGAAATAGGAATCATAAAATTCTAAAAGTTAGATGAACAGAACCAAATTAACCCAAAAGGCACAAATTATGAAACCGCAAGTTTGAAGAGGCATAAAACATGAACACAAGTTGCAATTGCATCAAAATGTTTGCCATCTTCCATATTATTTCCATTTTAGAACTTTTAATATCATCAGTATCCAAAAATAAATAAGTTTAAGTTCACAATGAACTACTCCTTCTGTGTAGAATTGAATGTTCCAATTTGACTTACACGTGTTTTAATAAATAAGTTTAACTTCGTTCATTAACATATTATATTGTTAATTTTCTTAATAAATGTATTATTCATTTAAAAAATGAGATATTCAATTTCGAATAAACAAAAATGAAATATAAGACACTCATTTATTGTTATTAGATTAGAAAGTCTACCACAAACGAAATAAGAATATAAAATTCGTAAGTCATGAATTTATCATTACACGTGAAGTGAATGAAAATTCATAAAATTAAGAACATAAATTCTTGAAAAGAACAAAAATATTTGGCACATGCAAAAAAGTATGTCAGATAATATCTTCATTGAGTGCAAATATGATTGTACACAATTATTTGCCAGGAGAGAGGAAGTATATAACTATGTTTTCGTTCTTCTATCATAATGGAAAAACCTATGATCAAAAGGGGAACCAAAGCATTCCTATACAATCGTAATACATATATATATCCCAAAAGTCATCATCCTTAAAATGGCTCAGGCACTTCTTTCACAAGATAATCACTGATATTGAAACCCAATGGAACGTACAACTTTTGACGTTCCCATCTGCTTCGATCGCTTCGGTACAAATTAGGATAATTGGTAATGCTCCAGAAGCATTTCGTGCATCTCAGTCTCACGTTGTATGCCCAGAAAAAACCATGGGTCTTCTCGTTAATGTACAGATAACACCATCTCATGGGGAATGCGATCTGAGTAAAATTGTAGCGATAAATCTCCCCTTTGCCTAGGACGTGCAAATAATTGTCCTTGTCGGTGAATTTGCACATGTAGAAAACAGGATAATCACCATCGTTGGCTAATGTCACCTCTATGGTTGGGAATAACCGTGACTGGATGAACGCAAAGGGGCCATCGTCTTCGTTGGCGGCCGCCAATGGAGGAGCTAAGGTGAGGAGACATATGATACCCACAATGCCGAAGCTTTTCTTCTTCAACATTCTTGCCATGATGGTGTTTATCCTGCACAAACAAGGGTCCAATAAATGAGGTTCTCGTTGATTCATATATGTAGATGAATTGTTTTTTGTTAGCGGTGGTAAATAATTTCTTTTGTTTAATTTTGATGACTTGTCATTTTTGTTTTTAATGGTATATTTTAATCCCGCATAGAGAATATTTCTGATTATTATATAACTGACAGAGATGAACAGTTTAAACATCAATTATCAACTTTGAATAAATTAGTGATTGACGAGTAAAAGTTATTTAAGTGATAAAGTAGTCTCATCTAGGTCATAAATTTGACTTCGGAAAGAGAAGTCTATCTTTTAGTAATAATCTCATGAGATTAATCGGGTCAATATTAACCTAGAAACCGATTTGGAAAAAAAAATCCTGATTCATTTGAACCCTCCGCAAAATTAGTCTTGTTTGTTTTGAGTTTATATGCAAATAATGAGCTAAAAGAAGCGGAACCCAGAGATTAAAAAGTTCAGTCCAAATCATTCCATTCCCTTTAAGACTTAGAAGTATATAATAAGGTTTACATGAACCATGGATAGGAATTTATTCCAGCATAATATTTCTGACAATACATGAATATTGTTTATTTTTGGGCATTGTTTGATGAATTTTCAAGGACAAAATACTACCCTATAGTTAGTCCCACCACGGCAAGTAAAAGTGCTAGTCTGATCATCCTTTGGGTAACTATAAGCATCTTTACACCTTTGCTTGAAAAACCTCGAATAATCGGTCGGTTGGCAGCTCCCGGAGTTGCAACAATATTGATCAGTCTTAAAGACTGTGCATGGATTGTTGCAGCCACCGGGCGCCTTCAATTCCCTCGGACATTGCCCATTTATATCAGCACTGCATCTGATTCCTCGGCACTTGTTCGATACGGGGGAGAAATCCATAGGCACATTAAATCCATCAACAAGGGATATATCAAAGAAGTCCAGATTATTGAATTGGTTTAATGCATACTCTGCCAAAGTGTTTGGCGGTGTACCAAAGGCCCTGCACTGAAGAACACCACCGCAGTCCCCGGTTTCACAGCGGCCACGACCGCCGGCGTCGAAATTGCACTTGGTTCGGGCCCATATGCGAGCTTGTTTCGTACCGGCAGCCACGTTGATGGTCCAGCTCTGACCTCTGTCTAGGCGACGGCCGCCGCCGGGAACTGCTGCGGCCCAGACAGGGTAGGGGCATTGATTTCTGATCTCGAAAGTGGCTGCATTGGTTTGGCTGATGAGAAGGGAAAAGAAAAATATGCAAAAGAAAGCATTCTTGGATAAATCCATGTCTGAAGTGGATGATGACTGTCCAAGTGCTGAGTATTGATAACTATTTATAGTGGAAAGATGAGAAATTTTTTCAACAAGATGTGATAAACATTGCTTGAAATTTTTGATATAGAGATATGATGATTTGAGTTGATTCTGGGAAATTTCTGGAACGGTCAATCAAAGGAGCTGAGCATCAGCAGAGAATTGGACAAGGCGAAAGTGGGCCGGTTCGAGGAATATCATGATTAAGAAATGTGAGCCAAAGAAATACTAAGAAAAACAGAGTCAATCGCAATCTGGCAGCGCCATCCATAGATTTAAATATGTTTGAATAACTATCAGTGACATGACCTTTCATTCCAGTCAAGTTCATATATATTCTGCTTGTTTCTTTTCTTTTTTTCTTTCTTTTTAAATAACCGAAATAAGTTTAATTTAGTATAAATCTTATATATTCATGGCATTCCTGCATCAAGTTATAGTTAACTTAACTTATATTCCCTTCTTCTTCACTAAATATAGGTCAATTTCCTATATTATCCCTCTTTGTTAGATAAACACAAGCATAAAGATATTTTGAGAAGGTGATTAGAGTAGCCTCTTATGAAAAAAAGAAAAAAAAATTACTTAATTTTTGTAAAAAATGACGGAAAGAGAATTTATTGATCATAATTCTCAGTAAAAAGTAAGTAAAGAATTTAAAAAAAAATCAAAATAAAAAAATGCAAGATATTGTTCTAATTAAACAAATTATTTTTTTATTATATATGTATATAAAATTTAGAAGTGTTAAAAGAAAAAAAAAATTGGAAGGGTAGGTTTCACCACACTCTCTCTCCTCATTTTCTCTAATAAACATTGGTGCCTATTCACGCACCATCGAAGATGACTCCATTATTTTCTCTCACGTGTACGCAGCTTCTTAAACATACTCTCATGGTGTTAGTCTTCCCACCTGTTGCAGTGATTTTAGGGCAAATGTATACCTGGTCAGCATCCTTTTTTGGACATTGGAGTTTACAGGCGAGATCTTTGACCTTAATATAGTTTATGCATTAGTAAAACTTTAGTGAAATATTTCTATTTTGAATTATTTGAAAATAAATATCTTATTTTCTATATTAGTTAAAGTTTTATTAAAAGATTGATATTATTAAGTTTAAAATGAATTAAGTAAACTAATGTTCTTATGTAAATCAATTCCGGACACAAAAAAATATTTAACATCAAGTGATTTTTATTTATAAATCGCTAAATGTGCATCATTATACAATTGATGCCATATGCCTATAATTTAGAAGGAAAGAGATGGCGAAAAAAGTAGAGAAGTGAGAGAAAAAGGGAGTAAACTTTTTCATTGGAGAAATTCTGAAGGAGGGAAGAGAAATGAAGTGATTAAAGGGGAAGGAAAAGATTCTTTCAAGTTCAAAATTAAGATATCTCATTTATCCCTCCAAACTTATTATGCACTTAAAAGTTAAAAAGGTTATTTTAATAAAATTATAATATTTTCTTCTTTTCTTTCTTACTCCCAAATGAAAAAAGAATTATTCACAAATCATCTAACCATCTCTAATCTCCACCCCTAAATCTTCTCCCAAACTAGCTGTTAGTTCTTTCCAATCTAAAAAGGTAGGCGCAAAATCAAGAAAACAGGGCTAAAAGTAAAGAAAACATCAAAATATAGAACTCGAAACCAAAAATACTCCCATGACCACCACAACACCAGAGTAAACCCAATGTCCCAAAGCAGCTTTCTGTAATTGCATCCCATCTCCAGTTACATGTTTACAGTAGGAAGCAAGCACAAAATACAGATATGGAAGTGAAGTAACCCAAAGTAACATAATTTTATGTTTTCGATCATTGTTTCTGCTAACAAAGAACTACAGCTAATGACAGGAGCTCGGCAAGTGCTATGTATTATTTTCTAGAGACTGCCCAAGAGGAGATAGGCGGAGAAGTTGAAGAACAAATGAGAGATGTTAATGCCGAAATCATCTTCTACTATAGTGCAGCTTGGAAAATCATCTCAGCAAGTTCCTGGATCATTTTCCAAAGAAGAAAGCAATCAGAATCGTGGATATGAAGGTTGAACCATTCCGCTTAATAGTTACACAAAACAATCAGCCTTACCTGCTTGGCTGAAGGTACTTTGGGCTCTCCCCATTCTTTGACCTTCTTTTCGAGCATCTGAAAATCAGCCTTCCCAGCCTGTTTCAATGCAGGAATTGGAACAACGTTGTAGATGAGAAAACAGAAGGAAGGTTAGGGAAAGCATAAAGAGATAGATAATAAAAGGAGATTACTTCTATTTGGGCCCCAAGTTCTGTGTCAAAACTTGAATATCTCTTGCGGACAAGTTCATTCAAAGAACCATCTTCAATCAGCTTTGCAGCATTTCTAAGACCTCGACCTAGAGTATCCATCCCAGCAATGTGAGCAATGAACAAGTCTTCAACATCCGTACTCTCCCTTCGCCTGAATTATGTACAAACATGGAAGATTATTAGACCTAAATGAATCTGAAAATTTTCATTTTTAGATAAAGCAAATCATGCACCCAAAAGGAGAGTGGCAAATTGAACTTTCAACACCTAGAAATGAAAAAAATACTAGTAAATATTTATACACATAAAACAGGAAAAATGACCCAACAGAATAAGATAACTCGAAATGGCCAAAACTGTTGAATAAATAGACATGATGAACATGGGAAGTAGAGAAGGAACTCACAGTTTGGCATCAAAATTAAACCCTCCAGGTGCCAATCCGCCCTGCATTTCAAAGGTAACAGTAGCAGTAAGCATCAAGTATTCACATTCGCCAACAGTAACCAATTGAATACCAGTTCAGTCTAGCAACACCCAATATCCTCCACGTACATTTTTAATAACACTGAGCATAACCAAGGTTGCTTCCCCAACATCCATCATAAACTGATCTGTGTCCCAACCTGTAGTATTTAATTGTCACACAGTTAAATTTTAATCTACCATTGTAGTTTTGAGGCTTATTAACCACAGAGAGACTTTTAGAAATTCATTAAATACCAGTTTGAGGATCGCCAGTGTTTGCATCAATATTTCCTAGTAAACCGTTAATCCTAGCTGTCTCAAGTTCATGATGGCAGCTGCAACACAAAATAAGCAAGCAAATTTTATGTTCTTGTGCAATTTAGAAATCAAATTTTAAAAAAACAGGATACTTAATATTTTACTAATGAAGCAAAGAACAGAATACAAACCTATGACCAGCAAGAGTAGCATGGTTGCATTCAATGTTCAATTTAAATTCTCCTGTTGAACAAAGTGGCAGATTTGAGTAAAAGAATAAAACGTCACATTACTCCAATGTGGCAATAATGAACAGAAAGCAAATTTATCTTTCTTTCACAGCCCTAAGCAGTACTTGTGCAAGAAAAACAAAGCGTTCAAGCATTAAGATGAAATTCCTACCACATAAAGTTGAATGTAAAAGCAGGGTTAAGCCATTAAAACATTGTTCCTTCCTGGTTATATCAAAGGCTGGTAATAAATATAATGTAGGTGATCTTTCCCTACTAAATTCAAGAACGACAAATAAAATTTTTTAAGCATTAGAAATAGAATAACAAAAATTATCAAAATCTACAAGGACTACTGCTAAATATTTTGAATGAATTCGAGTGCCAGGTTAAAGGTACTCAAACAGAAACCCCCCAAGCTCCATGATTATATATAGATGTGAGAGTGAAGAATAAAATAAAGCAATGAGTGGTCCCTGAAGAGAAGACCAGTTTCCAATGCTTGCTTAAAATGTGAAAATTTTAATTAGCTAGAATAGCAGGTAGAAGCATAAGAAATCACCTATGAGGCCATGCTGACGCAAGAAATTAGCTGCAGTTGCAGCATCCCAGTCATATCTGCAGTTATAAATAGTCAGTAACATGGAAAATCTTTTCTGATAATGTGCTATTTAAGCAATGTAAAACATACTGGTGCTTTGTAGGCTCTTGAGGCTTGGGCTCAATGAGTAAAGTACCTGCGAACAACTGAACATAAGAATACCACACACTTTGTAATAGTACATGTATAAACCAATTCATATGGAAAGTGAAAATGGAAACAGGATATACACAGTGCTGTCAAGTCAAGAAGAAAAATCATGCACAACTACTTCAAAATTTTATATTTAATCATATCCTGTAATTTATCAAGTCAACCTATAGTTATCATAGTTGGCAGATATCATATACCATTGAAACCAATCTTCTTCTTGTAAGCAACAGCCGCCTCCATAAATCTTGCCTGTGAGGAGGTGACAGGTTTTAATATTTCACAGAGATGGACAAGATACAAAATTTTTAGAGGAAGCATTGCAAAGCAATTTACCATGTGATTCAGTTCTCTCTCCATATCAGTGTTTAAAAGACTCTGATAACCCTCTCTACCACCCCAAAAAACATAGTTTTCACCACCTAGATAATGTGTGACCTGCAGAAACAGAAAATGGCACAAATATCACATAAGGGCATAAATACAAAGAATCTGCACTTGAATTCTTCAGATATAATGCAAGTTAATATCACAAGCCACTCCTTCATCCTTCTATTAAGTTCATATTTACAGATTCTCTCACCTACTCTTCCCAACAAGGAAGAGAAAATAAAATGGAAAGCAACTAATAATTCAGGGTACTGATGGGTAAAGAAGAAATACACACCTCCATGGCTTTCTTAACCTGTGCTGCTCCATAAGCATACACAGCTAGCTCCGGGCTGTACCCCAAGAACAAGAAATGGTGAGTTTATTAATTACATACATAAACCACAGCTCACACATTACAAAGTATAGCATACCTTGTAGCAGCACCATGCATGTAACGAGGATGTAAGAACAACTGAGCTGTGCCCCATAATGGATGAATCTTAGTGCCCTGCGAAGTCATACAAATTATCAGATTATAGAGGTAAAAGTTGAAGTCGAAAAAGTACAGGGGAAACAGAGTATTCGGTTTGCATACACTCTCTGATAGAAGGCCCAATAAACAGAAACTTTCTAGTTTTCTATTTCCTAAAACAAAATGCTACAGGATTAATTACCTGAAGCTCTTTGGCAAGAGCTACCACTTCATCCAAGTTGGCATTACTTTCCTGCAGTAATCAAATAAAATTAATATAGTTTGTTAAAAGTATGACAGAAATCCAAGTTGCATTCACACGTGACAACATTAACAAAGTCATGAACAAACCCACACGTTGGAAGAACCAGTAAATTTAATAAAAGGAATGCAACAACAAACACTCAATACACTTACGTTCATTTATACTGTTCTTCTAAAAAGGCACTGTATCCTTGATAAATAGATTGCTGGATAGGTTAATAAATAAATTGCATGCACTTTACATACCTCAATTGTTTTCCCATCTGGAGCAATATCCCTATCATGGAAGCACCATAGTTCAACTCCAAGCTTTTCCAGGAATTCAAAGTTTGCTCTCACTGCATTGTCAACCAATGTAGTCAAAAGAGGAGAATATCTAGCTTATGAATAAGAACAGATTTACGAACAGCAAAGGAAATAGTTATCTTACTTCTTCGCTTAGCCATGGCCAAGGAATTAGTACCATCCTCCCATGGCCACATCTTTGTACCAACTCCAAATGGATCAGCTCCTGTTCCTCGAAATGTGTGCCAAAATGCAACACTAAATCTCATCCAATCCTATACTCAATTATGAATTTCTTGGCATCATGGCAATGATACTTCTTGAGAAGCATTTTCAAATGAAAGGAGCACAAGACAATCAATGGAATAAAAAGGGACATTAACCTTCATCTTTTTCCCAAGAATCTCCTCTTCAGCATTGTACCATTTAAAAGAGAGTGGATTCTTGCTTTTAGGACCCTAGATACATAATGGCAGAGAATTAACTATAAAAAGAGAGTCTACAACTTAAATAAAAAGTAAATTTAAAATGTAATATTAAATGGTCTATGGATCATCAATGAACAGAGATGAACATTCCATTCTTACCTCATATTTAATTTTTGGAACACCAGGAAAGAACTCCCCATCCCAATCGCCCGAACCACTTGCATCGCATTCACTATTAATATCAGCTGGACAAGTCGGAGGAGGAGCAGCTATCTGCTTTCATGGTTGAAATCAAAATGCAAAACATATATTTACTACATCCTATGAAAGGATTTGACAACATCGAAGAAGAAACATCAATTTACGAGTGTGAACAGTTCATTGTTTCATATGAATTATTTAATTTATACATCTATCAAAAAAGTAAGAGAAGAACGTATGTACCGCAATGCTGAAGATTAAACTAAAACAAAGTAGACGTGTCGAGAACATCTCATTCCTCATTTTCATGACTGCAAAGGAAACTATGCAAACTCATCATAAGAACTAAACATTGACGGCTTTAACAACACTAATAATAAATTAGTAACAACGGCAACATAAGTCCTACTCATTCATTTCAAAATAGATCACCTTAGGCAATAAAAGCACTGAAACTTTAGGTATGAATTCTCAAATATGTGTAGAAAAGTGTAAGGCTAAACATTTTGATCCAGCCTAAAATGGAATGAAATGCAGACTCTATTTCACGCAAAATCTGAGTTACTAAATATATAAAAAACTTGAAAGGAAAACGAACCCCAAAAGAAAAATACAGTAAACAGAACCACAACGTTAGTAGAAAAAAAATTTAAGAACGGCCAGAGAAAAGAAAACATCAGTCAAACCAAATATTCATCACAACTAGAGCAAGCAACACTTGATGCTTATACATAAAAACTACAGAGTAAACTCCAATAATCAATGAAAACAAACCAATCCCTCGATCAAGCTCATCAAATTAATTCAAAAGATCATTACTTTATATCGCCGATTCTCAATGGAAAAGTTCCAAGACAATTTCAGTAAAACCATAAACGAACACACGGGTAGAAACCCAAAAACGAAAACACGGGTATATCAGAGAGATATAGAGAAACATACAATCTGAAAATTTGTTATGATGTCAATGGTTCAAAAGATCATTACTTTATATCGCCGATTCTCAATGGAAAAGTTCCAAGACAATTTCAGTAAAACCATAAACGAA
>JAOXNR010000013.1:3413422-3429672 GCA_028571225.1 Parsonsia alboflavescens
TTTTTTTTTTTTTTTTTTGTAAATTTGTTATAATATTGATACTCCTATATAAATTTGTTTAAATTTTTAAACTTCATTAGTGTTCTAAAAATCAAAGTTCATTGTTTGTCTTTTATATAAATTTATTTAATAATTAATAGTCTATACTTAGTTGATTTAATAATATTTGGGAAGATAAAAGAGTCTTTTTTCCTTTTCTAGAATCCCCTTAAATAAATTAATATTATAGTATATTTTATTCATATTTAAACACAAATAATAACTTAAGACCAATTATCATTATATTATATTACATTATATTTATGTTTCTTGAAAAAAAAAAAACATAAAGCTTTGCATGGTATAATTGATAATATTTATATATTAATCTTAGTTATGATATTTAATATATAATATTAGTTATTTGTATAATATATTAATTTCATACAAAGTAAGTTAGTTTTAGTATTTTTTTTTTAATTGATCAGGAAATCTAAATTTTAGAATCCCAACAAAAAATTACTAAAAATAACGTTAATATCATGTGGGTTGATGCTCACGTATTAAATATTAAACTGATAAGAATATATACTACACTTCATCTTAGCCAAAAGACCAAGAAAGATATAAGTCCTTAACCTTATGGTCTGCCATTTTTATACAAACTTTTCTCTCTTTCAGCTTCTTATTCTAGTGATTTGGGACAATAGATCAGTGTTAAAACAAAATAATATATTTTCTTTAATAAATTATTGAGATAATGATGATTTTTAAAAATATTTATATTTTGAAATATCTGAAACTCTCTCTCTATTATTATTTTTTCTAAAATACTTTAAAGTTTATTTGGCCGTTAGAGAGAGAAAATAATCGATTTGGATATAGTTAAACTTTATCCTAAGTATTCATACAATAACACATGTCAGCCTCTCGTGCTATAGAGACTACTTTTATATATTAATATAAATGTAGATTATTATTTTTATTATTAAGAGGCAATCGCTTAGATTTTCATTAAAGCAATAGTTTAGGGTTTCTTCTTCTTATTATTTTATTAGTTAGTTTTGTGTTTGTATTATTGTTATCTTTAAGCAATCTTTATTTTTAAAGAATCCTATCAAAATAGGTCTTTTATTATTGTAATAAGTCTTGTCTATCAAAAAGACATTAAATCTAATCAAACACTAAGTTAGAATTTTAGCTAAAAATATGAGATCGGAGTTCTCTTTTAAATTGAATTCTAAGGTTTCAACCTTCTTTTGATGAGCTGGATTATTATTCGTCCCTGTGACTAGATCCTATTCTTCGTACCTGTGACTAGATCCTACGCTAAGAGTCATAACAATTTGGTATCAGAGTCAAACACAATGGGTGACATCAAAATGCTGCTACAAGAAGAATGTGCTCTTACTGACTTCAAGTTCTTTGCAATGGAACGACGTCTTGTTGAGAGATTTGAGCAAATCCTTCAAGAAGTGGTGCTTCTATAATTATGTTATTACATATAGTATGATATATTAAAGTAATAAAAAGCATAATTAAAAAAGTAAAAATAACATAATTTAAGTTAAGCCAAACTAAACTCTACTTAAGTTTTTGACTTGATTGCACCCTTTATCTTTCCATTTTTCTCACTTGCTGGCTTCGAGTTGAGCTAAATTTTTTTCTCGCAAGACTCGAAGTCACAGCAGAAGTGGTTGTGAACTCTATTTCATATTTGTGGGTTTCATATTTTGTAATTCCTGCTTATAAGTTACCCACTTCGTCAAAATTGAATGTCTCATTTTAACTTATACAAATTTTAAGAAAATTAATTGACTTAATTCATTTTACACTTAATAATACCAATTCCTTAAGAAGGTTTTAACTAATTTAGAAAATGGGACATTCATTTTTAGACAATTCAAAATAGAAATGTGAACATTCAATTTCAGACAGAGGAAGTATAATATAATGTTTCTCGATTACAACTGCATCTCAATTTTGTTAATTTATTACTACTCTAAAATAATATTGAGATAAAATGTGAAAGTTTGGTCTATATAATTAATAATCTCTAGAGCAAAACCAATCATATCAAGCTGAAAACAATAGTGCTGGTTACTCAAAATTCTACCATAGATAGATCTCCATTTGAGCGGCACACAAAATAAATAAATGAATAAATAATTCTAAAAGCCTTTTAGGATTAAAAAAAGATGTATATTTTCATATAAAATAATAAATGTTACATTATTGAAGGACTATTTATTTTTTGAGAAAAAATTGTTGAAATTTTATTTTACCCTATTAAAAGAGTTTTTTTTTTCTATAAAAAACTTTTATGTTTTACTAAATCTTTTTCCTACATGTATTTCATCTCAAATTAATATTTGCTTAAAATTACATAAACATATTTTATGTTCCACTTTTTTATCACCTAAATCAGTAACACAATAAAGAAATAACTTTTTAGATTCTTATTCTTAACCATTATAGACAAATATGAAATCTAAAATAAAAATAACTTTACTTTTTTTATTTTCTTCTTCTATAAAACAATTGAAATTAACTTATCTAATGTATGTAAAAAAATTGTTGAATTTAAACTTTTATTATCATAAATAAATGAATTTTAAATTTAATTTAACAATTTATAAATTTATTAAAAATGTAAATGTAACCCTTGCTATCCATGACCCACATTAGGCTAAGCCAGCGTGCTAGACTTTTTGAATCCATGAAAATTAGAAACTTTTCTTTCCTCAAGACTAAAACCTTTAAAACACAAATGCAAGAATTTGATTCTAATCCAAATTTAGTATAAGTATACAAAATTCATACTTAAATTCACAAATTACAAGAGATGAGACATAATACAAGGGTTTTAAGGAATAGAAAACAAATACATTAACCATAGCATCCAAAGAGCGCCTCGAACAAAATACTATTGTACTCAAAGATTTTCCAGAGTCTCGAATCTTATCTTAAAGGAAAAGAAATAAAAAGAAAATGAGCATAAGCGGCTTGGTGAGGGAACAGGGCTCGAAAGGGAATGTGAAGTATTAGAAAGGACTTTCTCAAAATACTTGAAATTCCTTTCTTAATCTGAAAGCTATGTTCATAAAATCATAACATTTATCAAAAGTATTTTAATCTTGCAAAACATAAAGGAATTAACGAAATCCTTTCTCGAAAATACAATTTTTCTTTCTCAAAACAATGATCATAAGATCACATAATTCCATAAACATGCTTCGAAATACATGGTTTCAAGAGTTCAAATTCTAGGAAATTGATCTAGATATTCTTTTAAAACATTTATCAATCCCTAAGCGTGATCATGATTTTTAATGGTACATTTGTGGGTACCAACAGGATCATGTAGTGAACTTTTCACCATACCAAACCTTTTGACTCAGGTATACAAGAACACTCTGAGCTTAACGAGATTCCATATCCGACCCTTGTAGGGTGATCATACTAATTCACTGGCTAGCTAGTATACAAACAACTAGGATCCTTAGGCATTTTATTACATAAGGTTATAGATAGAATCCTTAATCGGATTGGCCTATCTAACAAAGGGTTCACTCTATAATTAAATGGATACCATATCTAGAATCCTCTTTGAGATAGAACATTTTTGTCCCAATTTATGGAATATTTTAGAAAAATATTGAATAAACTTCCTCTGATTTGTATCATAAAAAGTCGCTCGAGATTTAAATAGAAATCCCAATAATCCAAAACGTTTTCGCGATTTAAAATAGAGTTATCTTGTAGTTGAAATCAAATCAAGAATAATATGAGAGTAATCATGACATGAATTAAAGATATTTCATAAAGTCAAATAAATAAAGAAGGATAAGAATTAAAAGGAAACTTAAAATAACGAATGAATATACTTAAGATTCAAGTTTAAAAAATCTAAAAATTAATTAAGCACCTAATATGGTAATTAAACAAGTCAAAGTTAGAGTTAATTATTTCGATAGAAAATAATTCATAAATCTTTAAATAAAGATTAAATTAACAGCATATCAATAATTAAAAATTAGGATAGTTTGTAAAATGAGTAATCAAAAGTAATTCAAGATTTTTC
Organism: Parsonsia alboflavescens; assembly: GCA_028571225.1. Lineage (NCBI taxonomy): Eukaryota > Viridiplantae > Streptophyta > Magnoliopsida > Gentianales > Apocynaceae > Parsonsia > Parsonsia alboflavescens. The sequence continues at coordinate 3,417,486 of JAOXNR010000013.1, forward strand.
AAGAAATAAAGTATTTATGAAATAAAAAAGTTAAATATAAATCTTGGGGCATATATACCGGTCCTTATGATAATTATAATAAACATAATAGTAGTAATAAAAAAATTACTCCCTTTGTTCAGAATTGAATGTCCCATTTTGACTTCCACAAATTTTAAGAAAATTAGTTGGCTTAGTAAATTTTACATTTAATTACATTAATTTCTTAATAAAAATTTTACTAATTTAGGAAATAGAACATTCATTTTCGGACAATTCAAAATAGAAATGTGAATATTCAATTTCGGACGGTGGGAGTAATAACTTCAAAATGAATTTAGATTCAAAGCCAAGATAATAAGATATCATTTAAAGGAAAATTTATGGTATAAGATTTGGAGTTGGTAGAATTACATAAAAAATATAATCTAAAATTTTATGATTTACTTTAAATCCCATGTCTTCTATAATAATAATAATAATTCTGTATTTTTTGGTTTTTTTTTTTTTCTTCTGGTTTGTTCAAGAGTTAATATCTTAATGGACACTAATAATAATAATTTAATTAAGCATTTTTTCGAAATAATGTGTTAAATTATTAATCGTCGACAATAGTTTGTGTATGCATAGATTTATTTTGGTTTTAATTATCAAGGGAGAATTCAAGTTTTTTGTTTTCGGTTTTTTTATTAGATTCAAGTGAATGATTAATTTGATCGAGATGTATCAAGATTCAATGAAGGATTTAATATAATGGGTTAATGTGAGAGTTAGGGTTATAATGATTTATAGACATGGTGATACTTGGATTTTATGAGTTTTAAAATACATGTTTATTTATTATCTTGAATGCTATCATTATTTTTAAAATATAATAAAATATTTTAAAAGATTAATAAAAAGAATTTTTAATAATATGGGATATAATTGTTTTTAGCCGATTTTATCTTACAAGTTTGAGTTAAAAAACAGTTTGATCTCTTAAAAATTTTTTTTCAACCATAACAGTTCTTCATGTTTTTATGGATAACCAATGGTCCAAATCACCAATTTCCGACCACCCACGTGACCGAACCTATCATGTGCATGGCACATGAGGGGTAATTTCGTTATTCCATCATAAAACAACCTGGATTTCCTTGATATTAGGTTTTTATAAAAGCTAAAAAAAAAAACCCAAAAAGCTTCACTTTACGGCGAGGTAGGAGTCACAATGGAGCAGCCGCCATTACATTTTGCCATTGCATTTGCACCAGTAGCTTCCAGGACCTGAAATGTTAACTCCGTCAAGATGGAGTGATCTGAGTTCCGTGAGATTCTGTACAATTGCTCCCAAATTTGGGCTCTCCAGTTTTAGTCTCTCAACTCCAAGGGTTGAGAGGTCAAGGGTAACCAACCTACTCATTCTCCCAAAGTCAATGGGAATCTGTCCAACGAAGCCAGCATCAAACAAATTCAGGTATGTCAGATTCCTGAAGTTGCCAAATCCACTGGGAATCTGAATAGATCGGAGATTGTTGAAGGCCAAATTCAGACGCTCAAGATACTCAAGCCTGAACAGACTGCTTGAGTTCTCAATTCCACCTAAAATTGTTTCATTGTTAAGGTCCAGGCTTATCACATGGTCGGAGCTATCACATTCTATCCCTGTCCAACTGCAACGATGCTGGTACTTCTCATCCTAGCTTAATAACTTGGTTGAATTCTTAAAATTCACTACTTTCTTGAACTGGAGCAATAGCAATCTCTGATCGGCAAGGCACTGAATCGTTTGACCATGTACCAATATCAAATTATTACCCACCAAAACATGGAACAAGGGTATCAAGAACCACCACAAAAGAACTAGAGAAAAAGAAGATGCGAGCTTGTAATGTCAGTCTGCTCCACTGTGACTCCTATCATTGCAAGAAAGTAAAGCTTTTTGGTTTTTTTTTTTTTTCTTTTAAATCAAAAAACGAAGTTATTTCATGGTGAAATGATAAAATTACCCCTCACGTGCTGTGCATGTGACAATCTCCACCATGTGGGTGGTTGAAAATTGATGGTTTGGATCATTTTGACTATCAGTAAAAATATGAGAATTGTTTTTTTATCCAAACTTATAGGATCAAATCGGTTAAAAACCCTAACATTTTATTATAAGATCTTGTCAAAACTTGACTTATAGTTGGATTTATTTTTAAATGTTATTCAAGATTAAATGTGATTTGTTTAATAACAATTTGATTTTTATAAATTGTTCTATATATTTATTTTTAAATATAAGATTTCAAATATATTATATATTATGTATTTGAATTTTCCTAATTTTTTTAATCTAATCAGTGAGTTTTTTTAATTAAATCTTTCAATATGTAATAAAAACTAAGAAAATAAAATTTTAACATTTTATATTCCATTTGAAATTATCGTGATAATTTCCTCTTTTTTTTCTGTTATTTTTATTAAATATCCATGGCCGCCCAGAGATAGGCAAATCCGAAACAGAATAGGAAAGCAGATTAGGAAACTTCCGTATTGTAATCCGATTAGGAAACCAAAAAAAATTCGAAAACTCGGTAGACTATAAAAAGAACAGGGCTCGTCTAATTTCAATTGTATCAGAGTTATTATTAAGAAAGTTAAACGAAATTTGGTAAGATGGTTATGACGAGATCGAGTAATTCTTGCATGAAGAAAGAACTCTTCCAATCAGTTTGGGAGAGTTCTACAGAATGGTGCGCCCCTTTCGAATCAAGAACCAAGATGGTGACGGCTTCTTGTTACCTGCCCAAGGAGGATGAGAAGAATCCATTGGGAGAGGATGGCCACTTCATCTCGGAGGATGGGCAGAAGATTGGCGTTGCAGATGGCGTCGGAAGTTGGGCCAAGAAAGGAATTGACGCCGGCGAATATGCAAGGGAATTGATGTATAATGCCCAGGCAGAACTTGAAGAACAGCCAGAGGATTCCGTGAATCCATGGACCGCCCTTAATGAAGCTTTCTTGTGCACCGAAGCACCGGGTTCTTCCACCGCCTGCCTCGTTACTCTGAGGGGACTCGGAGATTTCTTGCACGCCGTCAATGTGGGAGACAGTGGATTCTTGGTTATCAGGGACTGCAGAGTTGTGTTTCAGACACCAGCTCAGCAGCACCGATTCAATCGGCCCTATCAATTGGGGAAATCCACACCTAGAGACACGCCGAAATCTGCGCAGGTGTTTCTCGTACAAGTAGAACCCGGAGACATCGTCGTGGTCGGAACCGATGGGTTGTTCGATAATTTGTTCCCAGGGGAGATTGAGGATATAGTGAGAATCTGTCGGCAGAAAGAAGACGCGCCGCAGGTGATGGCCAACGCGATCGCAAATATTGCTCGTCAGGTGTCTCTTATTCAACATTCATCGACTCCTTTTAGCCAAGCTGCCATGGATGCTGGCTACTATGATTCGCTTTACTCCGGCGGTAAATATGATGATGTTACAGTCGTAGTTGCCCAAATTGTGTAGCATTCAAACTTCTAAACGAAAGATAGATTCTTTTTTTTATGCCTGAGAATGTAAACATTAATTGCCGTTTAATATTGTATAGTATACAAGAAAAAGTTTCTTTAAAGATATCCGAACCTTTCTTTCTTTTTTCACGCACTTTGATTTGTTTTAACTTTTAGGTATTTTTGTCTTAAACTCGTAGAATAATTATAAAATTATGATAGTTTTTAAATTAAAAAAATAAAAAACTCAAAATTTTACATGGCATTTTAGTTTCATTAAATGAAATTGTTAAGGAACAAGATCAATAGGAAATAAAATAGGTGAGAAAAATTTTATGCACCAACATAATTTCTTGTGCATAAATAATTGGAACAGTATGTACAAAACAAGACTTGAAAATGTGCAATTAATATATAATCCACAACTTCAATGGAAAGAAGTACAATATGTTCTTAAATATAGACCGTTGATTTAAATGACAAAGTTATCAATCATATGTTGAACCACATCAGCTCCATCGGAGTTCAGCCAATAGCTCTTCACCTGCAATGGTGTCATCAAAAAAACTCATTTGAAATATTGAATCGGAGGAATTAACAAACAGAAGCAAAGAAAGGAAGGGAAACAGACAGTATTCTGCAGAAAAAGGTTCCGCAGCAACATAGCTGTAAGCAATTAGGCCTGAAAAGCTTTACCTGAATTGTAGTATGTGCAACATATCGTTGAGTACTTCTGTGGAAACTAACGTCAATACGCTCCCATGGCACTTGATTCAGGCCTCTAATCATTTCCTCTAAAAGACTGTCTAAGTCAGAATTGAACAAATTTTTGCCTCACCAGGAAATTGAATAATAAGATAAAAATCATTTAAGGAAAAACCATCTAGAAGCATATAGTTTCGCAAAAGTGTTAAATTATTGGATCTCTGAGGAATGTCAGTTCGTAATTTGAGAATGTTGAAATTCCAAAGTCCAAACCATCAATGTATCAAAGATCATCAAAACAATGACCAGACTGCTTGTCTGCAAGAACGACTTCTGCATTGGGAGAAGAAACGAAAAAATACAAAGTGTTTACTTCAGATATGGAGCAATGTCCATATATTGGCTTGCTCAAAATAGTAAGATACATATCTACACAAATAAGTCCAACATTGTTAAAAAGGTATCCTGTGAAGATCAATGTACTAGTTGAAATAGGATATATACTCCAACTGATAGACTATAGTCCCACAGCTCAAAATAACAGACATGATTGACAAAACACTTACTAAAGTTAGTTTGAAAATTGACTGGGGAAAATCAATCTGACGTAAAACATAACATCCTCATATACTCTTTAAGATTAAAATAATGGAAAATGTTTTCTTGGCACTCATTTCATTGTTTTTCCAAAGTAACGGTTGAATTCTGGAAAATGGAAAAATATACTCAGGGGCACATAAACAGAATACAAGAGAAATCATCAGTAAACAAAAGTTTAAAATACCTTCTAAGTCAATCACTCCAGTTCCCACTGTTGAGGATGCTTTATCAATGACACCCTCAGCCCTTCCTCCATCAACATGTAGGATATGAGGATATTTCTCATCTTTCACGAGAAGATTAGACTAGAGAGAGGGAGAGAGGAAATTAACCAGATTTCACATAATGTACAAAGAGTATGAAAAATAAAATGGATAATAATTCAAAAACCTTTGGAAGCTCATGCTGACGTCGGATTGATGAAGTTCTCCAGCCAACAACATCTTAAAGGTCAGTGAAGGTGAGCACAAATATCACAAGGCAACAGAGAACTTTCATGGCTATGTAAAAGATACTGGTAAAAATGAAATAAAATCAATACAGGATACGATCATAGTTTGCATTTGCATATGCCACACGACGCTTGAAAGCACCCAAAGCTGACCTACATATCCAACAGATGGCTTTGTTATCATATCTTTAAACATGTAACTTTTCCTTTTCTTCTTTCTTTTTCACTTTCTAAATGGTCATAATAGGGTGGTGGATGCAGAGCATACATGAATTTGATGTTATCTGAATCCTTAACCATTTGAAGAAGAAGAGGAGGCTTTCCCTCATTCTCATCAGTGAGGAATAAATGTTTCCCAGATCTCCCGGCAATCCAGTGTGCAGTTTGAGAGGCACTCTTCTCTAAGAAAGGTAGACCACAAAGGAGTGGAAGCTGAAACAGCATGGAAGATTTTGTCAACATTAAGAATTCAAGATAGAGACTTAAAAGATAAACCTTACACTCAAACATATGATTTCATCTAATGATAAAGAACAAGGAATATTAGACTCATGATAGATCATGTACCACAAGGATACATGGGATAGAGCAGACATGGGTAACTGAACCTGTTTATTTCCTATTGAGCCCAAATGTGGGGTGGCAAATGTTATGAAATTGACCGGTTCTAGACCACCAATCTTTGCCTCATAATGATGTTCAAGGTGTTGTCCAGAATTATTTGATTCCCCACTTGAACATAATTCATTCAGGGCACCAGTTTCCTTTTTCATAGAAAACTCATATAGCCTTCCAACAGCATACCTAGCAACAAGGCCGCCCAAGGAATGGGCAACAAACGAGATCTTTTGCAATCCAGGCCAGCGGTTTACAACATTGATCACCTGCACTATAAAAGACATAAATATAAATGTATGAAAATACTTAAGGAGACCACAGTATTAGCAAAAAGAAAAATGATATATACCCCTGAATTTATAACCACCATTTTCTACTGGTGATTGTGATTGGTTGGTACCTACTATGATTGGCACATAACCTCCTTGATTTTGCAGAGAATCACTTAACCAATCACAACCACCACTCAAAAGACAGTAGAAGAAAATCAGTGGTCTATACCACTAATTTTAGCAAAATACCTCTCCAGCTAGCCTCTCACCCATACAGTCAACGCCATCAAATGTGAGTCTTGACGTATTGACTTCACTACCTGGTAGACATCAGCTACAAAATAATTAAATTGCTGGGTAAGCTGATACAAAAACATGAAGGTCCTGACGTCTATTGAACGATCCAGAATTCTCGAAGGAAAAGGAAAGTTAATGATACAGTTTTCTAAAGAAGTTCAGAGATTCAGAGAAAACAAAGACATCAACAACCACTTGTAGTTCATGGCAAATGCAAAAGAACTTATGCAACACACCTGTTCCTTCTTCAGCAATAGGCAAATTTTCTATGTGGAATTGCACATACATCCAAATAATGGGGAAAAAACATATTCATTAAATGGATACATAACCAAAAGAATAATGGCAAATTATGCATGGTGTTATTGAGATATATAATAAGCATGCAGGAAAAAGAATTTAACTATCAGGACCAGAAATTTAGGTACAAAGCCATCGAAGTGTCTTGGAGCATATCCACCTTCAGGTGGCAAAACCTAAAGCATATGGTTATGAAGCCAAATTAACAAGGTGCAAAACCAGATGGAAATGAGAAAGAGGACAAGCAACAAAAACTATCAGGAAGAGAAATTAAGGTACAAACGATCAGAAGTGTGTTGAAGCATATCCAACTTCAAGGGTGGAGTTATAAAGTACCGCGGTTCGCACAGGCCCACAATGGAAAAAAAAAAGTTTATAATGTGACCATGATTTTACTTTCAGTTTCTCTAAACCCACTATAATAAAATCTTTTAAAATAGAAAGTTCGCTAACCAACTTCATTGTCTAAATTTTCACCCAATACTTCCACTATTTAACCAAAAAAAAAAAGTATGTAATTGTATTTAGTCATAACAAATACAATAAAACTATACTTGAGAAGCCATTTTCTTTCTTCCATTGATTTCAAGAATATAGACTACACCACAACTCAAGATTATTTGGTAAGAGAACAGTTTTTTTCTCTAATCTCATTATTTATACTACTTATTTGATCAATTTTTTAAATACTTATAAATTGTTAGGATTTTTTATTTTTGTGCTTTTTGATAGGTCATTGATAGCTACCTATACTCACATATGAAGTCACATCAAGAACAAGTGTATAAAGTTCTATTTTTACCTATAAAATATTATCTTTTAATTTTAATCACATGTATCAAAATAACATTTATGCATGCTTAATTTTGATTGTTTACAATAATAATGATGATGATGATGATGATGTTAACAAACCACCCCACCCCCCCCCCCACCCCCGGAAAGCTAACTGAGGCCTAGCTCCACAACTGTAGACCTTTAGGCTGGAAAACTAAAGCACATGTTTATCTAGCCAAATAACCATTTTCCATTCTAGATAGGAAAAAGGGTGGATGAGCTACAATAGAAACTTGTTAAATTTTAACCAAAAGTTTAAACCAATAGAGAGAAATGGCACTAAATCTCTTTACAAGCTCCCTCAGATGTGGGTCAAACACAAATTCAATAAAGGCCCAACACATGGGGAAGAATTTGTCATTCAATTTAGCCCATGCATGAGGGGACATTTTAAGTGGTTAAATTCTTCAACTTTCTCCCAACTTGAACTTTTAGTTAAGATGAAAATGCAAGTGAAACAATTATCTCAAATCATCAGTTCTTCTGCCAAAAAAATGGCAACCAGGAATGTTAACTTACGGTGAACAATAACTTTGTCAGGAAGTCTCTTCACGAATTGCTCAGCAGCATATCTCCAATCATCAGCACTGAGAAAAAACAGGGTATTTACAAGAATTTGGCAAAAGAAAAAAAAGGGATTTCTAGAATATACGTGCATGAACAAACAATAAGCATGTGAGAGGCTATGGTGCATTGTCCATCATACATATATGCATTGATGCACAACGCAACATAGCCTTTTCACATGCATTCATAAATCTATCTGGGCAAATGTTAGATTTAGAAACCATATCATATTCCCATTAACAGTTCATATATTGTTTGATTCCAAAATATAAGGGCAAGTCAATGCTCCTATACTATGTAACGTACATCATCACATAAAGAAGTAAATTGAGGACGGGCGGGGGAGAGAAGCAAACTTGAAATTGTAGCCGCACAAGTCCTTAAACCAAGGATTCTAATCAGCTATGTTTTGTTCATAAATACAAGGCAACTTGTGTCAAATTTCAGGCAGTCCTGGGTGGATACATGATTTTTCCCCCTCTTCCCCTTTGGCTCTCTATTTGAGGTCATCTTTAAGTCAGTAGTAGTTGCAGCCTTCCAAGTGCTAGTATATGTTCTTTCAATCTTTTCACATTCTGAGAGTTCAAGCACATATAAAGCAGAATAACAGTACACTTATCTCATCCAACATCCTTGGTAATAATTCATAAAGCTGGTAACCTTTCTTAAGACAAGTATAAAATCATAAAATAGAGGCTTTACATCAATGTATTGTCATAGTGAAACAATTTTATTTGATCTGCTAGAAAGGAGCATTGTTCGTGTAAGAAAATAATGATCACAGTGCTGGAACATGGCCAAATCTGTACTTCTCCTTGATTTAAAATAAAGCCTTTATCTTATCCGTTATCCTTGATTATAATTCATAAAGCTGGAAACCTCTTAAGACATGGACAAAATAGAGGCTTTAAATCAACGTATTGTCATATGAGAAAGAGTTTTATTAGATCTGCCAGTTAGGAATATTGCTTGTAAGAGAAGGATCACAATGCTGGAATGTGATCAAATGCATAATTCTCCTTGATTTACAACAGATAATCTAATAAACAAATCAGATCACCAAGAAAATAATCTACAGAATGAACGCCTATTATTATTTGAAATGGATAGATGTTGTGGACCTTTTACCATGGAAGGAGGAAATGGGAACAATGATGAATTAGAATTTATTATTATTATTATTATTATTAAGAAGCAATAGTTTAGATTTTCATTAAAGCAATAGTTTAGGGTTTCTTCTTTTTAATATTTTATTAGTTAGTTTCCTATTTGTATTCTTGTTATCTTTAGGCAGTCTTTATTTTTAAAGAAGCCTACCAAAATAGATCTTCTATTGTTGTAATAAGTCTTGCCTATTTAAAAGACGTTAAATCTAATAAAATACTATGTCAAAATTTTAGCCAAAAATACAAGATGGGAGTTCTCTCTTAAATTGAAGTCTAAGTGTTCAGCCTCCCTTTGATGAGCTGAATTATTCTTTACCCTTGTGACTCGATCCTATGCTAGGAGGCATAACAATAACCCCTGGTAACACAATACTGGAATGGGACACTACGTCAAGTAATTGGCTTGATGTCTGCCATACCATCTAAAATAGAGGAATTTCACCACCAAAAATGAGAATAGGAAATAGATTGCAGATCACCTAAATATAAGGCTAGAAAGATCACTGTGGGATACAGATGGAGGAGCTGTACAGCTTCATCTAATTCTTCAAGATCATGCCAAACAATTTTTCCATATTGATTCTCGGAGTTCCATATTTAGTCCACCACTGGTTGTGGAAAAATCCCCCGCCACTGGTTCTTGTAAATTATTCAGACACAGATCTCCTGTTTTCTTCTTTTCTTTTCTTTCTTGGTGATGAGCTGAAGACAAAATTACCGATCATGCTTCACAATTCCGAAACATTCTGTTGTTTTAAGAAGATGAACCTAATGTTCTAACTTTATTTGTGTCCCGAGGTTGGATTCATGAAGAATAAAATTCAATATTTTATCAAGAACATTTTGACTCTTGGAATTCAGGCCACATCTATATCCTACACTTTTCTTCTCTTCTTTTTATTCAGTTGTATGCAAGAACCTATGCTGCGCATCTACAAGTTTGCACATTTTTCATCAATTTTTTCTTGTCATTTGCCTTTCATGTTTCAATCCAGCTTCCTCATCTTGTCGGGTTCCCTAACTTAGTTCTCATTATTATATGCAAAACCACAATTGGGAACTTCTAATCTGAGACAAAATTCTTTAGGACGAGGACATTAAACAGCAAAAATTGACTCTATCGCATAAAAAGCAACTACATACATTCTCAGGTACTCATATGAGAACTTGTAAACAGCCCACAAAAGCTGAAACTACAGCCCTGCAATAAGCCTCTCTTGGAATCGTAAATCAATCTGAACTAACATTAAAGTTCAATGTCAGATAATGGAGATGTTGCAATACATAAACTGCTCCAACTCACTATCTACAACCCATCACGATATATTCCTCTCAGTCTCTGATCAATTGCTATGACAGTGTGTGATTATGTATTTGTTACCAGAAGCTTTAGTCAGCTAGTCATATGATGGCTATTATGAATGAGGGATAGCAAAAACCCAGTCTATGGCCCCTTTTAATATTATAGACACGTATAGATCATCTAATGGATACTCAATGTTTTCTTTCAATTCTAAAACTATCTTGGAACAACTAGCAAATGATCAATTATACACAAGAAAAGGGTTAAAAATATTATAAACAGCAAGTTTAACAAGTGGCGTATGGTGTCTACTGTCTTTCGTTCCATGTCTATTGTGCAGCTTTTCCTATATAGCTCAGTTCAAGTTGCTACATGCACAACCATTTCTCAAGTTAATATATCAACTCAAACACTTGTCACTGAACCCTAACTTGATGTGCTCCTCAGCTTAAAGTTTAGCCACCAGCTCCCAAATGTCAAAATCAACTAATTCTGCGTAATTTCTCCTTCATTCTTCACAAGCCCATACGAATCAAATTAGTTACAAAATAGCAGATGCTCAATTAAGAAAGTATAACCAGATATTTCAAGATTCATCTTTGAACAATTGCTAGTGGGGCTTGGTGTGCTCGAGAACATTTAGATAAAAGCAAACCAAAAGAAATTCCATTTACCTCCCAACAAGGCCATTGACCATGATCACTAGATGCTGAGGCTGCACCTTGGCTTCAGCCGTTGCCGCATCAAATATATCCTCACCTCCATTCACCTTTTCAACTTCGACCTTCTCTCCCTTTTCGAAGCCCTTGGAGAAGCAGCCTCTACTCAATTTCCTGAGCAACTCCATGCCAGCAGTGTCATCGGTGGCCCAAGCAAGCCGAAACAAACCTCCCCCCTTTCTGGGTTTTGATCGAAATCCCAAGTCCAAACTGACCACTGCACTAGAGAATCTTGGGACAAAAACGGTTCTTGGGATTTGTTTACTGGAATTAAACTGTGCTTTATTGATGGTTATCATGCGTGGAAGTCGGAAAGATGAGAATCATGTGAGAATTCCAAGAAGAAGTTGGGCGTGTTGCGTTGGACCTTTGGTGAAGGAGGAATCGGAGAAGAGTGGTGAAGTGATATATGGGGTTTGCACTTGCAGAGAGTCAATTCTTCGATTTGGAAACTTTCGGATTGTTCAAGATGGTTTCTTTCTTTTTTTCACTTTTTTGGGAAATTTCTTTTAACTCTTCGTTACAGCAACCACCGTTTCGCCCAGTCTCCGTTGCCGACCGGAACTCCACAATTTACCCAGACCACGTTTTAAAAACCAAATCGGATATGAAATCCAAAAAATTACTGCTTTAGGATTCAAGGGTTTAATAATAATTGAATTGCTTATTGCACCATATTTAAATTGATAATATTATAATAAAATAAAAATTATATTTCTATAAATATTTTTTTAAGATTTTTAATCAAAAGGATTTCACATATTTAAACTAAAATATTGTTGGATCTCTTATTGATGTTTTAGTCATTAAGGTTCCACATTAATTTACAAACTGTCATTAAGATTCCATATTAATTTATAGAATACATCGATCACATAACAAACTTATGAGCAATTT
>JAOXNR010000013.1:3429772-3451185 GCA_028571225.1 Parsonsia alboflavescens
GGGGGGAGGTATTTTTCATTAAAAGTTATTATATAATTCAGGACTCAATCTTTTACCTTTTGGAAGCTTTGGTCCGTAATATATTTTTTTTGGCCTTTTTCATCCCTAAGTAAATTCGGTTGGATATTTTGATCCTTTTGCCCTTGTTATTATTTTTTTAAAATCACTATATTTTTGAGCACATTTCAATGAGCATGTAATTAGTGTGATAAGTGTAATGATAATAATGCCTTTCAATTTTGGTTAGATCATCGTTGACATCAAAATCTAGTCTTTTTTTTAAAAAAATTCGGTTAAAAGGACCAAAATATCCAATCGAAAATTATTTAGGAATAAAAAAGGTAAAAAAAAAAAAGGTGAAAGGTGAAAGGTTGAGTCTTGAAATATACAATAATCCTTTTCATTTATAATTATTGTTCAATACAAAAATTTAGGGTCCCTTTATATTCCATGATTAAATTATAATCTGTTTTGATCTTTCTAAGCATATCAGGATCTGCACAATTGCATACCATTTGTATCTATTTTTAAACGTTTGCCCTCTTGCCCTGGGTTTTGGAAAAGGTTTTTGATTGGAGTATTGGCCTCCAGGAGGTTTGATACTTAGTTTCTGTTATAAGAAAATGAAAATGTTGTTCCAGCAGATGCCTGCATGTTTTTCTTAGTCATTGCTCTTCTTATGCAGGACTCTTTGATGAGGATGGGAAACTTTTAGGTTCTTCTAGTAGCCCAATACAGATTTGGAAGGATGGTGACTGCATTGAGGTGATTTTCAAATAAAGTTAGTTACTTTGGAGAATAAAACTACAAGATGCCACTTATGCAAGTGACATGTGTTTTCAGCAGTTTGTCTTTCTTTTCTTAGGTAGATAAATATTGCTTGTGCTCTAGGAGCCTTTATGGTTCCATTGACAAAGGATAAAAGTAAATAATCAAAAAAACTCTTCAAGTTAAAATTGACAGATCATTTAATTTCTTTCTATGATTTCGGAGTCCAGCAATCTTCAACTGATATCTGGCTAGCAATTTGTTCGGCCGTAAAAGCAGCATGTTCCCTGGCAAATGTAGTTGCGGAAGAAGTGACAAGTTTGGGTTTCGCTGCTACTTGTTCTCTGGGTTTGTATTTTCTGGTCTTTGTAATTAAGTCGCTATTCATGAACAATCTTATTGGATCTGTATAATTCAGTGGCCTCTATAATTGTGTGAAGTGGTTTTTATGTGCAGTTGCTCTGGATTCTGAGGGTGAGCCTGTCTCAGTTTCTTTGAGTGGTGATACCAGGAGAAATGTTATAGTATGGATGGACCATAGAGCTGTAAAACAAGCTGAACGGATTAATTCATCTAATTCACCTGTGTTGCAATATTGTGGAGGAGCTGTATCCCCAGAAATGGAGCCTCCGAAGGTAGAACTGGGAAACTGGGAAGATCATGTGGTCTTATCTTTTCTTGTTCTATTTCATATTCCTTCAAACCTGATGTTCAGAAATAAATCTGTTCTTGGATACTGCCATGCGATGATACTTGTAGGCTCATGCTCTACTCTTTTATCTTCCACCAGTAATGAAAGTCAGAAATCTGATTGTTTCCTTTAAGGTGTCTTTTCTCTTTTATGTTTGTATTGTTGTCGTGTGTGTTTGGGGGGAGGGGGTTTGAAAACATTTTTCTCATTCTTGAACAGGACTGTGGACATTTTACCATGTGCAACTTTTGCAGCTTCTGTGGGTGAAGGAGAATCTGCAGGAATCTTGGTCAATGGTATTTAGGTGGATGGATCTGAGTGATTGGTTGTCGTACAAGTAGGCCTTCTAAATTTGCTGTCACATACTTGCTACCTATTCTTCAATTTCTTTTGCTAAGTTAGCTATCAATTTCCTAGAGCATCTGGAGATGATACACGAAGCTTGTGCACTACGGTCTGCAAATGGACTTATCTAGGTCATGCACACATGCTGCAGACCTCAGAGAAAGATTCTCGTGGCATGGAAGCTTGTGGATGGGATGATGACTTTTGGGAGGAGATTGGCTTACATGACCTTGTTGAAGGGCATCATTCCAAGATTGGTATGCCTTTGAGTTTCCTTCTAACCACCAAGTGCTTAAACATGGTTAAAATTCTAAACTAAAGTCTTTGCCTTCTAGAAATATATATTTTTGTGGTTCCTCCTGGCTGATGTTTCATATGCTTATAACTGGAGTTTGTAATATATTCCAGATAAGGAGCTTATGATGAATTATTATTTCTGAGAAAATTCTCTCCTACTACATTTGGAAAATAACTTTTGAATGTGATGTGTAATTCCTCCTCTCAAAGTGGTACCAAGTGCTGTTTATACTTGTAGTGAGTCTAGTGACATAATCTGAAAAAAAATGTATTGCTGCTGTTTAACCAGCTCTATTCCAGAATGAGAAAATGTCTTCTTAGATGGATTAAGTCCAAATAACTTTGTTACCTTATCTAATCCACATCCATAAGTCAACTTGGAAAATTTAAGAATCTTTGTGCCTCATATAAAGTTTATCATGTATTCTGGCAACCTTGAATTTGAATTGTAAGAATCTAAAGGAAAGATGGATTTTGAGATCATGAGTTGAAACTAATGAAATTTCAATCAAAGGTGGCATCATTCTCTGATTTTGGGTTTGGGAACACTGATATGTCATCAATGTTTATGCAATCATTCCCATCCTCCCACTTCAGGCATTGTGGGTCTCTTAAAAGGGAATCCTAAAGCTGAGAGAGAGAAGGAAAGATATATATACTAATGCTATGGAGTGTTACAGAACACACCTTATGGATTGTTCCTGTTAAGTCTCTAATAGTCAACTGTTAAGAAAAAATAAATTCTTCTATAATTTTTTTTGTTTTTGTAAATATATTTATAAACTAGAACCCTAAAAGGATAAACCAAACCCTAAGGGTACCTGATTAATTTTTTTTTTTTTTTAAAGGATAGTTGACTGTTAAAGATTTAACTGGAATACTCTATATGGTGTGCTCCGCAGCATTGACTAAACTATTGACCGTAGAAACTTAACTGAAGCACTCCATGAGGTGTTCATGAGATGTGCTCCATAGCACTCTATCGCATTTTCGTATATATATATATATATATGTAGAGAGAGAGAGAGAGAGAGAGAGAGAGGAGTATGGTATATCTCACTAGAAAATTTTGTGAACATTAACACATGCATTATATCCTCTTGCCCGAACTGCTAGGAGTTGCTGTTTCACATTGTTGATGAATAAATTAGAAGCCGGTAAGCTTATTAGAATCATAAGAAACATACTAGTGGATGGCTATCTAGATAGTCTTTATACTGAAGTCTTAGGTCTATTATTCAGTATGTAGCTTTGCGGTTTATTGAAGTTATGTTATTGAGAATTAAAGGGAAAAGATGAACAGTGTAGATATGTTTCTAGAGCTTCTCTTTTCTGCTATAAGTTATGCTGTAGGTATTTGCTCAGCTTCTGTGTCCTTTTGCCTCTGAATGTGAATGTGATTAGCGAGAATTTTTTGCCTCCCTCTGTGACCTATCCATGAAGGTTTCATTCAATCCTGAAATTAAGTTTTGAGATTAAGTGCTTGGCTAAAAGTCATTTATTGAGATGTTCCAAAAGTTTTTTGAATTTTTTGCTTCTTGCTTGCCTTCTGAACTAAATGAAATTTCACAGGACGAAGTGTAGCTTTCCCTGGTCATGCTCTTGGCTCAGGTTTAACACCGGAATCTGCAAAGGCAAGATTTGTACTTAAGAACACGCTGAGAATTTTATTGCCTATCCCTTGATCTGTGTCAATTTATTTACTCCCTATCAATTCAATTACAATTTGCTTCAATAGACAAGGCTTACTTCAAGTATTTCTAAGATGCAAAAACTGTTATCAGGAACTTGGTCTCCTGGCAGGGACACCAGTTGGTACTTCTTTGATAGATGCTCATGCTGGTGGCGTGGGAGTGATGGGAAGCATGCCTGTGTTAGATCCTGAATCCAAAGGTAATTGCCATTTGTATCTAAGGAATTGGAGAGGACTTATCTGGAATCCGTTTTGGTTACTTTTTGCTATTATTATTTCGTAGAGGTTGACGAGGAAGCCATATGTCGTCGCATGGTTTTAGTATGTGGAACTTCTACCTGCCACATGGCTGTATCACGTTCCAAATTATTCATCCCAGGAGTGTGGGGACCGTTTTGGTCTGGTATGATAATGCATTATGATTTTATGTTTTGACTTATGTTTTTGTTCAGGATTCTAGAAGTTGAAAATTCCATTGATAGTGTGGATGTTTACTGTTTTGATGAACTAACATTTCTGTTAATCGTTTTATATTTCACACATGTTCTTGTTTTGTTCCTCCCACATGCTTTTCCCTATTTCAGAAGGGTGCTCCTGCACTCCACACAGAACGGTTTTCTGGGATGATAAAAACCTAATGTTATTGGATATATTAAATAATTGTGTGGAACCCTGTTGTAGTTTTAACTTTTTTTTTAAATTTGAAATTATTTTAATATCTCAATCTAACTGATTTGTTTTTATAATCATTGACCCTTCTTTTATTATTTCTTTGTGGGATTTATTGTTTTCCATGTACTCAAAAAAAGAAAGGAAAAAGAAAAACTGGAATCAATATCTGGTTTTGTTTCAATAACTAAAGGATTAACTATATTTGAAATTGAATATGTTTCCCAATTTCATAGGTACATCAAAACATGCATAGTCAAAAAGTCAGTAAATTCATTTTCTATCCTCAATATCTGTAGCTATGATTCCGGAGTATTGGCTCACTGAGGGTGGCCAGAGTGCCACAGGTGCATTATTGGACCATATTATTGAAAATCATGTTGCTTCACCATATCTTGCAAATCAAGCTGCTTCTCGAAGTAAGACAACTTTACATTATTGCAATATTTTGTACCTTTCTTCCCAAGACATATATTGTGAGGGATTTGGAGTGCACTAACTGCTCTGTCATTTTTAACTTCTAGATATTTTGATTTTTGACCTACTGAATGAAATATTGGAAAAAATGAGGCATGAACGGGGTTCTCCATTTCTTGCTGCTTTGTCCAGTAACATGCATGTCTTGCCTGACTTTCATGGTAACAGGTAATCTCTGTGTGTGTGTGTGTGGATGTTCTTATACTATTTTTAGCATTTGTGATAAAAAAATGTACTAATGTGTGTTAGTTCAGGTCTCCTATTGCGGACCCAAATTCAAAAGGAGTGGTGTCTGGCTTAACTCTTGATACAAGTGATAAGCAACTGGCTCTTCTGTATCTTGCTTCAGTACAAGGAATTGCATATGGTACTCGCCATATCGTGGAGCATTGCAATGCCCATGGACACAAAGTATGCTTTCTTTGAATATTCAATAAGTGCTTCGGCCTCTCCGGCTTTTGATGTAGTTATTAAAATGTGGAGTTTGATGTGATTTTCCATTTAACAGGTTTCTCTAAGTTGTTTTCTTCTGTAACAATTGAAGTTGACATTCATGGACTACCCAGTTAAATTTTAAGACCTCATAGTTCTGATCAAAAGAAAAGTTTCCACCTTTGCATATCCACATACTTTTCAACCTTAGACACCTATAAGAATTTAATGTTTATTCATATCCTTTAGTCTCTCCATGAAAACTTCCAAGTTATATGAATAAAGTTGATGGAACAAAAAGACAGTTTCTGCAGTACTTTACCCTACTATTGATGTAAATTCTGATTTCCATGAAGGAGATTATGGTAAGACATACTTCTTATTGATAATGTGTTCATTTCGTTATGATTGTTATAGAAATTACCATGTTTTGAGTCCTTGTGACTTGTGACTATTTTTGTTGGACCATTTTTTTATGTTTAAGTTAATATCTTTCGTCATGAAAAATAACAGCCAATAAGCAGGATGCTGTTATTATGTGTATAAACAGTTATATATATATGTACATCACTTGATCCATCATTTTCCTTTACTTTTATCTCTGACATCTCTCTTTAATTTCAGATTGATACATTGCTTGCTTGTGGTGGACTTACAAAAAACCCCCTTTTCATCCAAGAGCATGCTGATATTATTGGTCTCTCTCTCTCTTTTTGTTTCTGCCTCTTTCTTTTTGTCTGCATGTTTATGTAACTACCATGTATTGATCTGTCCAAACACTCACATGCATGTAAGTGTAATAAATTCTCTGAGTTACATAGCATATCAAATGTTGAAAAATTCACTGAAAACATTATTGATAGAAACTGAACGTGTCCAAGTTACATACTAGAGTTTTAAATCATTAGATGTAATGCTTCTGTCCTGCTTGACAGATTTTGTTCTATTTTATGAACATTGCAGGCTATCCCATAGTTCTCCCACGTGAAAATGAGTCAGTGCTCCTGGGAGCTGCAATTCTTGGGGCTGTAGCCTCAAAAAAGTACAGTACTATTCAGGAAGCCATGAAGGCACTTAATGCAGCTGGTCAGGTAAGCAAGTGTAGTTCTCTGGTGTGTATTTAGTTATGTTATTTTGGAAGGCAAGTTGGATGATAGTTAGACTACCTATTGCAAAGGTTTTATTTGCTTAGTTTTCTCCCTTCTCTTTCGTCCCTTTTCTGCATGGATAAACATTACAAAGTTCATAGAACAGGGTGATGCAAAAATCTTGCTTCTTCTGACATGGGATTTTCAGTAATGCTCTTATCATTTTAGTTTAAGAACTTTATTCTATGTGATTCTTCCCCAGCAATTTTTCTTCTACTCTTTTTGAGTTTTGAGAGACATGGCTGACTAGTGTTTTTCAATGTATATACTTGAATTCTAAACATAGTGTTGTGGTGGCGTGCTTGCATATGTGAGAATTCTTCATTCTTGCATGCCATATTTTGGTAATAATCTTGTGCCATGATGATGTGTTGTGACAATACTTTTGAATGACTTGTACTTATCATTGTACCATATGGCTGAGTTTTAACACTGCAACTTTCAAATATTCCTTGTACTTTATTTCATGTTTAGTTCGGGCAGAACTTAGACTGGCACCATGCAATTGCAATTTGTAGTAAGCAATTAGCTTGTATGTGGAGACTACTGCAGTCCAATTGGAGGCTCCCCGGGGAATAAACTGTTATTCAACTTTTCCAAATCTTACATTCCTCTATTTGGCACAGTGTAGAAACTTACTATTTTTAAAAAAGTTATTTTATGAGAATATGCATTCTCCTTCGGCTTTGGCAGGTTGTTTACCCGTCAGAAGACCCCAGGGTTAAGAAATACCATGATGCTAAATATGGTATCTTCCGCGAACTTTATGAGCAACAGCTCAATCACCGCTCAGTCATGGCTCAAGCTTTGGCATAGGTCAAACTTTTGAGGAAGTGCGCAAGGCCGAAGGTACATAATTAGGAGGATGAATGAAATGTGCCTGATGGCTGGCAGATGATGAAACTTACATTCACATTTATTGAAGTAACATTTTTTCTCTCTCTTGAGATTTTGGCTAACATCAAGCTTAAAGTAGTTCTTGGATATTTGCGTTCTGATCTCGGTTTAGCTTTTTACCATATTAATTTATAGAGTTATTCACTAATCTAGTCCTCAAACTATACTCTTTTGAAAGTTTTGATCCCTAAAGTTTTTTTTAAAAAAGTTTGTTTAGTCCTAAAAGAATTTACATTTTGGTCATTTTGATAAGATTCTTTTCAAATTTCACTGAAATTTTTAGTCATTTTGGCCAATCCAGCCGATGAATGAAAAGACCAAGCAAAATGAAACCTGCGAGTTAAAATTTGAGCTGGATTGGCCAAAATGATTTCAAATTGTGGTGAAATTTATAAAGAATCCGATCAAAAGGATTAAAATGTAAATTGTTTAAGAACTAAACAAGTAAAAAAAACAAAAAATTTAGGGATCAAAGCTTCCAAAAGGATATACTTTAAGGATGAAATTGGTTAATAACTCTTAATTTCTAATACCACGTATGGTTTGATCGGTGTTCTAATTAAGGATTGAGAAACTAAATTGCTAATGCCGTTTTTTTTTTCCCCCGTTGTTTGTTTAGCGTTGTTTGAGTGAAAAGCGGAAAGAAAAAAAAGAAGAGAATATAATAATTTAGTAATTTAAATTAAGGTTAAATATATTTTTAAATTTTTAATTTATTTATATTGTAAAACATGAACATTCAATATCTTAGAGTAGTATGCAGATAAAGTTGACTTCTACTTCAATGCTCCAAGAAAACTGTGGACTGAGATTTATGCTTTCATATATGCATTGACTCTGTATCAAAATTCTTTGTATGTATAAAAAGAGGGAAAAAGAAAGGAAGTAGTAGTGTTTGTGTGGGTCCATAGATAGCTAAGGTCGGACAGATTTCCATCTAAGGTTCCCAATGTAATTGGTCCCTCAAATGACAAATTCAGGTTGGAGAAATGTATGAGATGACAAAATGATCCGACCTGTTTTAACATAGAAACGAGTATGACTTTTAAAGGGAAGGTTCGTGTACATGCCAGGTCAGGTTAGGAGTTAGCTAGCGATTTGGTTCGATCTGACTCATTACAATTCTTTTTTAATATATATATATATATATATATATATATACATGCACACATAACCTAACCTTAATTTCTCTCTCTCATATTTTTTATGCACGAAACCTATTTCCAGCCTCCCACATCTCTGAGGCCACCATTGCCTCTCAAGTCGACACTGTGGAACCTCATAGATGGTGCGTACTATTTACTTTCCATCCTCGTCTTCTCCCATTCTTCCCCTTTCTTCTCTCTCAATCGAATCTTGCAAGAATTCGTCGTTTCCTTTGACCAAGCATCGAAGTTGTTTGCAGAAAGAGCTATGACGCTTTTCTTCTTAACTAGAAGATCAAATGGATGTTAAACATAGTCAGTGAAAAAGGTCATTAGATAAAGGAGAAAATTAGGTTTTTCAAAACACAAAGATCTTTCTTTTATCTCGAATCATGGGTATCATCAGGGACGAAACATTTTTGAGAAATATCATCACAAGCTTCCTCTTGGCCTGTAGGAACACGATAGTGAGACACAGTTGTTCATGATTAGCTTCCCTTAATGGTCAGTGATGCCGCTGCCTCGCCTTTCGCTACACTGACACCAGGTTTGATATCATTGGTTTTTATTATGTAAAACAAGATTTTGGTGAACCTCTTTAGATTAGTAATGGGTAAAACGGGCACGTCTCGAATAATCTGATCCAAACAAATTCAAGCACCGACCCGAATACTTAAGATCCAAATTAATATTAAGGAGGAAAAGTGGGTGGTGACCTTCTATCTACTGAACTCTTAGGTCACCGACTGACGTAGTCGGAAGATAGAACCTGAAGGTTCATTCTTGTTTAGAAACGTGCAAAACAAGAAACGAAAAAAAAGAAACCTGATTCAATTTTCCCTCTAATCAAACTTTAGTGCAAGTAGTTAGAAGACAAAAATTAAATCAAGCCAAGAACGAATTTTCGAAATAGTCGAAAAGGTGGCAACTTTTAATTCATCAAAAAAAAAAAAAAATTGTGGAAAACAACCAGAAAACAATTTTTAAACCCAAAACAAACCCTAACCCTAATCGGAAACGAAAAGTAAAGAAATTGCTAAAGTATCCCTAGAAAATAGTAAATTACGAAACTGTAACTTAAAACTGTAAAATTATGACAATGCCACTGAAAACAAAAAATTCCCCAAAACTCCATCCAAACTACTCCGGATGGTGGAAAGACGCCTTGCAACACAGCATAGCTGTGATTTTGGTTCGTTCGACTATTCCGGGTCACCCAGTTAGATTTGAGCTCGATCTGAGCTCGTTTCAGTCATTTCGGGAATCGTGCCCGACATCAATTCGGTGTTTTAAGCAGCTCACGTACTCTTCTTCAAACGTTCTGAACATCGTAGGGCTGATTGTGGAACCAAAACTTGTTGAACCGACACCTGCCAAGTATCCGGACCACCTTGATCAGCAACCAGCTCTGCGTCACCGACCTTCAGCGAGCTAAGGAAGGTCTCTTTGGACCTTGAGCTATGAATAAGTGAGCTCCAACTTTTCTCATTAATCTTCCTTGTCACGATTGAATAAGTCTTACTACAAGTCATAAGCTTTAAAATCACTCATAGCGACCTTCTAAAAGCTTCATCGAGACCTCCGAAGCTTATTAGAAGGTCGTGAAGATGGTTCCTAAATCAAGTAGTGAGCTTCTAGCTCATACACTAGAAATGTGCATGGCAAGATGTCTTACATTATGGAAACTCCATAATTTAAGGAGCAATTGGTTGAATATGATTTCACAATTATCCTAAATGCTTACTTTAACATAATTGAGATTCACTCTAACAAGGTAACTTTACCAAAATGGTAACTGATTATTTGATATACAATATCAAATCACATAAGGATTACGAAAGTGGAATTGATCCAATTTTCTCTCATCGAATACCGACTTAGGTATCAGAGTTATTCTCAGGGCGACAGCCCACTCCGATTTGGGATGACACGGAGGTCATTTTCGAGCTCCATCACTTTTGGCGCCATTTGTGGGAAACAACATTTTGAGCAAAAGTTTTCTTTCATACACTCGAAAAACAAATAGAACTCGTGATGGCCTAATCGCAACCAACAAGGGTATAGCCACCATTCCATAGTCGACCACTAGGAAGAACACAATTGAGCATTGGGGAAGCAGTGCCTGAAGATACCATCTCGATAGAAAACAATAATAATAATAATGCGGGACCGATTGATCAAGGAGGGCCACCAAGGCCATTACGGTCAGGACCATCTCGGAGGAGCTCGACAGATAATCCTCCTAAACATAGGAAGAAGAATAGAGATACCAAAATCCGAATAATAACAACAATGTCCCTAGACCATAGGAATTCCGAGGGAGTTGAGTCTCTGTTCCAGTCGACCGCTTTGAAAGCATGGTAGTGGCTTTGGAAGGAATCTCAGGTAGAAAGGATTGCGTATCAATCGGGCATAGTCTAGTCCCATCTCGGAGGGAAACACAACAACTAGGAGACCCAAGGAATAACACGCAACTATATTCACCCCCATCTTTAGAAACAAGGAATGACCTTCCACACATACAAACTCAAAATGTTCAAGGTCGAGAAGCAGAGTTTATACAAGAAGGATCACACTGGGAAAGGATCTAAGTAGGAGTCAACATAGAAAGAGCACCACCTATGATTGACCTTAGAGAAACTCTACATAATTGACATACCTATGACTTGAGGGATAGGCTCAATTGAGTAGCAATCTATAGAAGCCAATGACAAGGAACAAGTCCTGACGAGCAAGGGAGCTTGTTGAGAACTCCTCCTGGAGGAAGGGTACCTGCTCGATGAAGCCTAATCGAAAGAACAGAGGTAGCCCTAAATCCATCGAGGAGAGTGACTTTGCAAGTGAATCGGGAAGGAAGTAGAGACCAAGAAATATAGAGTAATATGGACTTATCAGAACTATCACCATTTGTCCACAACATCAAAATAGTTCGAATGCCTTCAGGATTTAAAGCGCCTCAAGTCGAGGCAAAATATGATGGCATGGCGGAACCATTGCAACATATAGATGAGTATGTTTCTTACATGGAGATGTTCAAATACCCCAATTATGTAAAGTGCTGAGCTTTCCAGTACATATTGACAAATAAAGCATAGTCGTGGTTCAAAAGTATCCTAGAAGCAAGTATCTCGAGCAGGACCTAATTAAAAGAGTTGTTCCTGAAAAATTATTAGAGTAGCAAAGACATCAATGACCTCTTTAACATCAGACAAAAGGTCTGTGAGAGCACTAGGAACTATTACAGTCAATTCAACGATGAAGCGATGGAAATTGAGTAGAAAAATGATGCAATGTACATCACAACATTTAAATAGGGATTGTAAAGGGGGTATATAGATCGTAGGCTGGTAGAAGAGCCAATGAAGACCATCAAGGAGTTGTAAACACTCCTTGAGAAATTGATCAAAGTAGAGGGGACAATGGTCTAGAAGAAGATTCCTGATTTCACTTCAACCACCAAAATAGAAATCAAAGGGCGACCTTAGAGCCCACAAACATCCAAGCTAGATAGGAAAGACTCTCATTCAAATTGGGGACCGTTGGATAAGAAGAAGAAGACAGTTCCCGATCTCATGACAGCCCCTCTGATAGCCTCACGAGTGGAAATCTTAGTGGTCATGGAAAAGAAAGGTCTCTTGAAACCATATAGACCTCTCAAGACCCTCTTGGCGAAGAGAGACATGTAAAAATTCTGTCATTACCATAAAGACCACGACCATCTCATAGAGGACTGTTTCGACCTGAATCGAGAAATGGAGAGGTTGATAAAGAAAGGCCACTTACAAGATTTTCTGACTAAAAATGTAAGCCCTACAAATCCACCACTTACAGCAACCAACCAGCAGCAACCTCCAGTCAAAGAGATTAATGCCATTGAAAGGAGATCAAAATGAGCTCGTGGAGCAAATGCCGACCCCCTCATAATGTCATTCCAAATTGGAGAATTTTTGGTACGAAAAATCTTGGTAGATACTGGAAGTGCTGTGAATGTCTTATACAAAAGGGCATTCGATCAAATGGGAATAGACAAGAGCTCACTGCTAAAATTAGACACTGCTTTGACTAGCTTCAATGGCACTACGACCTATGCAGAAGGGATTTTGCTAGTTCCAACTGTAGTTTATGTAAATGGCAAAGGAATCACAGAGGTCATTGATATTCTAGTGGTTGATGCACCTAAACTACTGCATGAGGATTCAATTCTTGGAAATAAAGGGGCCATGGACTTGAAAGGTGAAATTTCCTTACTAAACTACTGCATGAGGATTCAAGTTGGAGATAACTAAATTACCTTAGAAGGAGATAAAAAGGTGGCCTCAGAATGCTGCCTCGTTGAATTAGATGCTGAGACCTCGGTAGTGTCCCCACAGGTTGATTCCATTGACCTTTCCAAGGAAGATGACAAATCTAGAATCCAAGCAACCAACAAGGGAGAGAGAGTTTTTCTCAATTCAGAGTTCCCAGAGAAGGGGATTAAGATAGGTGAAATTTTACCTTTTAAGGTCAAATGAAAGCTCATTGACTCTCTTCAAGAGTATTTAAAGGTCTTTGCCTAGCGACCTATCGACCTCCAAGGAATTGATAAAGAGATAGCAGAACACAAGGTCGAACTCAGATCGAGAGTTAGGCTTTTAACTCCTAATGAAACAAAAGAAAAGAACCTTTGCTCTTGGAAAGAATAAAGGTATAGCTCAAGAAGTCCAAACTCTTCTCGATGCTAGAATCTTAAAAGAGGTTGTGTACCCCGAATGACTTACCAATCCAGTGGTCGTGCCAAAAAGGAAGGGACATGGGGGATGTGTGTAGATTTTACTACACTTAATAAGTAATGTTAGAATGACTCATACCCAGTTCTGAGGATTGCCCAGATGGTTGATTCAATAGTTGGATACCAATGGCTTTGTTTCTTAGATGCTTATAAAGGATATCATTAGATCCTGATGGCGTTGGAGGACGTGAAAAAGATCTCATTCATAATTGAGGTCGTGACCTATTACTATACCAAAATGCCTTTTGGCTTGAAGAATGCGGGGGCAGAGTTCCAAAGACCTATGCACAACGTCTTTAAGAAACAGCTCAGAAGAAACAATGAGGTCTATGTGGATGACATTGTAATCAAATCCAAGACCTCAGATGATTTCATTGAAGGTAAGGGAGACTTTGCAAACATTGAAAGCTGCTCACATGAAATTCAATCCTGTAAAGTGCACTTTTGGAGTTTCAACAGGAAAATTTCTAGCCTTTATGATATCAAAACGAGGCATCGATGCAAACCCTGATAAGATAAAGGTACTCCAGGACATGGAACCTCCTAGAAGCATTAAAAAGGTCCAGAATCTAACAAGGAAGATTTCAGCATTGAGTCATTTCATCAGCAAGATGGTTGATAAAGGAGAGAAGTTTTATGATATCTTGAAGAAGCCCAAGGATTTCCAGTGGATGGAGGATTGTCAAGCTGCATTCATAAAGCTAAAAGAATTCCTGGGAAAATCTCCACAACTTGTTTCACCGAGGCTCGAAGAAGAGCTTCTGATGTATTTAACTGTAACCTAGAAGGCAGTTTGCTTGGTACTCTTAGTAGAAAAGTCAGGTTTTCAATTCCCAGTGTAGTATGTAAGTTGTTTATTGCGAGGTTCTGAAATTAGATAGTCAGACCTCGAGAAGCTTTTGTACCTCATTGTTATGAAATCAAGGAAGGTTAAGCCCTACTTTGAAGCTTACCCGATCAAATTATTAATTAATTTACCACTAAAGCAAGCTCTAGAAAAACTGGAGCTATCAAGCAAGACAATCAAGTGGTCACTTGAACTCTCAGGGTATCAAATTGATTTTGAACCAAGAAAAGCCATCAAGGCTCAAGCTCTCTCCGGCTTTGTGGAGGAATGCACGAGAGTACCATTAGAGCTTACTGAAACTTGTGAAACTAATGTATGGACCATGTACACAAATGGTTTCACCGAAAAGGAAAATTCAAGTGTGGGAATTATATTGATCAGCCTTGAGGGAGTGAGAATTCCTTACTCTGTGAAGTATAACTTCCCAACCTTGAATAATGAATCCGAGTATGAAGCTCTTTTGGTAGGTTTAAAACTCATAAAAGCTTTAAAGGTGTAAAAATTGCATGCAAAAACCGACTCACAAGTTATAGCCAACCAGGTCACTGGAGCCTACAAGGGTAGGGAAGAAAACATGATTAAATATCTCAATCAAGTAAGAGATATAACATAAAAAATTGAATATTTCCTCATTGAACAAATACCTAGAGAGCAAAATGCAAAGGCTGATACACTACTGAGAGCTCGCTACCTCGAAAGTCAAGCTATTGGTCGAACAACTATATTCTCCGAGCATAAACCAAGAGGAAAACTTGGTCATACAGGACCAAGCGGACTAGCGGTACCCCATTTACAAATTCCTCAAAGATGGTGAGGTCCTAGGGGATGCCAAAGAAGCTCCCCAAATTTGAAAATGGGCACCTCGCTTTGTTCTGATAGGACATGATGAAGAACATAGGAGATATTACACATGGCCATTACTCAAATGCTTGAGCAAGGGAGAAGGAGAATATGTCATTGAAGAGGTGTGCACAGTAGAATTTGTGGATCACACATAGGAGCCAAAACCATGGCGAAGAAGATATTGAGGATTGGTTATTATTGGCCTTCGATGGTCGTAGGTGTTGAGAGGGTCATAAAAAGATGCACGAGCGGCCAATTGCATGGAAATAAGTCACACGTACCCCCAATGAGGTATCAATCTGTCAACACATCAGTTCCATTTGATATTTATGGCATCGACATAATAGGACCTTTTCCTAAAAGAGTGGGCAGTGTTCAATTCTTGATAGTAGCTGTAGAATACTTCACCAGATAGGTTGAAGCGGAACCCATTACAATTATTTCTTCACCAAAAGTGCAGTCTTTTGTCTGAAGAAATATTGTATGCAGATTTGGAACTCCACGAGCTATCATCTCAGACAATGGAAGACAATTTATTTCTGATCCTTTCAAGACCTTTTGTGAAAATTTGCACGTAGAAGATAGATTAACCTCAGTAGCTCATCCTCAAGCGAATGGATTTGCTGAGGTCACGAACAAAACAATTCTGGAAGGTCTCAAGAAAAGGCTCACCGAGCTCGAGAAGGAAGGTCAGAAACCTTCTTGGTCGGAAGAAATTCCAAGTATCCTATGGGCTTATAGAACTATAATTAGAAAGGCTACTAGAGAAACACCTTTTCGTTTGTG
Source organism: Parsonsia alboflavescens (assembly GCA_028571225.1). NCBI lineage: Eukaryota > Viridiplantae > Streptophyta > Magnoliopsida > Gentianales > Apocynaceae > Parsonsia > Parsonsia alboflavescens. Next base: position 3,445,579 of record JAOXNR010000013.1, read on the forward strand.
TTTTGGTGTAGAAGCAGTAATGCTAGTGGAGTTCAGAATGCAATCCTTGAGATTAACTGAACACGATTCAGTCTTAAACGAGGGGGAGAGAAGGACAAACCTAGCCCTACTTGAAGAAGTCTGGAATAAGGCTATGGACGCTGACAGAAGGTACAAAAAACAGGTTTTTCTACAGAAACGTCAAAGAAAAACACTTTACAGTTGGAGAAATGGATCACAAAAGGTTGGATGTTGGAAAGCAAGGACAATTAACAAAGTTACAAGAAAGCTGGGAAGGATCTTATATTTTTCAAGAAGTTAACAAGGGCAGAAGTAACAGGCTCGCTGATCTCAATGAAAGATAACTTCTGAAGTCTTGGAACGTTTGCCATCCAAAGAAATTCTATGCTTAACAATTCTTGAGCTACACCTGTTCATTGATCAGCCTGACAACCTATCTGAAAGCTGTAAATACTTGTTGATTAGCCTTAGCGACCTACTCAATTTCCTGTTAAGTAAGGTCATTTTGAATCCCAAAAATTCTTTTTAAATTGCAAGCTTGCTATAGTTTGGAAAGGCATCATTTCTATTCCATTTATGTGAATTTTGTCAAGGTTCCATCACAACGGTATCTGCACAAGCAATTCCAACACATATCAAGGCAAAGCAGAATTCATGGATTGGGAAAAGTAGATACAAATAGACCTCGAATAATATTGAATATATAAAGCAAATAGGAAAGTGGGCTAAAAAATTGATCATTATATCTGTTACAACCATTTAGCCCTCAAATATAAAACAAGGAGAAGAAGAAAGACATCACGAAAGCCTTAAAAAAGAGCTATTGTATTACAACTTAATCTTTCTCCTTCTCAAGAACTGTTAGCAAGGTTGGGACGACCTCAGGAACAGTTCCCTTACCAGTAGCTTCTGGAGCGACCTCATTTGTAGCCTCGAGAGTGTGAATACCTACAGTATAATACCAATCTTTGAATTCATAAAGGATTTTTTCACTAGTGCCATATTTAGACGGGTTAGCAGCATAACTACCTAAAGCTTCAGAGGCGGGCAACGGAGGATTGCCATGAATTTTTTCCTTTTCAAGAGTATAATCACCGACTTGCCGCACTTTTGCCAGAGTTTCAGCAACTGCAACCTCCTCTTGAGAACTTTTACCTTGCTCTTCATACCCCCAAGGAAGAGGAATTACAAAGTTCGAGTGATGTAATTTGACATGGTAGTCCTTATCAATTTTGAGATCACCATTAAGTTCTCGTAGTCCATCGACTACGTCCACATATAGCCCCATCATTTGAGGTCCCAGGAGAGACTCAACATAGTCTTGAAAAAGAGGAATTCGCTCCAACTTAGCTAAGGAGAGACTGCCATCTTCATCGCAGAGAGCATTATAATCTACCAACTGAGATTCTAAATCATGAATACGATCTCGTTGCTCGTCACCCATTGAAACTAATTCTTCACCTCTCTTCATGGCAATGTCGAGTTGGTAAGTGCAAATTTTGGGCTTTGGCACTAGAGAGTTTTTTCTCACTCTTCTATAGAAGATTGTTGACTGCAACGTAATTGGCCTTAGCCTGCTTAGTGGCAGAAGAGAGTTCCTGTCTTTCTTTTTCCAAGAGAGCTTTGTCATCCTAAAGCTCGGTGATCATAGCCGAAAATTCTTTATCTTTCTTTTCTTTCTCCATTTTCCTTCTCAGGCGCTCACCTAAGAAGACATCTCTCTGAGAGAAAATAAAAAAGAAGAAGAAGTAAATATTCATAAGAATTAGCAAAAGGATTGTGTTTAGATAAAAGAGGCTTACCGCATATGATGAGAAGCAATATATTTGTCTAGCTTGATGACGGTGAGTTGCTTACAAATCTCTCTATCCATATGTGGGACACATTCCATCAGAAAGGATTGTTTGTGGCGACTAAAACAAAGAGTCGGAGGACTCCATCAGAAGGTCGGGGACCTGTCTAGTGGTCCTTTCAGCAGAATGCGCTACTGAGCCTGTTGATAGTCTCGACGACCTCCTCAGTGGCACAACCAATGATATCTACCTCCTACTCATAGGTTGCCGGACCCTTACCTTTTCTGGAAGAAGTTGTAGGGAAGTCCTTCCCCCATTGGATGGATTTAGGGAAAGGAGAATCGGAGATCGTAATCTTACCAGGTTGCTCAGAAGCTCGCAAGGCAGCCTCTTCAGCACTTCTTTTCAGGGCATTCCTTGATTGGTTTGCCATGGTAACTTTTTTAGTTATAGTTTGGGGAATGGGAATTTTGAAGGATGAGTCTCTAGGGACTGGAGCAATAGTGGAAGCACTGGCAGTAGCATCAACCCCACCAGAAGAAGTGCGGAGGGGTCAGCGATCTGTTCTGCTGCCCTTGATGAGACCCCATCGGAGAATTAATCAACCAAGTTGTCCTCATTGCTGTTAAAACATAAGGAAGCAAAAGGATATTAGAATTCATGACCAAGCATTGGAGCAAAATAAAATTCATTGAAAACCAACAGTATAGAACTTTCCTACCAGCAAGAAGGATTCCCATAGACTTCCTAAGGGTAGGAAGGTCACGATTCGTGGGACTTTGCAATCTGGCAGAACGAAGAAAGGGAACGGGCCAAACTGGCTAAGAAATATTGACCTTTTCAACATCAGAATTGGCAAAGTAGACAAGGAAAACTCTCTCTTTCTCTTCCTCCTTAGTTAAAGTTGGTAGTCCATTTTCAAATTTTTTATTAAGATTCTAGTGGGGCACAGTTCAGCTCGAACCTGATCTACTGGAAGTCTAGCAAAGAGAAAGGAATCTTTCTAAGGTCCCCCTGAAAGATTCGAAAGCTCCTAATAATTTATGTCTATTGTTGAATTGGGTGTATTATAAGCTCGTTTTATCGAGTGCAGTGGAGATGCTGACCTTAAAGAAACGTCTAAAGAGGTCTAGAGAGACCGGGATCCTGTATAGATGATAGGTCACAATAAAACCTCTAATGGACCTAATTGCATTTGGAATAAGTTGGGCATTGGGAAACCTCCAAAAGTAAGCTATGTCGAGGAAAAGAGGATGCAGATAAGGTAAAAGGATTCCTCCCCTAAGGTTAGTTAGGTGAATGACGATATGCTCGACACGCCTACTATTGGGATGCTCGGATTCCTGGGCAACTACAATATCATCTTTGTTTATCCCTCTCTCTCCGTTAATTTGAAAAATCTCAGAAGGACCTATAGTAGACTTGAGAGAAAAAACCTCCAGCTCAAAAGGACTATATACTTTTCTCTTAATTGGTGGAGCACTGGTACTAAGAGGAAGCAACTAATACACATCGTTGTTAGAATCTAGATATAGGAGAGACCCAGGGATTTCATCGGTATGAAGAGAAAGGGTACTTGAGGAAGAGGAATGACTGGGTGTACAAGTCTCAACGATAGGAAGTTCAACAGAAAGGAAATTACTACGAAGCCAGTGAGGAGAAATTTTTTGATAAAGAAAAAGAAAATTTCTAGAAGGAAATAAAGGAGAAAAGAGAGGACTCATTCTTTGATGTTGGAAACGTTCCTTCTGAGAGATGCTAAGGTTGACTAACACCATCTGATCAACAGAGTAAAGGGGTGAGCTTGAGAATTTTTAGGCTAGACAACTTAATTGTAAAAGGAGAACTCTGGACTACTTGGAAGAATTTGTGTAAGTTTCAAACTCTTCCAAATTCCCTAATTTATAGGGGAAAAGAGTCTCTTGAGTTCTTTAAAGATACTTTAATGGCGAATTGAGGCAATTGCCCAAAAAATTGATGAGACACGAAATCTCAAAATTAGCCATTACAAAAAATGGAGCGGCTCTTCAAAGGTCGGGACTCGGCAATGAAAATTTAGGTGCCGCAACCTAGGAGCTCGCATGGCCTAAATGGGGGTAGTGATGGGTAAAACAGGTACGCCTCGAATTATCTAACCCAAAAACTCAAGCACCCACCTGAATACTTCAGATCCGAATTAATATTAAGGGGGAAAAGTGGGTGGCGACCACCTCCTACCCACTGACCTTCTAAGTCATCGACCTTCAGTGAGCTAAGGAAGGTCTCCCTTTACCTCGATCTATGAACAAGTGAGTTCCAACCTTTCTTGTTAATCTTCCATGTTGCAATTAAATAACTCTTACGACAAGTCATAAGCTTTAAAATCACTCATAGCAATGTTCTAAAGAAGTTCATTGAGACCTCCGAAACTCACTAGAAGGTTGTGAAGATGGTTCCTAAATCAAGTAATGAGCTTCTAGCTCATACACCAGAAACGTGTCTGGCAAGATGTCTTACATTATGGAAACTCTACAATTCAAGGAACAATTGGTGAGATATGATATCACAGTTATCCTAAATGCCCACTTTGACGTAATTGAGATTCACTTCAATAAGGTAACCTTACCAAAATGGTAACTCATTATTTGATTTACAATACACACGGATTACACAAGTGGAATTGATCCAATTTGCTCTCATCGAATATTAATTTAAGCATTGGATTTATCCTCAGGGAGACAATCCACTCTTCTTATTGTGATTATAGGGACAATCACGATTTGGGGTGATTCAAAGGTCGTTTCCAAACTTCATCAATTACATTTGTTAAAAATGTATAAATTTAATTTGTTGAGTTAGCATTTTTTAAAATTCCAGTTAGTAAGATTTTGATTTCCGACATCAGCCGTGCAAGTGACAATGAATTTGAATGTAATGAAACTTTCACAGATATCAAGATTCACAACCGCCATTAGTAGGAAAACTTTCACTTGAGCATTGAGATTCCATGGTGATCCTTTTTTTTTTTTTCTTGGTGTCCCATTTTCATGAAAGAAATTTTGTATATCTGGTCTCTTGGGCTTAGTCAGATAGGAGCATACTGCTCATAGTCGAAGAGGTTTTTGTATTACCTTGTTTGGATAGTGTAAATATTTCAGTTGAACTTAGAACAACCTAATCATGAACTCGATAGCTTTACAATTTTCTTCAAGGCACTAGCTAGGTAATTAGTTTGGTAATTACAATTTTCTACAGTTTTTGGACGGCTCCAATCTAGTTAGGTAATTTGTTTGCTGTAACACAGAGATCATGGATGTATTCTGTTGTCCTCCATATATATTCCTTTCCCTATTTACCGTTTATCCTTTATGAATTTTAATATTTAAGATCTGATGCATGTGTTTAGACAAATTGATTTGGAATTACTCTAAACAGGTTAGAAATTGCATGTGTAGATAATCTTTTGAATTTTGATTGGTTTTAGTTTTTATTTATTTTTTAATTTTTAATGATAAACACGTTGGATCAAGTTAAATGCGTTGAGTTTGTCTCTTTGGACATATCAGAATGAGTTAACACATTGCAGGTCATGGGCTTAAACTGAAAGAACCATGACAAGTCACAGATCAAAACAGGTCTGTCTCCAAAATAAAACTTGTCCCGATCTACCCTATTGCCATCCTTACAAATGTTCTTCTCGTTGGGACAAGATATAGGATCAATCTTTGTTAGGGATGTGAAGGGCTTGATTTGATTAATGTCACCTTTAGAGGGATTCTTGAAGGTGTTGTGATATAAGCAAGAGGGATTCTTGCTGTGGTTTGATAAGGTAAAA
>JAOXNR010000013.1:3451285-3484863 GCA_028571225.1 Parsonsia alboflavescens
AATTGACATACTTTTTGGGATTGCAGGTTAAACAATTTGTAGATGGGATATATATCTCACAAAGCAAATATGCTAAAACCTTGGTACACAAGTTTGGTCTTGTAAATGCCAAAACTGTCGGAACACCGATTTGTACTAACCTGAAATTGTCTAAAGACAATGCAGGAACAGATGTAGAACCAAGTCTATATCGTAGTATGATCGGAAGTCTAATGTATCTTACAGCAAGTAGACCTGATCTGTGTCAAAGTGTTGGTATCTATTGTAATGTTCAATACCTATTGTAATCTTTTCATCTTAGAGGATGTTACGGATGTACTAAATCTTTGAGGAGTTAGCGTCATATTTTTCTTTAGAATAAACTTCATATATGTCTTATATGTTGAGTTCATTTTCCTTCTGATAAGTTTAATCTATATATCTCATTACTTTTGTTTATTAATTAATTTGCTAGCATTAGATTCTATCAATTAGGGACCGCAGGGCCGGTCAATTACTTATGTCTTACTCTTAATTTGCCATCTTATTCTTATATTAACTTAAAAGTCCCTAGCTATTATCTAGGATGCGGGATGCGCTTTGGGAAGCATGCTTCGTGATGGTAGGCATTTAAGGATGCAAACTAGCCTGCTTTTTGGGTAGCCGACAAAGGATCACGTATGGAGATATAGACTGTCAGTCTAAATAAATTTGGTCCGACTAGTATAATCTGAAAAGATTTTGGTTCTTCAAGTTTAGACCCTTATAATCTCTGATATTCAAGGTTATCGTTCTATCCATTAAATCGTGGACTCAATCATATGTTATTTTATTACTTTTGCAAATTTTTCTTATCAATTGTGGACTTACTTTAATAATATACCATAGATTGTTAATTAGCAGTAGAATAAATTTATGAAATATTCATGTCATTTAGAATTAGTTGTCCATTTATTAAATCATACCAAAGTTAAAAGAGTGACTTTAATTTTAAAGAAATTAACAAATATCATCTTTGTGTTTTGTAATAGTATTCAGTATTTAATTTCAAGCGGAGAATATTTTAGAATTTGTAAAATTAAAACATAGATATTATACTCAAGTAATGTGGTTGAATTCATAGATTAGGGTTAGGACTGAAAATTATGAAATCTCTAACCCATCTCCATTCCACTCGAATTATTATTCACAAAATTCAAAATCCAACTCTCAACTCTTTTTTATTCAAGCTTAACCCATTAGGAAAAGTTTGAACCTAATCCTTTATAGTCCTTCGGAGGGGTGAAAGGAAAGGTTTGAAATCGATTCATATCTTCTAGAGGTGGCAAAATGAGTATTCAAGTATTCATTTAAATTAACAATAAATAAATCATACTCATTTACATTCAAATCATTTATAAATCATTTAAATTATGATTTATAAATGATTTAAACATGAATAATCATGATTACCCATTTAACTTTGACTTTTCCTTTAAGTTAGAAAGTAACTTATAAAAAAAAATATTCTAAGCTTTCAATTTTCATACTTACCCTTTTAAATCATTTTCTATCATTTCTCTTTCATTTTTATTTTTTTTTCCTTATATTTCGCATTTTTCCCCCCATCTTTCTTGCTTTTCAAAAAAGAAAAAAAAGAGAACACTTTATTTTAATAACATTTTAAGCCGTAAACTTAGTTTAATAAAAAAAATACTTCAACACTTCAAATTTCCATACTTACTCTTTTTAATCATTTTTTCACATTTTCCGTTTCTTTTTTCTTTTTTTCTTTGTTTTCATATTTTCCCCTTTTTTCTCTCATAATCTTTTTTTTCTTTTCTAATTTTCTTTCGTTTTTTTCTCAAATTTTTTATTTGACTTTTTCTTTAAGTTATAAATGTAGCTTAAAAAGAAAAAAAACACTCCAACACTCCAATTTTAATACTTACCCTTTTTAATCATTTCTTCATATTTCTCTTTCATTTTTTAATTTTTTCTTCTCATATTTCACCATTTTTTCTCCTCATCTTTCTTACTTTTTTCCCTCCTTTTTTTAAGAAGAAATTTTCATTTTCTAATCTCACCACTTTACCATTGCCCCATAACACTTCCTTTAAAAGCCATTCTTCCACCATTTCATTCTTTCGTTTCTTTTCTTCTTTTGATTTAAAGTATTCATCCCCCCATCCCCCTTCCTTGTTCTAAAAAAAAGGAAAGTAAAATTATTTCTTGGGTAGAATTGAAAATTACTTTATTTGATTTTAAATGAATTAAAAAGAAAAGAAAGAGAGAAGAAAAAGTTAATAACTTCATGCATTATTTTTCCTCGCTCAGCCTTCTTCTCTTGAGTGTTTGGGTATTCATTTTCTGTTGAAGCTCGAGGTCTCAGCATAATAAGTTGTCTAAGTGCACTGAATGTTATTCAAAATAATATAAAAGTCAATTCAATAATTGATAGGCTCTTTGGCATAAAATATATTTAGTTTTTTCTTATAGTTCAATAAAGTTTGATTTTATTACATGTATAGCAATCGGGAAGATAACTTAATTAAGTTTTACTGTGAACTATTCAACTAAAAATATAAAAATATAAATACACCTACGACAAATGATATTAATATCAGGAGATTATTTATTTTTCCACTTTTCTTTTGTCATTTATGAAGTGCTCCAAAATTTTTTTAAAAAAAATATTACCAAAAGATCCTTGTAATATGTGAATTATTGTAGAACCATCAAAAGAAGTATATTAAGATATTTATTCTACCTTAATTGGTGGAGTATTGATTTTTACTCAAACCTAAAGGAAACCAATTTATTTGTATAGAATTTTCATTAATGAACCGTGATGATTAAAACAATTAACTTAAAAAATGAGAGAAAAAATTAAAAATCAAATTAATAATTTCATATAATTTTTTTAATTACCTGAATAGCAATGCAAAGAAAAACCAATCACTATTAGTGTATTAGCGGTGGGTGCGGGAGGGGTGAGGGGGTGGGGGTAGGCGGCTGTGGTGAGGTGGGTGGAGTGGGGGAGAGGGGGAGGATGGGGGAAGAAAGGATATGTGGGCAAATATATAATAACGTAACTTAGGAGTATCAAGCTAAAATTATAACACAAGTTAATATTCAAATTTGAAGTTAAATGATTACTTACAATTACTCACTTATGTATTCACTAGTTTTGATGATTTATAAATGATTAATCATTTAGATTAATAGAAATTAAATGAGTAATCAACTCACTTATTTTTATGTCTTCACTAGTTTGGATGATTTATAAATGATTAATCATTTAGATTAATATTAATTAAATGAGTAATCATATCACTTATTTAACGACAAACTAAATCAGAGCTCACTAAAATAATACTCCCAAATTCCAGAATTGAATATCCCACTTTGACTTGTACCCATTTTAATGAAAAAGTTTGACTTAGTTAATTAACACGGGTTGTGCGTCATAAAACAAACAAATTAATACCCAACTTTTCCTAAGATATGTTAAGGGCAAGTAAGGGTCGATCTCACCGGGAATTGGTTCTAAGAACAAACCTACTAAATGACAAGGTTTGGGGAATAAAATTGAAGTATTAAAAATCTACAACTTAAAAGGAGAAAATTATAAGAAAACAATTCAAAGATAGAAGTTATCAATAGGAAAGTAGTTAACAAGAACAATTCATAAATTATGCTTTATGGAGAAAATCATCGATAATATAATTGAATAGTTGATTTTAGAATTTGTCTTAGTGTTTAAATTTCTATCCTCTAAATAGATCTACTTCTCATGGAGAGAAATAAAATTAGTAATTTAATCAAATAAACATACGTTATAGTGAAAAATAAATTTAATCAATTAAATTGAATAAAACATGAAGACATCACCAACGTCAAATTACATAAGCAAAGTAGCTTTAATTCATGCTATTTGATTCATACAATTCTCTATTGTCAAATAAAGTTGTTAACCAAACTAAATTTAAACAATAATTGCCATTCAGTGGATTTATCAATCTTACCAATAATATTTAAATCCTAACAATATAATCATGCAAATCAATTTAGGTGATCAAGTTAAATCAATAAACACAATTAATAAGATGAAAACAAGAATTGTATAAATACTCATCAAAAGATTGAATCTTTAATAAAAAGAATATCTCATAAACCCATAAAAACATACTTCATGTTCTTGCGAATAAATAAATCTACTCTTAAGATATAATAACAATTAAAGCACAAAAAAGAGTAGAAGAAAAAAGATATATGATTTTATCGGTTTTGACGAATTTCCTCTTTATCAGTTTTAATGAATTTCTTCTTCCCTAGGAATCCTTTTTGATAGTCCTAACTTTTGAAATTCCCAAGTTTAGAGATGAGATCCCTAACTCGGGATTGGGAGCTTATGAAAAATAACTAAAGAAAGGCTATTTATAAGTATCTTAACCTCCTTATTTCCTAATTCTAAAAAGATTCCTAGACTATTATTAAAATCTAATAGAAAAATAAAATAGAAATTAATAAATCACATCTATTACAGAATTGGAATCCAAATTACCAATAATTCTTCTCTTCCCATGCCACCTTGGACTTCCATCCTACCCATGTTATGATCCGTGTTGAATTTTCAATTTTGCCCCTTTTCATCTTATTTTCCCTAAATTATCTTACAAACAAAAGAATAAGTAATGAAAGTAAACTATTCATAAAACATCATAATTAGATTAGAATTATCTCAAATAAATACATTGTAACGCATAAAAACTAGTCAAATTATTTACAAATAAAAAACATAACATTGTCAATTTTCTTAATAAATTTTTTACTAATTTAAGAAATGAGACGTTCAATTTCTAATAATCCAAAATAGAATAATTTCCGGACAGACTGAGTGCTATTTTGCCACCCCTAATATCTTCCACCGACTTGTATGTGGAAATTATTAATGGAAAAAGAAAAATGCCGCTTATAAACGTCAGCCATGGCTAGAAGGCACGAACTTCTGCTGACGATAAGATGAGGATGTCGTTCGACCAATTCCTCATGATTTACGTTTAATTTCTACTTTCTAAATTTAGCTCAAATATGTCAAGGAAATAAGATGTTTTCTCTGACACATAAAGAAATAGCTGTAATTCATAAATGGTTGCCGAAATGTCAGTTCGTCATCCGTGTGGGTTCGTTAGAGCTTGCTTGACCAATGTCCTTCATGGGATTCATCTGCTGTCAAGTGAATAGTGATCATCGTATTTCAAGGTTGGCCTTGTTATTCAATATTGATGTTTTCCTCAATGAAAGCGAAATGTGTAGTTTTGAAGAACTCTTCTCAGTTCACACCATCAAATCTTACTTATGTCTTGGTTTGTTTCACAGAAGAAACTATTTAGTTAACTAATTAATTAAAGAAAGAGCCGGATAAACCACAAGGGCGACCGATTGGATAGACCGCGGCACGCACATGATGGTTAAGTTAGTCTAGGTCCTTCACCTTCCACAAAAGTGGGTGCCCTTACTAATTGAACCTCCTAAATAAAGGCATTCTTTCTTTGCATTTTTTCTAATATGGGATACACTTTCCCCACACACCACTTCTCATTCATTACTAAAGTAGGTTCCAACAATCCTCCACATGATTGAGAACTTCAGACATCTCCATAGGTTTGTGAATGTATGCACCAAAATACATTGTGCAATTATTTTACGAGAATTAATTGCATTAGGTTAGTTAGTCGAAACTTTGAACTTGCCCTAATGAGACCTATCGGATTTATAGCTAATTAGTAGAACAATGTCTTTGAACCGTCAGCTTTAATGTAAATCTAGACAACAAGAATCACATAATTTTCTCTTTCCAGCATTGGTTCTCACTGTTGTGTTCTTTCCGGCCATGACCACTGCCTGGTTTCACGAGTGCTTTAGAGAATCGACCTCGTCAATTCTCACAGAAGTAGTCACACTTCCACTCACGTAGGTGATTTCTGAATTCACTTTGACCAATTCAGAATCATTAAAAGTCTTAGCTTAGCCTGCCAATTTTGTATTGTTGTGACAGGAATGGGTAAGAGTTTAATAGTACTTTTAACGGTCTACTAAAATTTCGTTTTCCCTTTGAACCTTGATCTTGGGATCTCCAATCAATTAGGTATGGTTCCACTACAGTGACTCATAAAAGCTTTAGCCCCATTCCTTTTGAAGTTCAATTGCCTCTCTAGTTAAACCTTTAGTTGATAAATCCGCAATGTTTTCTTTTGATTTCATAAAGTCTATTGTGATAATCCCACTAGAAAGTAGTTGTCTAATAGTATCATGTCTTCGGCGTATATATCTAAACTTACCGTTATACATGGCATTCCTTGCTCTGCCTATAGCTGCTAAACTATCACAATGTATGCAAACACCTGATACTGGCTTAGGCCAACTAGGAATATCTTCCAAAAAATTCCGAAGCCATTCTGCTTCTTCACCAGCTTTGTCTAAAGCAACAAATTCTGCTTCCATGGTTTAACATGCGATACATGTTTATTGGGATGATTTCCAAGACACTACTCCACCACCAAGTGTAAATACATAACCACTCGTTGACTTTGTATCGTGTGAACCAATAATCCAATTTGCATCACTATATCCTTCAAGTACTGGAAGATATGTAGTGTAGTGAAAAGCATATTTCTGAGTATGTTTCAAATCACCTAGTACACAGTACATAGCTCTCCAATGATTTTCATTTGGATTTGTAGTAAACCTACTAAGTTTACTTACCGCACAAGCTACATCCGGTCCAGTGCAGTTCATGACATACAAAAAACTATCTAACACACTTGCGTACTCCTTTTGGTTCTTTCCTTCACCAATATTTTTAGCAAGATGTTGATTAACATCTATTGGGGTTTTTACTAATGAAATACCTAGATTTTCGCACTTGTCAAAAATCTTTTCAATATAATGAGATTGTGATAAAGCAAGCCCTTTGGATGTTCTTTGGATTTTAACTCCTAAGATCACATCCGCGACTTCCGTATCTTTCATCTCAAATTTACTTACGAGCAATTGTTTAGTAATCTTGACAATTTCACTACTGCTGCCAGACAATAAGCATATCATCTACATACAAACACAAAATAAAAAAAAATATCACGAATGTGCTTAATATATACACATTTATCACATTCGTTATATTTAAAACCATTCGATAGCATAGCTTGATCAAATTTTGTATGCCATTGTTTTGGTACTTGTTTTAGGCCATATAATGATTTAACTAGACGACATATTTTCTTTTCTTGTCCAGGAACTATAAACCCTTCAGGTTATTCCAGATAAATTCTTCTTCCAAGTTTCCATTTAAAAAGGTTGTTTTAACATCCATTTGATGTATTTCTAACACATACAAAGCCGCTATCGCTATTAACATCTTTATAAAAGTAATTCTAGTAATAGGCTAATAGGTGTCAAAGTAATCAAGACCTTGACGTTGTCTATAGCCGTTTACTACAAGCCTTGCTTTGTATTTATCAATAGTACTTTCTCAAGGTTTACTACTCAGAGATAAATCAACCAATTCCCTTCCAAAATGGAGCTTTGGAGAAGTCACGATCCCGTTGTAAGTCCGAGTTTGAGTTTCATTTTCTAACAATTAGAAAATCAGGCTCGTCATTCTAACAAAAACAGAATCCCACACACTTTGTTGTGTCTTTTGTTCTCTGCTGCAACATTATGGAATTTTCTCCCTTTTTCTTGTGCTTCTTGCGTAGTCTTGATCCTTCCTTCAACAAAAGTGAAGCTCACTATAGGATTCTATTTTACTCTTTGAACCTCCTAAATAAGGACATTCTATCTTTGTATTTTTTTCAATGGGGATATACTAAATTAGGTTCCTACAGTTCACTTTCATCTCTATCTGCAAGAAGCTTGTACTTTTTCCTTCCATTTTCAGACAGCTTATGATCTTTTGTCATGGCTAAGATTTGCTCTGCTTTTCTTGTTTTCACAACTTTCATGGGTTTTCTTGGTGCTACTGTCGCAACAAATGATACAGGTGATCAGAAAGCTTTGCTTTCTTTTAGAAATTTGATAACTAATGTTAACAGTACCTTTCTGGGTACTAACTGGAGTAAGGATTCTTCATTCTGCAATTGGATTGGTGTCACTTGCAGAGGGATTACACCAAGAGTTGAGGTATTGAATCTCACCAACATGAATCTTCAAGGCATTTTAGCTCCCTCAATTGCCAATTTGTCATTTCTAGTTGAACTTTATCTGGGGCAAAATAACTTCCATGGCAACCTTCCTTATGATCTTGGCCATATGCCTCGCCTGAGACTGGTTGACGTTCATGGGAACCAGCTTGTGGGAAGTGTTCCCTCGAGTTTGTTTCAGAATCAGTGGCTAGAAATTATTTCTCTGGCTGACAACAAATTCAGTGGTGAGATAAGGACAAAGTCATGGAGTTTACCAAATCTTAGAATCTTGAATCTTTCCAGCAATAGCCTCACGGGTACAATCCATTCTTCCATTGCCAATATTTCGAGGTTAGAGATACTGGGTTTAGGTGGGAACAGTTTGAGCGGTAGAATTCCAGAAGAGATTGGGAATATGAGCCACCTCAATGAATTGGATCTCTCCAGGAATAAGTTGATCGGGAGAGTTCCTCCAGCCATATTTAATATCTCATCACTTCGTGCAGTATATCTCAATAACAATAGCTTTTCTGGTTCTTTCCTGCTGAACAAAGGAAATGGTTTTATAGATCTTGAGGTAGTTGACCTCTCGGAAAATCAACTCACTGGGATTATCCCTTCTGCCTTATGCCAGTTTCAGAATCTAAGATCCCTATATCTGTCTAAAAATGGTCTCACAGGCGGAATTCCTAAAAATTTTGGCTGTTTGGCTAAGCTGGAGAAGTTTTATGTGAATGAGAATCAAATAACAGGTAAAATTCCTCCTTCTTTAGGCAACATTTCAAGTCTCCAATTTCTTGGTTGTATGGAAAATCATATAGCAGGAGATATTCCAGGGGAGCTAACAAGACTATCAAAGTTGCAGATGCTGGGTTTTGATTATGACAACCTTACTGGTGAAATACCAAAAGGGATTTTCAATATATCTTCTTTGGTGTACATTGCTTTCACTGATAACAGCCTTTCAGGGAAGATTCCTGAAAATACTGGGCTGCAGCTTCCAAATCTTGAAGGACTTTTTTTAGCCGATAATCTGCTTGAAGGGGAGATTCCTTTGTCTGTCTTGAATGCATCCAAGCTTGTTGAATTAGAGCTGTCTTACAATTTCTTCACCGGAACAGTGCCTGCTAATTTGGGTTATCTACTGGAACTAAAATGGCTGAATCTTGCAGGCAATCAACTTATAAATGAACCGGGAAAAAGGGATCTTGAGTTCATGAATTCCTTGGTAGAATGTAGGATGCTGCAGTTTCTCATACTGGGCAACAATCCTCTTCTGGGCAGGCTGCCTGACTCTGTTGGAAATCTTTCCTCTTCAATTGAAATGTTTAACATAGAGAATTCTCAGATTACTGGCCATATTCCCACAGGGGTTGGAAACATGAGCAGTATGACTACGTTTATCTTCAATGGAAACAATCTAATAGGAAACATTCCTTCAGAAGTTGGCCGGTTAAAGCAACTTCAGAGGCTATACCTAAACAGAAACCAGCTGCAAGGACATTTTCCCGAGAAACTATGTGAATTACATGGCTTAGGTGATATAATTCTTTCCGAGAATCAGCTTTCCGGAATGATACCAGATTGCATTGGGAATCTTAGCAGGCTTCAAAAGCTAATGCTGGGATCCAATAACTTCAGTTCAAGCTTACCACTATCTCTCTGGGAAGTAAAAGATTTACTGCTCTTAAATGTATCACAAAATTCTTTACAAGGAGAGCTCTCACCAAATATTGGAAAGTTGGAGTCTGCTGATGGACTTGATTTTTCTGACAACAAAATCTCAGGTGCAATTCCAACTTCCCTGGGGAACCTTAAAAACTTGAGGTATCTCTCTCTTTCAAAGAACTCATTACAGGGTCCAATACCATCATCATTTGGAAACTTGATAAGCTTGGAGACATTGGATTTGTCTTCAAATTCATTATCAGGTACCATACCAAAGTCCTTGCAAAACCTTAGATACCTTAAAGAAATTAATCTCTCCTTTAATCATTTAGAAGGTGAGATTCCAAGCAGTGGCGTTTTTTCAAATTCTTCTTATGACCATTTCTTAGGAAATAAGGAGTTATGTGGTATGCCTAAATTTGAAGTCGTCCCTCCTTGCACTAATAATACTCATCATCAGGGATCAAGTGACAAAAATCTTGTCCTGAAGATTGTTATCCCTGTGCTTTCTTCTGCCACATTGATACTTGTTTTAGTCTCTCTTTGGATAATATACAGAAGAAAGGCAGTAAAACTACAGGACCCTGAGGATTTGAGGCGAATGACCACGCACCGGTTCATTTCATATCATGAAATTCAACGGGCAACGAATAACTTTGATGCATCAAATTTTCTTGGAGAAGGTAGTTCAGGTTGTGTCTATAAAGGCTTATTTTCTACTGGAAATGTGATGGCAGTAAAGGTTTTGAACTTCCAAGATACAGAATCACGCAAGAGGTTCGATGCTGAATGTGAAGTGATGAGACAAATAAGGCACAGGAATCTTGTGAAAGTGATCTCAACTTGCTCAAATGAAGGCTTCAGGGCCATTGTTCTTGAATATATGCCATATGGGAACCTACATTTGTGGTTACATGGACATAACCATCAGTTGGATCTCCCTCAAAGAGTCAGCATTATGCTTGATGTAGCAAGGGCTGTTGAATATCTTCATCATGGCTATAATCAACCAATAATTCACTGTGATTTGAAGCCTGCTAATGTTCTCCTAGATGAAGATATGGTAGCACATGTAAGTGACTTTGGAATCTCCAAAATCTTAGCCCAAAATAGAAACTCAACACTTACCAGAACATTGGGGACAATTGGCTACATAGCTCCTGGTATATATTCTTCATTCTTTCTCAAGATTTTTTTGTCCATCATAAACAGAGTTTTATCGTTTAATTATGAGACTAAATTCTCAATTTTCATTGTGTTCTCCAGAGTATGGCTCAGAAGGGATTGTCTCCACAAAAGGTGATGTTTACAGCTTTGGGATCATGTTATTGGAATCATTTACAGGGAAAAGGCCAACAGAGGAGATGTTCGACGAAAATGTTGGCTTGAGGGAGTGGGTTGAAGGATCATATCCAACTGCTGTAATGGACATAATTGACAGAAATCTTCTTGAAAAACTAAACCCTCAAGAAGAGAGTTCCATTTGCTCTCTTGTTGAATTGGCTCTTGACTGCTCAAAGAAAGCATCAGAAGAGAGGCCTAACATGAAAGATGTTATGGTCTGCCTCACAAAGATGAGATCCAGGCTGTCACGAAATGAGTAGATTTTTCTTAGTTCATTGGGAAAGTTCTTGAATTCTTTTCTTAAACTTGGAACCGAGTTTACCTTTTGCAAATTCCCAGTCAGGAATAATGTAAAGTACTAGAGCATAATCCGTATTCCAATGGAGACAAAAGCTATACTTGTGGAGAATGTTAGCTGACTTTGTTGTTAAGGGAGGCATGCAAAGGCACCTAAATCTTGATTTTATCCTATTTCGAAATTGTATTTAATACTTCTTCCGTTACTAAATATAAGTTATCCGACATTATTTTGTAAAAATTAATATTTTTTTTTCTTCCTAAATTAGCTTCTCATCATCTTTTCAAAAATTTGAGCACTATTTCTCTATACATCATTAGATGGGTAGTATAAAAAAGAAAAACCATCAAATAACTAATTAACTAACATCATTGGCTTATAATTAGTGACAAAAAAAGTTAGTTAAAATGATTTATATTTAGTAACGGAGGGAAATAATATTGATGAATATTTTATTTAGTGGCTTTTAAATTTTTTAAATTATATATCAAAAAGTGATTTGTAAAATTTTTCATATAAAAATGTATATTTTATTTTTTCTTTTAAAAAAGTTGGGATCAATTCTAGTTCTAGATGATGGAGCATAATATATAAAGAAAAATAGTTTGAAAAAGAAAAAAAAAAGAAAAAAACCACAATTATTCTAGCATATAAAGGAGGAAATTTCCAAATATTCTCAAATGAAAATGGATATTCTAGTTTTACTCAATTTCTGAAAACATTTCATTTATAGCCATAGTTATCACTACATTTTTACTTTATACCCAAAATGATTTTTCTCCATTTTCTAAGTTTAAAAGCTAGTCCACAGTATGAAAATGACCAAAATACCTTTGGACCTCAAAACCAATAAGTCACGGACCTTTCCCTATTCCTTCTTTCACCCAATTTGAAACTCACTCTTCCTCTTCCTCCCTTCCTTTACCAAACAAGTCACAGACCTTTCAACTTCCTTTCCCTTCGTCAGTCCCTTTCTTCTCTTTGACTACCCATTCCATCCACATCCCACTGGAGATTAAGGATATCGAACCAAAGATGCTACCGTTTGCCGGTCTTCCTGTGATCACTGTCACCCGTTTCCGATCTCCGTCGTTTCTAGTCATAGGTAGGTGCTCCTACTTGTTTACTTTGTGTCGTTTTGTTTCTTGAATACATTGTAGTTATTGTTAATCATTTTGTGTATAGTTGTTTATAGTTTGTCTCCGAAGCATGAATTTTTTGAAATTTGATTTATAATTTAAATATAAACTGTTGAAAAATTTTGGAGATCTTATTGTGTTTAAAACTAGTAGGAATTATGGAAGAGATTGCATATCTGGGTTGAAAATGGATTGAAATGAGGTTCGAAATGTTCTCTACAAGTCTCGAAACGTTTTGGCCTCAGTGCAAAATCGTATAGCCATAGTCTAAAATCATATCTTCAACGTCTGAAATCCTCTAAACAAAGTTCGAAATTTCACCATGGATCGAAATATTTTCTTTTATTAATTTCAATTTAAAAGGTCTGAAATACCCAATCCAAATTTTGAAATGTGCTATTTCGGACCTTGGAGTCCTCTTAAAGCTTCAAAATCCTCACCAATTCAAAATTTTTTCCAAGGTCCAAAATGTGGTATTTCGCACTGTTTTATTGTAGTGTTACCTGTCAAAGCATTGTAATACTAACTGTAAATGAGGGACAAGAGTTGTGTTTTGAGTTTTATGAAATTTCACTTGATTTGTACTATTTATTTTAAATTTCTTGGTGACTTTGTTTGTATTTATTAAGAGATTTGTTTTACATAAGAGATCTATCTATACCAATTTCATGTCTGTAGAAGAAGAAGAAGAATGGCCTTGAATGGAGTTGAAAGAAATTAGACCGATCTTCCCATTGAATTGTTCGAGTTGATTGTTTTGAAACTCTTCATTGTTGAAGCATAAACCTTCGGATTAGTATGTACTTCATCGTAAAATGCTTCAAAGGCCTATGACCCTTTTGGTTTTGGAGCACAAAAAATTAGATTTTCTTCTTTAAAAATATTTAGATTAGTAAAAATTATGGTTTGTTTTTAGAGTTATAGGTGTCGAAGGTTTGTTATATTTTGTAAGAGTTGAATATAACTTTGTTTTTGAAGTAGCCGTATGCCTTTGAGATAAATATATAAAGTAGAGATATACCATGATCAATATGATATTTTCAAATTTGCTTTATATATATATATATATATATATACATATGATTAGGAGAAAAGTGAACGAAGACTTATGAATAATAGAATTTCTTCAAAATATTTTGATTTATCTATTTAATTATTTATTTTAATTATCGAATTTTGACTAATTTGTTAGATGATGATCTATTAATTTTCATATCAATGTAACTGAGTTATTTGAGATGATAGGGAAATAAAACAAAAGGCATTTTAGGTATGGAACTTTTCCCTAGTCTTTTTGCTCAGCTAGTATGAATCCGGAAATGGAGCGAAAAGGGAAAAATTAATTTGAATGGAGACAAAAAAAAAAAAAAAAAAAACCACAAGAATTTAGACAAACATAATTCATTTAGTTCAAGAAATTTCAGAAGGTACAAGTGACATCCCCACCCACCATGTCAACCAAGATACCTTTTAAATCAACTTTGGTATTTTCAGTGGGGTCTTTTTCCCTTCCCCTTGGTCACCCAAGGTATCACCTTCGGCTCGTTTTGATTAAATAAAAAAATTAGTTAATATCTTAATTACTCTATATTTAAAAGAAAATATTTTAAAAATATAAATTAATAAATTCAATCATATTATGTTTAAAAACTAATATAGTGTAGGGATACAATAAGATAACATAAAAAACAAAAATTTTGACTTAAAGAAAATGATAAAAAGAAAAGATAAGGTTTCAGGGGTTTAGGGTTTCTAAAGGGTTTAGGGTTTTGGCCCTTTGAGTTTCGATTTTGAACTTTTGTGTTCTGGTTTTGGAATGCTTTTTGCGGATTGAAATTTTCGATTTTAACGCATCTTCTGAGGCTTAAAATTTCCCTTATAAAAATATAATCTGGCATATTTGGTATATATCATCCCATTCAATTACATATTCAATAAAGTAAAAAAAATTCAATGACAAACATGCATTTAAATTAAATGACAAATTCAATATAAATAACATGTAAAGGTCATGAATCATGTCAATACCGACATTGCTTTCGTAAAAATCCACACTCTCATCAAAGATACTGACATCAACATTGAAAAAATTTGACTCGTCATTTTCCGCTGAGTATGTCTCTCCGGAAACTCAAGATTGTTGGGTGGATATTGGATTAGATATGAGCATTTCATGAGTTAAGTTATTCGATGTTGGATCATTTGCCTCGAGAGGTGGGGCTTTTGTGTTGTGTTTATTCGGACAGGTGAGATGATTACGTCCTTTCCTTTTGCACATTTTACATGCTTTCTTTTGATGGTGTGGTTCATTTCAAGAGACGAAATGAGGATGTTGTGGTCTTCCAGTAGACTTTTTGCCAGGAGGAGCTTTGACAACCATGTCATTTGTATTTTCAATTGAATTCAAAGATGAACATGAGGGAACAGGTTATATTGAAGGTGCATATGCCATGCTTAGTATTTCCATGTCAAATGAATTACCATGGCATAGAGTGTAATAGTGAGCCCCATTTTCAATTTAAAAAAGATTAAGGTAAATGAGTTGTTGAAATATTTAATTACTAGGTTTAGAAAATATTATAAAAAAATTTAGACTAGCTAAGTCACAAAATTGACCAATTATGTTATGAAATTGATCGGCGTGTCACAAAATGGATCAAAATTAACCAGTTTGAAGTGAGGCACGAAATTTTCCTATGAGGTTCTAAATTTTACTTGGCAATGGCATATTTGCACGATATTAATTCCAGTTCCCATTTCCGACTTCTATAGGTCTTTCGAACGATATCCACCACAACATTTGCTTTTTCTGATGGATTGCCAACAACATATTCCTCAATATCCCAATTGAACATAGTCTGCAACCTTGCTCGGTCAACCTTCACAGCTTGCTTCTCAATTCTTTTCATAGTACGCTTAGTGATAATATTTGGCATTGGTTGCTTCTCTACTTTTGTTGAACCAAGCCTAACACAAACCTCTAAAAAACTCATATGAAGATATAATAGGCAAATTCCAAGCTTTCTTGATCAGTTGGTTGAAGGATTCCACAATATTACTCGTCATTTGGTTATAAAAATTGTTTATATAGTATGCATGTGACCAACTGAGCGTCCTACCTTAATATCTAACCAACGAAGAACTCTGGAATGCATATGTTGAATGTCTCCAAAATAGAAGCCACATTTCTACTTATCATAGGCATATGCCGCATTTTTGAAAAGGACTGCAACCCGAGGATTTATGCACTTTATCTTTAAATTTTCCTTCAAATGTCAATAACAAAAGGTATGTGGAACCTTGAGATACACTATTCTCACTGCGCAATATGCTTTTGTATCGATCGGATACAATAACCAAATCATTTTGCAATCCATATGCAGTCTGGAGTCTTCTTAAGAGCCACTCCCATGAATCATTTCCCTCTTCCTCACCCAATCCAAATGCAGGCGGAAAATTTTGCAAATTTCTATCACCACAAACCGCTACATAAATTTTGCCCTTATACGCACTTTTTAAGTGTATAACATCTATAATAATTACAAGCCTCATATACTTAAAACCATTGATCAAAGGATCAAGTGCACAAAATGATCTCTAAAATTGCTCACCTCTCGTATGTATACTGGTCACTGTCCCTAGCATAACATGCTCCAATATATAAAAGTATGATGACACCTGTTTATATAAGTCTTTTAGAGTTCCATAGGCTATATCTTTTGCACACTACAAAGATCGCCAAGTTTTGGTATATTCTATCTTTACGTCATAATTCTTCCGCATGTCTTGAGTCACATTTTTGGGGTTATGCTTCGCTCCAATAATTTTACTAGAGTACATACGACTAATCGTTGTTGCACTTACACTTTTGTTTTAGTTTTTGCTATACGGTTTGGGTGCAAGTGTGAGATGGAACAAACTTGAAAATCATTAAAATCTAGCATCCAACTCTTTACTGTGCACGGATCATGAAAGTGTAGTCTTGTTGATTCTTACATCGTACCTCAAATCTTCACTTATTTGTATGTACCACATGATAAGGAAATGGGTTATCAAGTGAATTTTCACCGACTGCTGCTATCAATTGATCCGTAATGTTAAAGATTGTATCCTTTCCTATTGAACCCACTGGTGGAACTGTATCATCTTTAAAATAATGCACATCTTCATCTTCATCCCATATCATGTCTGTAAACTAAGTCGACGGGTCCAACATAAATTGCTTAAATGGAATTAATTATCTCATCCCATCGTCGAAGTTATCATTATCATCATCATCCTCAACACTGGGAATATGTCTTCATCGTATTCATAATCATCATCGGTGAGAATATATTCGAATATCCTTACTTCATCATTTGCATCAATAAATCCTTTCCTTGCATGATTTTTTGCTCCGATAGGATAATTACAATTAGTATCATCACCCACGTCGTCATTATCAGTTCTTTGAATTTTGTTGACGACTACAACTTTAAGATCAGCTTCCCCTCTTCAAATGGATGATGTCATATATGTCTTCAATGTCCATTAATTTAATACTTCCATGAGAAAATTTATAAGCAATTGAAAATTTTATGTCGAATTGGTTAAATCAATCTTTATGTAGTTTGTCATAGTTCTTCTAAAATCTTCGTGGTTCATTTCTGATGGTACGACTATTCAATGCACTCTTCTACTTAGAGAACTATTGTGAACAGTAATTCTAATGTAATCCAGTTATGCAAACAACAGAAAAAATGCACTCTTAAACGCACTTTCTCGACAGCTCAATCTTGTAGGCATTGTCATTAACTTTATCAAGCACCTTGAATGCCCCATCTACCCTAGGCCGTAGCTTCCCAAATCTGCCGTTGGAAACCTCTTCTTCCTGAGTTTAATCCTAACCATGTCACCCTCTTTAAAAACAAATTTTTTCCTGTACCTGTCAACGTGCTCCTTAGACTTCAAGTTCTACTTGGTGATTTGGTCGTGAACCTGTGAATGCAACTCTTTGATCTACATAACATGCTCATCTGTATTTGAATTGAACTGCTTGTGTACTGGCAATGGTGTGAGGTCTAGAGGAGTAAATGGATTACGACTATAGATAATCTCAAAAGGACTCTTCCCTGTAATGTGATTCATAGATCTATTGTACGCAAACTCCACTTGAGACAAAACTAAATCCCATTGTCGCAGATTATCTCCAATCAGACTACCCAACAAATTCCCCAAACTTCTATTAACAACCTCAGTCTGTCTATCTGTCTGAGGATGGTGTGAAGAACTAAATTGTAGCTTGGTTCCAATTTGAAGCCAAAGAGTGCCCCAAAAATGACTAACAAACTTAACATCCTTGTCAGAAGTGATGGATTTAGGAACTACATGCAGCTTAACAATTTGATGCAAAAATAAGAGTGCAATCTATAAAGCATCAAAGGCCTTGTTGCAGGGGACAAAACTGTGCCTTTTTTGAGTACCTATTTACTACGACAATCATTGAATCTTTATTTCGCTGTGTCTTTGGCAATTCCAAAACAAAGTCAAGACTGACATCTTCCCATGGTGCCATTGGGATAGGCAAAGGTAAATATAAACCAGCATTACTGCCTTTGGTCTTAGTTATACGACACACCCTGCACCTCTCTACAAATCGGATCACATCATGCTCCATCTGAGGTGAGTAAAAATGCTCACGCAGTCGGGCCAAAGTCTTATCAACCCTAAAATGCCCTGCTAAACTTTATGCAGGACTCTTAGTAATAATAGACTCCTTCAATGAACATCTAGGAATACACAGCCTGTTGCAACTAAAAAGAAAGCCCTTCTGAATCAGAAGCTGATGATATGAACCTTTCTGACATCGCTCCCAAACATCTCTAAAATTAGGATCATCCCTATATAGCTTAACAAAAGTATCAAACCCCAACACTTTAACCTGCATATTAGACAATAATGAATGCCTCCTACTCATTGCATCAGCCACCCTATTCGGAACCCCTGTTTTATGCTTGATGGCAAAATAAAAAGGTTGACGAAACTCCACCCACTTCGCATGCCTAGCATTCAGTTTATGCTATATATTATGTATTTCAAAGCTTTGTGATCTAAATACAAAATAAACTTTTTCGAAATAAGGTAATGCCTCCAATGCTCCAAACTCCTCACTATTGCGTAAAACTCTTTATCATAAGTAGAGTATCGACGCCTGGCTTCATTCAGCTTCTCACTAAAAATGCCACTGGCTAATTTTTTTGACTTAATACCCCTCCAATCCCAACTCTTGAAGCATCACAATGCACTTAAAAAGCATTGGTAAAATCAGGAAGTATTAAGACAGGAGCTGCAGTTACCTTTTGCTTCAATGATTGAAATGCCACTTTAGCCTCTTTAGTCCACACAAATTGGCCTCCCTTCAAGCAATCTGTAATTGGCATTGAGCTAAAATCAAGAATAAGCCGTAAATAAAATGAAGCCAGTTCATGAAAACTGCAGATGTCAAACATATTCTTTGGTGTTTTGCAATTCAAAATAGCCTCCGCTTTTGCTGGAACCATTTGAATGTCATTCCCTGATATGCTATATCCCAAAAATGTCACTAAATTAGTTAAAAAGTGACACTTTTTAGTATTAGCAAACAGTTTATGCTTTCTCAAAGCCTCAAACACTACTCTTAAATGCTGCTCAACTGATCCACTATATATCAAAATATCAACAAAATATACAATGACAAAATAACCAATAAAATTGCTAAAAACCCGATTCATCAGTTGCATAAAAGTGCTCGGTTCATTAGATAACTGGGAAGGCATGGCCATCCATTCATACAGACCATTTCTAGTCTTAAACGCTGTCTTCCCCTCATCTCCAGGTAGCAAGATAATCTAGTGAAAATCGCTTTTCAAATCTATTTTTGAAAACACAGACACCCCAAAAACTGATCAATTAAATCATCAGACTGCGGTATAGGAAATTTGCACCTGATTGTGATTTTATTCACAGCATTGCTATCTATGCACATCCTCTAGGAACTGTCCTTCTTGGGCACGAATAAGGCTAGAACGACACAAGGACTCATACTTTCCTTGATTGTCAATTTTTCAAACAATTCCTGCACCTGCCTTTACAACACCTCATGCTCCTTGGGACTTATTTTGTAGGTTGAATTGTTAGGAATAACAGCACTTGGAATGAAGTTAATACAATGCTGGATGTCTCTCATAGGAGGTAAACTTGGTGGCATCTCTTTTGGTATAACATCTACAAATTCTTTAAGTGATAGAAGAACCTGCTCGGGGAGCTCTAGACTGCCTTCATTCTGCTCAATCACAACAAATGCCAAAAACTCAAGTGCATTGACTATTTCCTCTTGAAATTTTGCACTAGACATCAGATGATTCTTTGCCTCCTTTCTCAAATCCGAAGGACCCAGTGTAATGATCTCGCCATCCTTCTTGAAGGTGCAGGTGTTCCGAAAACCATCATGTCTTGTCTTTCTGTCAAACTGCCATGGTCTCCCTAACAAAATGTCACAAGCATCCATTGGGACCATATCACACCACACCTCGTTAGTATACTTCTTCCCAATTGAAAATTGCACTAGACATCTCTTACCAACTTTTACCTCATTTCCCTTTTTAAACCACGACAGTTTATAGGGTTGTGGATGATCAACGGTCTTTAAACCCAATTTCTCAACCATCGTCGCAGATACCATATTTTCACAACTACCTCCATCTATAATCATGCTACAAACTTTCCCTTTGAAATATAGTGTCTCAACCATAAATCATCATAAAAAATAGCAACATTTAAAACACGCCTAATTACTAAGGTTTCACCAGAGTCAGCATAAATAATATCACCTTCAGCTGGAGTTTCATCTCTCTGCTCTGCTTCAAACTCATCAAAATAGGTTCACCAATTTCCTCAGTGAGTGTCACAAACTGCTTGTTGGGACAATCTGCTGCAAAATGCCCAATTCCCTGACATTTAAAACGCCGCCTAGAGGTAGTTGCTCCCCTGCTAGTTCCACTGCTCTGCACCTCTTTAACCATAGGTTTAGGATTCGCACTTTTAAAGGTTACAGGTTTTGGGATGGTTGAAGAACCCCTAGTTTTACCTCTTAACTCTTTGGCCAGGAATCGATTCTGAAACCTAGAGCTGCTGAAATTTCTCTTACACTGCCCTTCTACTTTCAAAACCAATCTGCACACATCTTTATTGGTCCAGTATTGTTGCAACTGAACAATACCTGATATCTCTGAGTGTAATCGCATAAAAAATCGAGCCACTGTTGGTTCATCTTTTTCACCAACAACACATCTCATTTGCAGACAATCAAATTCATTGATAAATTCCTCAAAAGTTAAGTCAAGCTGTTGGACATTATGATATTCAATAAAAGTCTCCTGCCTGTACTGAGTAGGCAGAAATTTCTTTTGCAGCAACTTTTTCATCTTATCCCAATTTTGAATTCTCAATTTCCTTTATCACATATGCTACTTCTTAACTTGTTCCCACCATATCAAAGCATGCTTCCGCAATTTGATTGTAACAAGTTTCACTTTTTGATCTTCAGTCAAATCCTGAACATAAAAAATTCTTTCTACAGTGTGTAACTAATCTATGAACTCATCAGGATGAGTCCTACCCTCAAATTTGGGAATGTCAATCTTCATTATGAAATTATGAAAAGTTGAGTGACTCCCAGGTCGTACTCCACGACTCTATCCCTGGTCAACAACCCCGAAAGGATTGGCTTCTATCTTTTTATCATCGGATTTGACCTCTGATTCCACAACCTCCTCGAACTAAACCCCCAACCTTGCCTCTGCAAGCTATCGCTCCAAATTCTAGATCCGCCTTCTTTGTTCCTCGATTTCTATATCTCGCAGGTCTCGTTGACGCCACTGTTCATCTTCTTTATGAACAATTTCACTCCCCTCTCCAACACAAGCCCGTCGTCCATGACAAACATAATTCTGTTCAGCCATTGATGAAGGCAACTTGGCTCTAATACCAAATGATGCCAAATTGACAAGAAAATCGGCTAACTAGAAGAATAACATGATGATAAAGAGAAACTGTCAAAGTTCTCTGAATCAATAATAATCAATATAAAAATATTCAACCCCATAAAAATGAGTTTAACACGTCTTATATAGATTAACCCTAAATAGCAAATAAAACAAAATAGCAAAAGTACTAAAATATCCTTAAAATTGAAAATAACCAAAAAAAATCTATCAATCAATGCTTGTCTCTACATAAGAATCATGTAGGTCTGGAATGACCATTTTGGGGACAGAAATTATGATATCAAGGATCAGAACACCCCCTTCAAGGTCCGGAATATTTAAACCAAAAAAAAAATTTAAAGAAGGGTGAACCACTGAAGGTCTGAAATGCCTTATCAAGGATAGATTTTGACGAATCAAGGCATGCTATATAAATTCAAGGTCCGGAATTTTTTTCTTTTAAAAAAAAAAGAAGAAGGGAAGGCTTTCACAACCCAAGGTTTGAAATTCCCTTCAAGGTCCGTTATTGACCATTCAACAAACGGAATATGACCCTCAAGGTCCGAAATTTTTTTTTAAAAAAAAAAGGAGGAGAAGGGAAGGTTGTCAACCTAAGGTCCAAAATTCCCTATTGAGGTCTGATTTTGATAGGTCAAGGCATGCAATATAACCCTCAAGGTTCGAAATTTTTTTGAAAAAAAATTTGAAGGCTTTTACAAACCCAAGGTCCAAAATCCAACTCTCAAAGTCCGATTTTGACTAGTCAAGGCACAAAATCCCATTCTCAAGGTCCAAAATGTTGAGAGAAAAAAAGGGAAGAGAAGGATTTCACCCCCTCAAGGTCCGAAATACCCTTCTCAAGGCACGAAATTCCCCCCAAATGGACTGAAATCTCCTCCTACTATTGAATGTGGCACGATAAAAACAACACAAAACGAACAAAACGAACAATGCATCACCAAACACTACCTACCTTCGTCTTCTTGATTTTGTAAAACAAAAATCACCAACTTAATGATCAAACATTAAAAAGCTGGGTTTTTTTCTTTTCTCTTCAACAAGGGAATGATTTTTTGAGCAGTTTTCTTATCTAATGGACTGAAAGTTCTGATCAAATGAATCATGGTAATTGTGGTTTCTCCAATTCATTTTTGCATCTTTTTGGGCTTAGTAGTTGTGTGTTGAATGATGAGGGGTAAGATAGTAAATACATATTAAAAGATAATAAATGTTTAGTTTTTTTTTTTTTTCTTTTTGAAGGAAAAGTCAAAATGGATATGAAATGAAAAATTAGTTTTACATATAGATAACTAGTAAAA
Source organism: Parsonsia alboflavescens (assembly GCA_028571225.1). Classification (NCBI taxonomy): domain Eukaryota; kingdom Viridiplantae; phylum Streptophyta; class Magnoliopsida; order Gentianales; family Apocynaceae; genus Parsonsia; species Parsonsia alboflavescens. The sequence continues at coordinate 3,474,200 of JAOXNR010000013.1, forward strand.
TGTTGTGAGGATTTGGGTAAATAGCAAATAGCTATTCTCAATTTAGGTATAAATGAAAACTTCCCCATATAAAGAAAGAAGTAGCAGGGGCGGGAAAGTATTCATTTTAACCCCAAAACATTATGAAGAAATTTTCAATCAAGACTTTAGATAAACAATTTTAACCTTTCAATTTGGTCTTGGAGCAACTAAAAAGAAGCTGCAAGGATCTTATGGAAAATAAATGTAGTCTAATTTTTTGTTCTATTAATTTAATTATATTTGAAAATATATACTCCCTCCCTCATTAAAGATAAGTCATTTTAACTAACTTTTTTTTTATCACTAATTATAAGTCATTGTTATTAGTTAATTAGTTATTCAAAGGTATTTTTTTTATAATACCCCTCTTATGATATACTTATGAAATTGTGTTCGCATTTTTTAAATGGTGATTAGAGGACATTTTAGACAAAAAAAAAATCTTAATTTTCGTAAAACGATAGTTAATAATTTATATTTAGTGAGGAGGAATTAGTATTTAACTTGCAATCAATATCGATTATTCTTATAAACTTATAAATTTATATAGTAAAATCGCTTGAAGTTGTCTTTCTATGTATGTATATATCTATCGTGTCTGATAGCTCAAATTATTAAGAGTAAAATGAAGAAAAAGATAACACTGCCTATATTTTATTTTTTAAAAATAAAAAATGTTGGATATGATTGTTTATCTTTGTAGTGTTTTTGTCATTTATAATAGGCTAAAGTTATTTGGTCCCTATTGTATGTGTAAACCAAAATATAGAACAGAAGTGACTGTGACTCAATCAATATCTGAACAGAAACCATAAATTATTTAGCACCCAGTCAGTGTGAGGACAGCATTTTTCTTCCCCAAACTAGACAATGTCCTATTGTCTACTTTAGTTTGATTCTTCCCACATTCTTATCTTGTCTAATATCTTTTGGAAGTTCAATCAGGTCTAATCCCACATTCTCTGTACAACGATGCGCAATGTTATATTAACTTAGTCTGAAATTGAAGGATTCCTATAATTTTAAATCAAAATTAAAGAATATATATTTTTTTTTTACTAAAGGGGAAAACAAAAGATGCTATCTTAATTCTTAATTATAAGTCGCTTATAGTCATTTTTTTAATATTAAGATAAAACACCTAAAGGTGTAGCTTAGTGATTCAGAGGTGAGCCCTGCATAAATTCATGAGTTCGACTCGATCCTTCTGTATACTCTAACCTTGATGAGTTGCAACTACTAAAATTTTTGGGAGTTAAGTTTTTTTTTTTTCTCCCTCCAAAATATCCCTATCTCGAAGAATATTAAAAATGGATAAAAGAAAAATATTTATCGAGGGAAGAGAGATACTTTCTTCCTTTGAAATTGAATATCTTATTGGGATTTAATAAAAAATTAAGAAGTGCATATGACTTTTATAAAGTTATTAATTTTTCCTCTCATTAATTTAACAGGTGGTGGTAATTATGGATAAGTGGATATAAACTAAAATTAAGGAGGTTATTAGTAAGATTATATATTGAAACTTTATTTACTTAAAAAAAAATGGAATTTTGATAATGAAAAATATAAATAAAAATATTCAATTTTGTCTCAAAGGAAATATTATATATATATATATATATAATCAATATAAGAATAAAATATCTCAAAGTAAAAAAATCTCAGTATCATGCAAGTGAACATGACGAAAAAAGTCTATCATTCATCAATAGATGCAATTTCAATGATGATGATTACCCTTTCCTTTCAAACTTAGGATTATATATTCACTTTTTAGTACGTAAAAATTAAGGCGCACTTTTGATTATATAAAGCGAAAACAATAATTTTTTTAGGTTTGTAGTGAAGCAATAGTGGGATATAACATTTTTAATCTAACGTTATTAGAATGGAATTGGGTATCAATATTGCAGTTGTCGATTGAGGTTGGTTCTTTCGAGCCCGCCCTCAACTCTAATGATTACAAAGTTTAAAGGATCGAGACAAATTAATCCAATTTTTTAAAGAATAAGTAAAATCTTAATATTCCTTATGATTTTTTTAACAAAGAATTTCACATCACTTTAAAAAGAAGCACAAAACGTAATAAACAAAGTGAATAGAAAAATAGATAAATATGAAGAAAAGTATATACAAACTAAACATAAAAATAAAGATCAATTTAAAGATTTGAGACCAGTCACAATTCCAAAAACCCCTAGTTGGATGTAATAAAAATAAAATTTAAATCTCATCCCTCTCAAAGGAATGGGCTAAAAAGCCCTTATTGCAATTGAGATCATATATTTTCAATCCAACTTTTCAAAAATCAAGAATAGGCTAGCAATTTATACGTTAAATTAATAAGTCAGGCATTTCCAGCCAAATAAGATAAACCAGTGGATCCTCAATCATGACTGGCTAAAGCTCCATTGAAGAGTGTTTTTATGGGGTAAAACCTTCTTAGGGAATATAAGGTTTTCATAAGATTGATTTTGATCCATTGTATCCTAGCATGAATACCTTAGTTTAAGAAAAAATATTTTTGATGGAGAAAGTTTTAGTGTTATAATGCTTTTTATTATTTTCTTTAAACGTGCCAAATAATTTTTGAAGAATTCTAAGAAAATATGGAAACTATTATATACAAAATTTTAACTATACTATTTAGTGAAAAAAGGATTTTTTTAAAGAAGGAATCTGCAATTGAAACTTTAAAATTCTTTGTATTTAAAATATAAATAGTATAACAACTCGAGCCTTGCGCAGGTAATTGTGCGGCTATTTGGTGCAATAATTGTTAAATATACAAAAATTAATAATTTAAAACTTATTATTATCATTAATAAATAAATAAAAATTTTTAAAAGAAAAAAAATTCCACAACTTAATAATTAAACTAGTTGATTGCATGCGCTTTGATCATTTGTATATATTTTTTTATTTTTTATTTTTCATGTATATATGTATATATATTATTAATAATAACAACTTATTTATTATTACTTATAATACAATAATAAAAAAACATTATTTTCATTTTACTTCCAATAAAAGATAGATTATGAAAATTTTTTTAACATATATTCAATAAAAATAATTAGTCTAAATTTTATAAATGATTCAATAAAATATTTTAAAATTGTATTAAACCTCTTTTATTTAAATAAGATATTTTCGTATTAGTTTAAACAAAAATAAAATATTTTATAAAATAAAACTATTTATTGACATTCAAATTTGGATGAAGGGAGTAATATTTTATAATTATCAATACTCAAAAAAATAAATTGAATGAAATTTTATTTTTAAAAATAAAATAAATTGAGTATCTTTGCTTAAAAATTCATATGGATAAGTGTATGAAAAGTTTTTTTAAATGACCCTTCCATATTTAATTACTTTATTAATCAGAAGATAATTAATTTGTTAACTATTTATTTAATTCAAATTATTTTTGTCATGCTATTTTTCTTTGCAAAACTATATCTCTAGATAAGGGCTTATAATCAATGGAATGAAAATAAAATATTTTTAAAAGAAATGGGTAAAAATCATGACAAGAAAGATATATAGGTAATGCGATAGAGTGTTACGGAGTATACTTTATAGAGTTCTTCGATAATGTCTTTAATGGTCAAAGTTAACGATTAGTCATTAAAAATAAATAAATTCTAATATAAAAAATTATTTTTTCAAATTTTTTTATAAACTAAACTTTAAAATGATAAATTAAAATCTTTTAATACTTGATTAAATTTTTTTTTTTTTAAAATTTACTGTTAACTTTGATCGTTAGAAATTTAACAGTACTTTGTAGCATTATTCTATATTTATATCTATAAGTAATGTTATAGAGTAGTACGAAGCATATCTTATAAAGTGCTTCATTTAAATTAATTATTAGTCATTAAAAATAAATAAATTCTCCTATAAATTATTTTTTCAAAGTTTGTTTAAAAAAAAAAACAGTTCAATCTATATATATATTAGATAGATTACCGTTTACCTTAAGTAATTCAATTAATTAATCAATATATTAGTTTCGGTTTCATGAATTAGTCGATTTCATTAACATTTTACCATTGTTACGCATCTCAAAGGCGCGTGGGAAGCGAATATGCCGAGATGCAGATAATGGATCCTGAATTCCTATAACGAAAACGCTACCACGTGTCCTCCATACCTGGCAACCTCGGCAACGCAACAGCCCAAGCAAAAGCATCTTCCTTCATTACCCCTCGCCCCATCACCCCATCCCGCGCCCCAGTCATCTATGGCACTCTCCTCCTCCTCCTCCCCCTCCTCCTCCTCCTCCTCCTCCACATCCACCTCCAGAACCCTCTGCATTTTCTTCTCTATATAAAATTCACAACTTATAACATCTCTCTATATCTGTCCGTACACGACGTCGAATAGAATCCACACAGACACGTGCGTGGGGTTTTCTTTTGCATGTCAAACTTTTCTGCGTTTTCTTGAATGATTCTTAAGTTGACGGAGAGCTTACTGGAGGTTGATGTATGTGTTTTCTAGATTTAGATTTTGGATAATTGATGGCCGTGGTATCAGAATTTCCTTTCTCAGGTAATATTTGATTGATGTTTGTCTTGATGTCTTGCGAATGAATTGATTGATTCTGGTTGATAAACCACTGATTGAGAAGTAGGTTTTTTTTTTAATTTGTTTCTCGGGATCATTGGGAAGTTAATTTTATTCTAGTATTTATGAACGTGAAAATTTAACCATATAATATTAAGAATTTTATGTGGAAATCGGTGGATCTTTTTGGGTTGTGAATTCGGTGGAGAAAGTTATGATTTTTTTGGCTTTTGTTGAGTTCCTTTAAGCATAGTAAAGTTTGGGGATGTGGAGAAAGGAAATGGAACTGACGAGCTACTGGCTTTCGAGTTACTACAACAACCTATGCTTATGCGTAATAAAGCGACTGAAATTTTGAGTGAATTATAATCTAATTGCCCCACTAATCATTAAGAGCAGCAGCTTAAGGTTGTATACTTGATGGACAGCCCAGTTATGTCTCCAGGGTCAGCCCTAAGCTCCAACGATGAGAACCCACGGGTAAAGTTCCTGTGTAGCTTTTTGGGCAGTATATTGCCAAGGCCTCATGATGGGAAGCTTAGGTATGTGGGTGGTGAGACACGTATTGTAAGTGTTCCTCGTGATATAACCTATGAGGAGCTTATGGCCAAGATGAGGGAGCTCTTTGAAGGTGCCACGGTTTTGAAATATCAGCAGCCAGATGAGGATCTTGATGCTCTTGTCTCGGTTGTAAATGATGATGATGTTACTAATATGATGGAGGAATATGACAAGTTAGGTGCTGGTGATGGGTTCACTAGGCTTAGAATCTTTTTATTTTCACACACAGATCAAGATGGGCCTATGCATTTTACGAATGGGGATCAAAGGGACAATGAGAGGAGGTATGTTGATGCTTTGAACAGCCTTAATGAATCCCCAGAGTATAGGCGGAATCAGCCTGGTGACAACCAGTTTATGGGTCCATTAGAAGATTCCCATATTGGGTTGGCCGAGCAGTTCTTTAACCAAATGATTCTTGAAGGTGGTCTTCATAACCAGCGGAATGTTGAGATCTCCATGCCACCAATCAATCTGCGGCAACTCAATATTCCTCAACAATCGGTTACTCAGAGGTATAATGAGATGGAGGCTCCATGGAGTCCTAGTTACTATTCCCCAAGGCAACCTGGTCACCATGATCCAAGGCAGGTGGTAGAATATCCTACTTCACCTTCTTCCAGCCGTTACCGTACTCAATATGCTGAGTTCTCAGACAAAAGCTTTGATAGAATGACTGAAGAATTTAACAGAAACCCAATGAATCATCATCCCCCATATGAGCCTCAGCAGCAATTTGCAGAGAATGTTTCAACATTTCCTGCTGGAACTGTGTTAGGTGACATGTCTGGTTTCCCAGGTAACATAATGCATGGAACCAATATGCTGGATTCAAATATTTGTGAACACTGCAGAGTGACTTTTCAAAGAAATCAAGCTTATTCTGAGTCCCCATGGAAACCTGGGGAACATCAAAATGTAGAACCTGCTAGCATGGGAAATGGATTTCATCATGTGGGGCATCCCTGTGTTGAGTGCCCTCCAAACAGGGAAATAATTGTGTTGAACAAAGATGCAAATGTGCACCATCCATTCTATCTAGGGGACCATAATGACCCTCGAACTCTATATACTGAAAGTCAGAGTCATGAAAGAGCATGGCCTTTGCAGCATCAACAGGCTCCTAGAGCTGAGGACTTGAGACCACACGCTACTGGAGCTGGAAGGTTGGCTGATCACTATGTTCTTGACGGTAATATGAGTATTTCCCATGGGCATGCTAATGTGTCTGATTCACCTTATGTCCCATCTCATTATGTTCATCATGATGAGCCTCGCTTTATTCGACATGGTCAAGAAGTGAGTAACCAAACGCTTCATGACCCTACAATTGCCACCGGTTCTCATATTCACCTCCAACCTGTAGATGAACGAGGAGTTCGGTATGGAAACCCATCCTATGGATTTGGGGCAGACAATGTTTACCAAGTTACACCTGCACCTGGACCTGTGCCAGTGCCTACTGCTGCACATGCACTATGGAGAAACTCTCATGTTCCAGTCCATGGGGGTCCCTCTTATGATGCATCTGCATCACCTCAGTTACCAAATGGCTTGATTAGTCCTGGATTTATCAGAGTAGAAAGTAGTCCTAGATTGCCAGTAGGGTTGGAGAATCCAAGCCCTTGGATCGACTCCTCACAGAAGATGACGGTTCCTGATGGTTCACCAATTCTTGAATATTCTAATGGTCCAGCGAGGCCATTGCCTAATGTTTACAATCAGGAGAATCAGTTTTTCTATAAGCCTAGTCTCATCCGCCCTCCAGGCGATATGACGAATATTTCTAATCCACCTGATCCATTGAGGTCTGATTTATCAGTTCAGGTTGGTGACAAAGTTTTGTCCACTCTGGAAACAAAAAGTGACACTGTCAGTGTTAATGAACTAGCCGGAATGGTGGACAACAATGCTCATGGAGCGTTTCAGGTTGTTGATAAAGTTGTCTTGTCAACTGCTCCAGAAACAAGAAATGACACTGCCATTACTGAACTAGCCAGAATGATCAATGGTGGTCAGGGTGGTGATGTACCGGTTATTCAAGAAGGGAAGCTTGAGGAGACTAATATTGTTGCTCTGAATCATCCTGAGCACAATGAAGATTCTGGTGATGTTGAATATCCTCAGTCTGGCAAGTCAAACCATGTAGCTCTTGCTGGCAAAGGTAGTGGCACTGCAGAAGCAGAAGATGGCCATACTAGAATTCCCCTGGAGACGGAAGAGCTAGAAAAAGACTGTTTAGCTTTCCTGCCTGAGCTGATTGCATCTGTTAAAAAAGCAGCCCTGGACTCCAGGGCTGAGGATAGCAACAATGTTCTTGACCATGAGACGGCTGCAAAAGACGAACATCAGAACGACACTGAAGCAGTGGTGAGCCATCGGGATCTCTTTCTCTGTTGTAATATATTTATAATTCTCTACATTCTGTGGTGTTTGTTTAATGATCATGTAAACAAACATCTCTTGTATCAAACAGGATGCTCAAGGAGATGTGGAGATTGATTCTGATAATGAAAACGCTAAGAGCAAGATTGAGCTGACAAAGGCTGAGGAGGAAGCTCTTAATCGTGGATTACAGGTATCCAATTGAAATTCTTGCAGTTGATTGGTTTGTTGATATATTCATTGCAGGAGAGTTTCTTTTGTGTGATTATCTTTTGCGAAGTTGTCATTGAGCTTTTAGAAGAACAGACATCTTTTTTCCCCCCCTTCTTAAATATGATAAACGGTAGAAATCATTCAAAGAAAGACAGGTGAAGATTGAAACATTTGCAATATTTAAAATATCTGTGATTTCTAATCTTCTATTCCTATGATTTAAAGAACAGTACATTTTTCTTCATTGCTTCATTTTTATGATGTCTGTTGTAAATTTCTGCCATTCATTTACATGATTTGTCACACAGACAATTAGAAATGAAGATCTGGAGGAGATCCGGGAGTTAGGGTCGGGGACATATGGTTCTGTTTATCATGGGAAGTGGAAAGGATCAGATGTGGCTATAAAGAGAATCAAAGCAAGCTGTTTTGCCGGAAGGCCATCTGAAAGAGAACGCCTGGTATAAGTTTGACATTTGCTAATTATGGTTTCTTTTTTTCGCCTTGAAAGAAGTTATGTTTCTAATGACTTCAAACTTTTGCCACCTTTAGATGGGGTAAAATTCCTTTGTGCTTTAGAGTAATCCTTTTTTCCATCCTACACTTAAGTATCCTGGTATATCAATCATTATTAAGAGATAGGTCAGAAAAGTCAATGGAGCACTTGCCTCGGTTAAGCCTGTATATAGGAGATGCACTTTAATTAGCTAACACCGATGCGTCCTGTCAGTAGAGTTAACGATTACTATACAAGTCCATTGTCAGTGCTCAAGGAAAGTAAATATTCAATAATTTCCTGTAAGTTGACTTGGTATCGATGCAAATATCGTAATCATGATTATTACTTTACTTTCTGGAAAAAATTGACGATTAACTGTTGGCTGTTTTCTCGAACATTCCGAAGTAGATGGGGAATATATGTCAGTTGCAGTCAGTGTACTGTGTTCCACCTAAAGAAGGAGGGCTATTCTCACATTTTTTTTTTTGTTTAAATCAATAGATAGAATTTTTGGATTAATTAATGCTCATAGTGAGATTTATTTATTTTATGTTATTGCTATTTCAAGCGTTCACTGTCTAAGTATGGTATAGATGTCTGGAAAATATGCTGGTTCTTCCAGTGTGCTAAAGACTTGCAAATTTATTTGATGTACTATAGGTTAATTTGTTTAAATTGAAGTCCATCTTTCTAAGAAATCAAGGAATGAATGGATGGAATGAAAAACCTTTAGTTCTCTTGATATTACTTGTTAATCTCTCTGCTACAGCATCCAGAACTAGAAATTTGAGTGTTCAAAGCAGAAATAACCGATAGAGCAGTTCCCACCATGAGTAAGCTAGTGGGAGGAACAGGCGCGACTTCAGTCTTGATTCGACTGATTGTCTCTTTATCTTAAGAAGATTTCATTAGCCATATAAACCCAAGTATAGACTGCTTTGCAAAACTTGATCCCGGGTTATAGAACTCTCTCATACGTGTATTATAGCACTTCTTTTTCTCTTTAATACGTTGGATTGACATCAGTAAGCCCTTTCAATCACTTGCATAGAGGGTTCTAGAATGCTGGTGTTAGTTTTTATGTTATAAGAGAGTATATGCCATTCTTGTTTTGTTCAAGTTCTATAATACGCAAAGAAATTGTGCCTAATGTTAAGCAAGTAATTGGATGGTGTGGGTTATTTATTAATTTGGTATCCCAGAGCCTGTAAAAATTATCTAATTACAAAACACAGTTTATTGAGACTATATCTCTGGTGACAATTTTGAGACTACCTGGCAGTTCCATACAACTTTACCTTTTTGCAGATTCTTATATTTTTTACAAATCTTTTCTTTGATGTAATAAGGAATTTCTTGATTGTGTAGATTATTTATGATAAGTCATGTTTTCCGGAGAGTCTATACAAAGTATTAAGTTAGGCAGTTCATTAAAACTATATTTCTTGAGGTAATTATCGTTTATCTACAAGTTCTCTGCACAACTTTATCATTCTGCTGATTCTTATATTTTTCATAATGAACTTGAACCTTTTGAGTTGTCATCAATGATTTTTATTTAATTGGATTAGTCCAAATCAGAAGCTCGATAAGACTGTCCCTTGCTCCTTGTAGATGTTCCTGATACTTGAACTGGTTGATCTTTTGATATCTGTGAGTTGGTAAGGATCTGAAAAAGTTATGGAGAGTGGAAGATGCTGTTAGTCTTGTCCAGTTTGGCCAACAAGTTGTTCTTTCTATTCATCATGCTTGTTTCCAAGAGCTATGATCTAAGCTGCGGTATCTCAAGAGAAGTATCTTCGATATTCTTTACAATACGATACTTCAGAAATGGGGCATTCTTGATAAATGACAATAGAAAGCTTCATAGACTATTGTTTTAAGCTACACTGGTAGAACATCATCCGAGATTGAAAAGCTATTTTATAAATTAGGATCAACTTAATCTCATTTTGACTATTTTATTTTGTACATTTGATGGCCTTTGAAAGTTAGGAGAATGAGAACCCTGCTGACAATAAATTTAACATTTGAGATAGAGTGGGGCTCTGGGATACCATATGTTAGAGGATCCAACATGTTTCGAGTAGTTCTGTGAGGTTTCTGATGTGCTTTTATGTTACATGTTTAACATGTTTTGGGTGCTTGTGTTGAGATGTGTAAGCTTTACATTGCCCATTTGTTAATGTTAAAAAGACACACAAAAGGGGTATCTTATGTGAGTGATGCATGGTTTTACACTTCTCTTTCTAGATAATAGTTACTTTCCTGTGGGTCCTTGTAGCTGACTCCAAGTTGTGATTATTAATAATTTGCGATGTCACAGATCTTCTTCTGGACACAAAAATGAGTGGAGATTTTTTGTTTTTTGGGTGTGTGTTGGGGGGAGGGGGAGGGGGGA
>JAOXNR010000013.1:3484963-3496751 GCA_028571225.1 Parsonsia alboflavescens
GGGGGAGGGACGCTTTTAGGTGGAATACTTGGTTTTCTAATTTCATTCAAGTTGTTACTGTTCTCCCCCAACCCCAAGGAATTAGAGCCACCATTCTTAGATATGTACAGTTGGTCAAGTTGGTGTTGAATGTGAACCTTCTTTTGTTTCCTTTGGCATCAGTATTTGGAATGCTATTCAGGGATGTTGCTTGAATATTTTTGAAATAGTAGAATTCATATCTTGACTCTTTTTAGTACTTTAAAATGCAGCTGGATTTCCCTCATGTCTCAATTTTTCAAGATGCACCCACATACATCTCATTAGTACTTCAATTTTCTAAATCTAAAATTAAATGTCCACTTTTGTCCTAATGTAAATATTGAGAGGAGCCTTTGATCATGAGTAAGTTACGAACTTTTCATTAATATAGTTGGGACATGGATCCCTTACTGAAGCTTTGTGTGAAAGATAATTTTATTTTGGTATGGGAAAGTGGATATTAATTTTTGGACATCCCAAAATATTAAAATAAATTTTTAATTTTGAACAGAGTGAGTATGCAGTGTCACTTTTTGCTCATCTAAAGGTGAAAATCTATTAATTTCTTGTTCCTTTTGCACTTTCCATGTGTCTGCAATATACCCTTATCTGCTATAGCACTATGCTTTAAGGCAACCAGTGGAAATCTGAAAATTAGCAGATCAGAATCAGTTAAGTTTTGAGAATGAATGTAGAACTTCTGGTGAATGTTCAAGAAGTTCAAAATCTAGAGGAAACAAAGCCTGGCCTCTGGGAACCTCTGTAATGTAAAAAAAAAAAAAAGTGGTTAGGTTTGTGATGGATCTTTTGAGCTGTGAAGATGGATGTGATATCCTTTAAGAAAACAAAGTTCAAGATTTTTAGTATCTGTGTGCATAGAATTTATTGCTGCAGATATTAACTCTTTTTACTTATGTGGTCTATATGTTTATCTTCACATATTTAGTACTCTCTCTGTCACTAAATATAAGTCGCTCGCATCATTTTACAAAAATTAAGATAACTTTTTTCTTCCTAAAATGTCCTCTAATTATCCTTTAAAAAATTTGAACATCTTTTCACCATATATCATTAGAGGGATAATATAAAAAAAATACCTTCAAATACCTAATTAACTAATAACAATGATTTATGATTACTCACACGAAAAGTTAGTTTGAATGACTTATATTTAGTGACGGAGGGAGTATAAGCTAATAATTCATCGGCTACTTCATCAAGTGATGGAACTCATGGGATTTTGTCTGGGGGATAAGATTTTCTTCTTTTTCTGGTAATTCAACGTTTGATAGAGCTCAGCTGTAGCAAACTTATCATGCGGTCAATATTTTGTGGTATAACCTCCTAGCCTTTTCTCACACCATGCAGTCAAAATTTCTTTGGTACACTGAAACCTTTTATCAAGATTTTCGGAATAATGTTGTACAATCGTAAATTTCAGGATTAGGTATTTTAGAGGAAAAGGGGTGACTTTGTATTTTAGTAGATCCATATACCATTCAAAGTGAAGAGAATAATTTGAAGGCTGCTAAAGTTTTTATATTTTGCAACTTCTCTTTTTCCTCTCTACTTAGGATTTGCTGTGTTGGCATTCCTCATTTCTGTATTTTGGATAATTCTATGGTGGATTTTTAGTGTGAGGTTGTCGTTTTAATTTTGTTTTTTTTAACTGTTGAATCACTCTTTCTGGCTGATGGGTGTTAGTTTTGTTAGTTTTGTCATGATTGCTAAGCTTTACAAGGGCTAATTTGATAATTCTCTTAGAAAGTTCAGTTTTGAACTTATTTATTTTACATGAAGTAGATATGAATCTTCCTGATGAAGCAGCAACTGTTAAGAGCAGAAGAAAAGCCAGATTATGCTTTAACCCTCACCCTTGGATAATGAAAATAGAACCAAATTTATCAGAAAGATTCATGCGGCTTCATAGGGGAGATAAAGTTGTGATAATGCCATGTGAGGGTGACTTGGTTTCTCTTCTTGGAAATAACATGTGCAGCTTATAATTTATTATGATCCCTAATGGAGATGTCTGAGAGTTTTTCTGATTGTGGTTACTCCATTAACTGGTAGTGTTGAGAATCCCACATCGGGTTTGTGTAAGGGTTTATTGTAGTATATAAGATCTTGGGCAATCCTCCCCCTTGAGCTAGCTTTTGGTTTTGAGTTAGGCCCAAGCCCATATTTTAACATGGTATCAGAGCCCGGTTTGTTGTGTTTGTGTGTGTTTGTTTGCCGATGTTGAGCCCCCATGTTGAATTTCACCCTCCAGAGGGAGAGGCCCTGGGCGTGAGGGGGAGTGTTGAGAATCCCACATCGGGTTTGTGTAAGGGCTTATTGTAGTATATAAGATCTTGGGCAATCCTCCCCCTTGAGCTAGCTTTTGGGGTTGAGTTAGGCCCAAGCCCATATTTTAACAGGTAGAAAATGGAGAGCCATGATGCTACCGTTTTAAAATAGAAGTACAAAAGAGAAACATCGATATCTATAAAAAGTTATTTCCTATATTAATTCTATTTGATTTGCATCTACTAACCCCTATAAGTTTTTGAGAATAGAAAAAAGGCATCTGTTCTCTTTGCCTTCCACTATTCCCTCTTTCCTGTGCACAGACAGGTGATATTTTGATATTGAAAAGCTTAAGTTTGAATGGACTGGCATTTATGCCAATAGAGTTGGTCCTGTTGGATGATGGAGCATAAATTACCAGTTTATTGTCTGAAGACTATTTTGAATTTTAGTAGGGGAAACATTTTAGTTGACTTTCTTTTATAGTGCAGTTAATGATTTAGATGTAGATCACTCAGTTTCTTAGATGTTCATATTCTAGTATAGCTAGTGTCAGTCCTTGAAATCCTGGACTTATCAGAACAGTATATGTTGGCAACTTTGATTAAAAAGATGTCCCAAACTGGATGGATGTGATGAAGTGATCTGAGTTACACTTGGTTCACTTTCCAAATGCTTATTGAATGACGGTTCACTGGTGTTTTTGGTTTGAATCTTTTCTATGAGAGATGGGACAAACGAGTCTAGTTACCATAGTCATAGTCTTCTTGTTTTAGTTTCTGTCATGGATATATGTTTTTCTTTGGTTGACTTAATTTCCCTATTGTGCTGCATAGATTTCAGATTTCTGGAAAGAGGCTCTCATATTAAGCTCGTTGCATCACCCAAATGTTGTTTCTTTCTATGGTGTTGTCCGTGATGGCCCAGATGGATCTTTGGCCACTGTGACAGAATTCATGATAAATGGATCTTTGAAACAGTTCCTGCAGAAAAAGGACAGGTAGCCTTTCCTGATGTTGCATTCTATATTTCTATTTGGCATTTCCAATTTTGATTTAGGCTACGTCTGTGTGTACTTTCGGTTGATTTCAAGTCATTAACTTGGTTTAATGTGTTCGTATAACTTGTACAACAGAACCATTGATCGTCGCAAGAGACTTATCATTGCCATGGATTCTGCATTTGGAATGGAGTACTTACATGGAAAAAACATTGTGCATTTTGACCTGAAATGTGAAAACTTGTTGGTAAATATGAGAGATCCACATCGACCAGTATGCAAGGTAGATCAAAAAATATATTTTTTTACAATTACAGGTAGTATTTGATTCATGTTTATTTTCTTTTATTTGATAACTTTTTTGGCTCTTCTGCGTTTTCAACAGCATCCTTTAAACATTTGATAATTTGTTTTGACTGCTCTCCCAAACTTATTTTTTCCTTGATCAATATCTATTGCTTTAGATTGGTGATCTTGGCTTATCAAAGGTAAAGCAACATACATTAGTGTCAGGAGGTGTTCGTGGGACATTGCCCTGGATGGCACCAGAACTTCTTAGTGGAAAAAGTAACATGGTAACTGAAAAGGTAGTGGGACTTAGTGGAATTGTAGAAGTCTTCATCTGTCGTCATAGAGTTTTTCTCATTAAGATATTTAATCAATTTCTTCTGCTGCTATGTAGATTGATGTTTATTCATTTGGAATAGTAATGTGGGAATTGCTTACTGGTGATGAACCATACAAGGATATGCATTGTGCTTCTATAATTGGTATGTGCTTCATCACTGAGAATTTATCTGGATGCTTGTAGCTTCAATTTTCCATGTTAAACGGTTTTCCAACAGCCTTAACTTTCGTAACTCAAGAAAGGAATTCACTTGATTTACTTGTATATTTGTTCATAAGGTGAATAATGTGGTCTACTGATGATTTTCTTTGTAATTAATGTAGTTATATGCTCTGTGATTAGAAAATTCTTTTGATTTTTCATCCGTTTGGAGTCTTGATTATGGAAGACTGGAATGCTAATGTGAAATCAACATGGTAACTCACCTGATAAAATAACAAAATGTCTGTAGGGGATTTAAAACTATGTTCTCCCATTCGTGAGATATTCACTTGGGGCTGCAGCCACCTGTTTTTGTGCCATTTTGCCTTTAGATGAGTAGGGTCCTCCTCAAGAACCCCCATTATGGCATCTCTTTGTCGGAAGAATGCTACATGATCCCAATTTTAAAGAGCACTAAAAAAAAAATCTATTATATTTACTATGTCAGCTGCCACGTGTAAACGTTAAGATACAAACCATACGTGTCTTTCCTCTTTATGAGTCTCAGTACCTGTGCAGCAACCTAATATGATATCACATCTGACCAATCTCTTTCTAATTTGAAGGAGGAATTGTGAACAACACACTACGCCCTCAAATTCCTACTTGGTGTGATCCTGAGTGGAAGTCGTTGATGGAAAGTTGTTGGGCCTCTGATCCTGCACAAAGGCCATCATTCTCAGATATTTCTCAGAAATTAAGAAGTATGGCGGCAGCAATGAATCTGAAATGATGATGACGACAATCAAGTGACCAGTAAACTTATTTTGGGAGATTTTTTTTTCAGCAAGTTATTAAGAAAGCTGAAATAAAAGAAGCATATACGTGCAATTATGGTCCAAGGCTTCATAAACGACAGTCAGCTAATAATCCATCACACTACGCTTGTCCACCATTGCTAACTTTGTTTTCTATAATATATTTTTTTTGAAGTGAAGCTCTATGCGTCCTAATACTATTAACAGGAATCTCAAGTGTGAGCTGAAAGGGAACGTTCTACATAATCCGATGGTAATTTTTTGAATTTGTTATGCATTTTCCTCAAAATGTTTGTTATTTGTGTGAGCTGAAAGGGAACGTTCTACATAATCCGATGGTAATTTTTTGAATTTGTTATGCATTTTCCTCAAAATGTTTGTTATTTGTGTGATCTGATTTCTTCCACCTTCATTTGCAGGTTGCCAAATATAATGCTTCTTTGAAGCTGGCAATGCATTCCTTTCCGACATGGATGCTTCTTTTTATCTGCGTCTTCAGGTGGAATTGTTTTGCTACTGTACATAATATCAGTTGCTGCTCCACGGAAACATTTTGCAAGCGGATTTAGAAATCTGATAATTGAACAAACTTTTTCATGTCCTTTGATACTATGTTTTGACCAATTCTTAGTTAAAAGGTATGCCATGGACTTCAAAAAAACTTTTAAATGTAAAAAGTATATTCAGTAGAGATACTATCATTTTTTTAGTTTCACCCGCGTCTAGGGCAAAAGAATTTTGTTCATTTTTTGATAGACTGCAAGGGCATTTCAAGATTTGGGCCTTGCCTTTATCCCGAGTTGCTTAAAAATAAGAATTCTTTTCATTTGCCCTTACGTTAGTAAACTCTGATCCCTCCTTACTGTAAAACATTTTATCTCATCTGCTTGTTCAGGGTTGTGATGAATCCATGATTTAGACTGCATTTCCTGCTTGTTTGATCTCAATCCCAAGTTTAGTCATGTCAATTTCGCACTTCTAAGCTTTATTTTCCTGTGGAGTAGTTTTGTTTTTTTTTTTTTTGGCTTTGTTAAACAATTTGGTTTGAAGTGATTTCTTTACCGACAAGAGATGTTGTACAGTGCAAGTATTGTTGTCAATCTATGGCATTGATGGTTTTACTTGCATAATCCTTTTTCTTGAAAACTTGTTCAATGTCACCAAGGGTTTTGTAGTCTTTTGTTCCCTGTCCTTTAGTATTATATGATATGTAAATCGTGGATGTGTATCATCAATTGATGAAAGTAGATAGTAGAGGTACTCTTATGTCATATCAAAAGCAGTGAAGTGGCGGATACTCCATGAGCAAAAGAACATAAGTCTCGCTTTATCTTTCAAGACCTGCCACTACCAAACCAAGCCTGATTTGATGTTTATTGATTGTTCAAATTCTTGGTTGACTTGCTGGAAATTTGTTTTCCCATCCTACAGAATTGTTGTCGTTGATCATCGGGTAGACTTTTGGGCTTTGCTAATTATTGAAACTAGTAGGTTAAACATATCTTTAAGGTCAAATTCTATGACGCCAGCAGCAGTTAACTGTATCTAGAAAGTGTACCATTCTTGTACTACCTCTACCTAATACACGGGTTCTGACTTCTTTCCATCTGAAGTCAATCATTATCCCAGGCTCTGCTTGACCTTACAACAGACCCCGGATGTCCCAGGATACTTGATTGGTGAAACTTGGGAAACTTTCTACATAGGAAAAGAAAAAGAAAATGAAAAATTCGATCGTTTAAAATCTCTTACAGAATTTTTCTAAAAAAAATTTGGTTACTTTTTTTCACTCTAACTTTTATGGATCTTGATTATTTTAATTTTTTAGATAATTTTTGATATTTTGATTAAATCAAGGTATATATATATATATGGAAACAGCTAATCCTTTAGTTGCACTTGTACAACATTAATTAGGTCGACTTAGAAAATTGAAGGTTTCTACGGATTGGTACGGAGCTATGGAAACTAATTAACCAATGGTGAGAACCCAGAGAATACCGACCGTAGATGGTAAAATGTTTTGAGTGAGATAAGTAAGACGTCAATTTCTTGGGCGTCAAAAGGTGATGGGTTTGTTGGATGGTGGTGTTGACAATAGCATAAATATATACTCAAGTGGATAACTTGGGGTTTGGGGGATTAGGACACGGATTGAGCTCAGCAGCTGCGTCTGTTTGTAGCGTCTGTCCTAATCATTCTCCCCAAAAAAGTGCATTCGGATGATAATAACACCTTCATTAAACTACAAGAACCCTTATTAGGTTCCCAATATTCAAGAACAACATTATTACACTATGAATGAATTCGTTCATATTAATAAATTCCTCTCCCTTTGACAACGTTGGGTTCCTTGGTACAATTGTCAACCCTACGTAGGCTCCTCCGTTCTGTTTAATTATGTTGTTTGTAGAGAATTAAACTATGATTATAATGTTTACTTTTGGTCAAGTACAAGCTGAACTAATAATCCAATGTAGATAATGTTTTTTCATATCATTTCTCTAGCATGGATTTGGTGACCAAAAGAGGTTCATTGTTGATGATTTTATTTTCTTATTTTGCTTCAAATCCCCATTGGATGCTTCAGATAATAAGATTTCTTTTTTGGGGGCGGGGGTCGTGTTGAAAGTGATGATTAATAAAAGGGGCTAAAGTGAAAGTACCTAAAAAATTGTGTTATGGGCCTAATTAGGATTGTGTAGAGGTACTTTAAAGAAATGTGGGATATACTCTTAAGTTCTTTATTGTCCTATACTTTATTTGTATAAAGGATTATAATTAATTAGTTAATAAGTGACTATGTTTAATGAATAACCTTGTTTATTTATTTGTTTGTTTGAAATGATCAATATTATATATCGTTGTGAAGTTATACAATAGTACACTATATATATATACAACACTGCTATTGTGTGCGCTGTTGCACAGGGTGAAGGTGCTGAAACGGCATTGTTTAGGCCAACACTATTCTTTTTATTTTATTTTTTTCTGTAAAGTCAAAACAACGTCATTTCACCGCCATGACACAGTGCGACGATGCACATCCCAGAAATTATATATATATATATATATATATATATATATATATAAAGATCTTGTGTATATTTCTCTTGTATTGGACAACATGATGACGTGGTAAAGTCGATGTATATATATATGGGTTCAAGATCTCCATTACACAATTGTGTATCACTCCTTCTAATTGTTATACCAGTAGAAATTTCATATGTATCCTTAAAAAATCAAGTTTTCCTAAGATTTAGTTTATTCTTTTAGATTTTAATATTAAAATATATTAAAAGATAATAATGAAAAGGAATGAATAACATTTTTTTATTAATATTTCATTAATATAATAGCGAGTGACACACAAATGTGTAGCAGAATATCCGGATCCATACTTACGTAGTGTATATACCATACATCAACACTTCGGATTCGCATATGGAGTGCACAAATCTTTTGGATTGTTATTAATTATCCATTTAATTTCGTATAAATTACTAGTCTTGATTTGTTATTTTGCATAGAGTCTTGTAGCAGTATTTTATAGGAAGGAATTTTCCCTTTGCTAAAGGTTTTATGAGAATATTGTTACAGTTATCCCACGTGAACATATGTATTTATCTTGGAAATATAACTTTCGCAATAAAATTTGGGATGAACTCCGTATCACGGAGTTGCAAATTATCAACTTATAAATTTGAGAAGATATTGCATCCCACCATTTTTTATTTCTTTTTTGGATTTTATGTGTTGTTTATATAAAAGTATTGTGTAAGCTTTGTTTGGTTAGGATGTTTTGTAAAAAAGTTTAGGATTCTCTGTTACATAATTGTATGTTATTCTTTATTACATTAGTTGAAATATATCTAATAAAACATACATGAATGTTTATTATTGATGATATAGAATATAACGTAGAATAAATATTAGAAAATTTAGAGTTACATGAACATACATGAAATATTTACATGACGTACACGTGGGCATGTAAATGAGGAGGGTGTATCGGTCTCCTACATGGGCTTCCGAAAATGAGAAAACATTCTAATATAATAATGATAATGTTAATCTTACTTTAGAATTAAAAAAATTAATATATAATAAAAAAAAAAGGGATTAAGAGATAAAATCAATAATTAACTAGCATGGTTATTCACATACATGGATTTTTCCAAAAAATTAAAATAATATTTTTTAACATTTTTATAATAATATCATTAATAATATATATTTTTGTCTTTTCATTAAATTAACTTTTCTCAATAATTTCAAAATAGTGTAATTTTGTTTTTTTTTTAAATCAATAATACTTACAAAAAAATGTATTTTCATTTTCATCATAAAACTTTAACAAATGTATGTAATTATAATAGCGTGATCCCAGTAAGAAAAAGTGAATTCAATTTCTAGTAAGGGTTAATAGTTATTGACTTGTTGATTTTGCATATAAATATATTACGTAACTTCAAAAAATTATGAAATCAGAATATATCACTATTCAATATTATCTAAATTTAAGTTTAAAACTTTTTTTTTTTTGGTAACAAATTCTGAAGAAAATTGTGACACCAAACAATCTAACGGACAAAAATGAAGTATAACATAAGAAATCAAAATTAAGAGAAAAAATTATTTTGTGTATGTCATAGCCAAATTTAGTAAATTAATTACAAAAGTCATAAATGGTGCATTTTTTTCCTATTCAAGCAAAAACCTTGATAGTAACAACTACCTCTAAAAACCTTAGGGCAACCTTTAGCACCATTTGTCATCTAATAAAGGAATTTAGAAAGACAAAGGAACTCAGAAAGGGAGGAAAAAAAAAAAAAATTCCCTGGAGAATTGTGGAGGGGTTCGTCTCATTGATATAGATGAATAAACAATTTGCTAAGAGTGAAATATTTATAGATAAAAAAAATGAAAAATAAAGAGTTAATTGCAAGAAATCTGAAAAGTTGAAAAAGACTGGGTTTAATAAATATAGAATGAGATGAATAGATAATTCCTTATGAATTTATTGAATATTTAAATTAAAAGATAATATAATATAACTAAGAAGTTAAAAAAGACCAGGTTCAATAAATTTGTGCTAATAGAAGGAGACGAAGAGGTAATTGATTCTAAATTTATTGAATATTTTATATCTAAAAAATAATATATTATAATTGTTATTATCTTTAAAAAGATAATTATATTAATATGAATAAATTCATTGAATCTATTTATTGAATATTTTAAATCATATAATATCATTGTCATTATCTTATTAACAATAATTATATTAATATGAATAAATTCATTGAATTTTTGTTATATTTTTAAATATTATATAATATAATAGATAGATTCTTTGGTAAACACTAAGAATGGAAAACCTACTTTAATAATATAAATAATATAATATACTAGATTAAGAATTCACTTTAATAATATATAATTAAATTATATATTATATAATAGACAGCTTATTTGGAAAACGAAAAGAATAATTTATTAATAATATATAACTAAAGTTCTCTCTAGCCTTTGTCATGTATAATTTATTTTTTAATTAAAAATTTATTTAAGAACAATACATGTGACATGTGTCAGATTTTAAAATGAAGGAAGAAATTGAAGTTTTTTCAAGGTTGGAAATCCTAAATTTTTTAAAAAATTAAATAGATATTTTCCCCTTCTTTCCTTGTTTTCTTCACATGTCTTGCCAAATAAAAGAGAAGTAAATATATCTCTCCCTTCCCTCGAACCAACTAAAAGCTCTTGACTAATAATGTGCTTCTACTGTTAAAACAAAAGTAATGTGTGACGAAGAAAAAAATTCTATCCTGGCAATAATTGTGCTTATAGTGTGGTTGTTTTTGAAAAGTTTTAATGGATATATTTACATATTAAGAGAATTATATATATTTATATGAATTGAATATATATAAATATATATATATTACAAAAATAAATTTTCATTAGGTTGCAATAATGTGAGAAGATGACTTCCTGGTCAAAGAAGTTATTTAGACTTGAAATTCTTAAGGAATTTAAAATTCTAAAATATTCAGTTGGTTGTTATTTCCTAACCATGTTAAGTTCAAATTGTCATACATTTTTCATGAAGGAGAATATAGGCTATAGCAGGAGTGTATGTTGGGTCAAGATTAAGCAACTTGGTTAGAGATTTTTAAAGCAGTTCTTCTAGAAGTGTTTGGAAGAATTCAAATGTCTACAAGAAGCGGAACTCTTAGATATTGAAAGGTTATAGAAATATAGAGAGAAATAGTTCAAAGAGTTTCACATTGCTTGAAGGTTTACAATACCTCTTTGGGTTCAAGCAATATATATTCTTGAGAGATCATCTGTGCTGATGCAAATGGTGATCAAAACTCTCTCAAGAAAATCAATGAGATCAATCAATTTCATTCATCATTCTGCAGTCTTCCAGTGTGAGACACAACTGAAGTGCACATTGCAACTTCGGGAGAAGAAGGTGTTGGTTTCTTTGGAATAAAGAAATCTGTGCAAGGTCGAAGGGATTCAATAATTGCAAGAGGATATGGGATTTTGCACAAACTCATTTGTAATTCTAGACAAGAAATTTTATAGGATTGCATTTGTATTTAATGTAATAAGGAGAATTATAAAGGAGATGAATTTGAAAGAGGGTCTCGCTAAGTAGGCAAAGAGAAGGTCGAATTGTGTTACCAAATGTGTTTGTGCTCTCATTTGACTTCTATTTGTTGTTGTTTGCATGTATGTGAAAAGTTACAACACTTCTAAATAGAAAACACAACACACCATCACTAATCTTCGAATTATATTTTAAAATATATATTAATAGTGTAAAATGGAAACAAAAGAACTCCCTCGTCCTTATTTATAAGTCATTTGTAG
>JAOXNR010000013.1:3496851-3511081 GCA_028571225.1 Parsonsia alboflavescens
TATATTAAAAAATAAAATCTTTAATCAAGAACTTTTTTTTATAATATAAATTATAAACTATATCTTAAAAGGACAAACTAAATCTTTGGAATACTTGATCAAATTTAATTTTTTTTTAAAAAAGATTTAAGATAATTGATCGTTTACTTTGACATTTAAGGACTTAATGGTGCAATCTATACGTAACATTTTCATATAAATAAATATGTATATATATATATATATGTGTGTGTGTGTGTGAAGTCTCTAATGGTTAACGAACGGTCAACTATTTTTAAACAAAATTATAATAAATTTGATCAAATACCCTTAAGAGTTAGTTTATAAAATATATTTTTATTAAAGAATTTATTTTTTCTTTAAAAAAAAAGAGTTGTCCATCAAAGATTTAATATAGCACTCCATAATTTGAGCTCCGATACCTACTATAACATTTCCCTATATATATTTATATATATTATTCTTTTTTTTGTAAAAATGCTATAAAATGTACTATTAAGTATCTAACGATCGTTCCTTTGGAGACATCTCCGTGGGTTGGAGTGACGGACGCACAGACCATAGGTTTTGAGTTTTGAATCCCACCAATGCCCTCCTAGATAAGTTAAATATTAAGGTGCGTGAAAATTGATCCGCACACTGCTTTAAAAAAAGAGTATAAAAAAAAGTATCTAACAATGAATTTTTTTATTTAAAATAAAAAACAAATTTAATCCCGGACCCTTAAGGTTTAGTTTCTCTTTTTTAGAGCATAATACATAAAATATATTTACAAAAAATAATTTTTTATTGAAAATTTTTTTTAAAAAAATAAAATTTACAGTTAACTTTGATCATTAAAGATTTAACCGTACATTTTATAAGGAGTACACCAATGCACTCTATAACATTACCCTCTAATTTTAAGTAACAAAGATCGGAACTTCACTATAGTTTATATGAAAGTTTATATAGTTAATTGCTTCTTTTTTAATAACTTAAGAGTGAATCTAATAATCCAACCACAAGTTAACAAATAAACTATGCAAGCTTAAGAAGATCTCTCGTGTACAATACAGTGCACATTTTATGTTACTCTTTAAGGGACTTGAATTGCCTGTTACATCTTTGTGTCTCACTTTTATTATATTAATAAAATATTATAAAAATTTTATTCATAATATTTAAATATTATATTTTAATATTAAAATTTTAAAAAATAAATTAAATCTTAAAATGAATCTTATCTTTTAGGGATAGTTGTTAAATTTTTACTGATTTAACACACAATTATATGACAGTCCTCTCTAGATATACGAATAAAATATTTTCATGTATTATTTAGTTATCCTTTTAAATACATTTTATAAATTAAAACTTAAGAAGATAAACTAAATCTTAAAAATACTTAATTTGATATATTAGAAAATGTAATACAAGATGTATATTAGTAAATCAAAGCAAAATTATTTTGAAAATGTTCCATATGGTTAATTATTTTTAATCTTGCATAATAATAGAAACTCTATAAAAAAAAAGGGTGTAATATTTAGAGCTACTTCTAAACATCTGGAAATTTTAAATTCATGCATTTAAATCTGAATAGGAAATCCGAAATCTAATATTGAGAAAAAACTCCCTAAATTCAAGCATGCTCTTGGACTGCTGGAGACTGGCCCTAGATAATCCAATTAAGTGAATAGCCCAGCCCAGGTCACTCTATTTTCTCATATGCCGCAGATATAAAGACAACGTCTCTCTTCTGACTAGGGTTAGGGTTTATGTGTTCTTTCTGCTTCCAAATAGCAGACCTAGACTGCGTACCATGGGGAGAAGTAAGTGTCTTCTGACTCATCATTCGGCTACTTGATTAATTTAGCATTAGAAATTTCGAGTTCGAAAGTCTATGGATCGGGAGCTCTTAGTGAGTAGCAGTTCTTGAGCTTTTTTGAGTCCTCTGAATCGCTTGAAATTTTTTCTTATAGTTCTTAATCAATAGTTTGTGTGGCTTTTGCTGGCAGGCTATACATCTGAAAAAAATGTTCATTTCTATGAGAATCTCAAAACAATGTGCATTTTTTATTCCTCTTTGTTGTATTTTAGGTTGAATTTAATCTAAAATGTACTAGATTTTGTTTCTAATATGTATACTTTTTCTGTTTTCTGGATTCACTTTGGCATCTTGCATCTGTGAAATGCAAAATTATAATGTTAATTCTTCTCTGAACTTATTAGTACCTTAGAGAACTATCTTGTTTTGTTGCATGAATTATCTTGCCACATGCTCAGAGAATTATGATAGATAAGTAGAAGCTCTGAGGGGTTACATGTGCTGTTTTCATATTGCAGTAGTTTGCATTGTCACTGCAATCCATTTATTCCAAGGATGTTGGACATAGTTGGATCTGATTATGCATATATGAAGATATATATGGCCTTTCCATTTACGAGCGTTTCTCTATATTTTCTAACTTGTCATATAAGAAATTCCATTAGGAAATTCAATTTGAAAGGAGCATAGTCATACATATGACTTAAATTGTGTATGCTCATAAAAAGATAAAAAAAGGAATTCCTCCTATTGGTTGATTTAATTTTTGATTTTATCTTTCTTTCAATGTATGGGAGATTGGGAATATGTTTCAAACTACCGAAGTACTCTTTCTCTAAATTCCCTTTGAAGTTTCTCGATGTCCCTTCTGCAGGACCTGCTAGGTGTTACCGTCAGATCAAGAACAAGCCCTATCCAAAGTCTCGCTACTGCCGTGGTGTGCCTGATCCCAAAATCAGGATTTATGATGTTGGAATGAAGAAAAAGGGGGTTGATGAATTCCCCTTCTGTGTGCATTTGGTTAGTTGGGAGAAAGAGAATGTTTCCAGTGAGGCACTTGAAGCTGCTCGTATTGCATGCAACAAGTACATGACCAAGTTTGCTGGAAAGGATGCTTTCCATCTAAGGGTCAGGGTTCACCCTTTCCATGTTTTGCGTATAAACAAGATGTTGTCATGTGCAGGAGCTGATAGGCTCCAAACTGGCATGAGAGGTGCTTTTGGTAAGCCACAAGGAACATGTGCTCGTGTGGCAATTGGTCAGGTTCTTCTCTCTGTCCGCTGCAAGGATGGAAACAGCCATCATGCCCAAGAGGCATTGCGCCGTGCTAAGTTCAAGTTCCCTGGCCGTCAAAAGATCATTGTCAGCAGAAAATGGTAATTATACTATTTGTTTTATCTTATTATGTCTCAAGCAGTTTGATGTAGGGAAGTGTAATGTAGGGAGTTATCTTTTCCTTCTCTTTTTTTGCAATTTACTAGCATTTATTACCAAATAGAAGTGTCAAATGCATTATGAAGCAGGTTGAAGCATACACATGATATCATTATCTCAAGTAAGTAGGTCCTCTCTAAATTTTGCAATTGTTGCATTGTATATATTTGTATATCCTTTATTACTGTTTACTGTAATCTCTTGATTGTTATTTGTCTTGTGTTGCTATGGTGCTTTTCATATTTTTTATAGATACAGTTATTTTTGTGGGTTTTGGTTTCTCTAGATGTGGTTTTTTGCTACTATACCTTTTCTTATTTTTCTTGCCATTACCTTGTGGTGTGTTTGTGTGTTTTTTGGATGATTGAACTTTGTAGTTTTATTCACCTTTTGAGTCTATTGCACTTATCTTTATTGATTTTTTATGTTAGGGGGTTCACCAAATTCAACCGCACAGATTATGTGAGATGGAAGGCAGAGAACAGGATTCAACTTGATGGTGTCAATGCTAAGGTTTACCTTCTTACATAAAGCTAACGATGACTCTTTTGTTGCTCCATGTTTTCCTCTTTCTCCAAGTTCTGATAGACTCAAGCAACAGGCAGCATCTGAATCTCTTGTGGCTGAATTTATCTTTTTAGTTTTTATGTTCTTTTTCATCCTTTCAGTTGTCAATTTAGTCATGTCCTTCTTTCCTTAAATAAAGCTGCTAATGGTTTTTTTTAAAATTTTTTTTTAGCTTCTTGGCTGTCATGGACCTTTGGCTAATAGACAACCTGGGAGAGCATTTTTGACAACAGCTACACAGGCCTGAACATGAGATAGGGAAATGAAGTCTTAATGCTTTCTGTTTCATGCTTAGATGATATTCTTGAAAATTTTGTTTTGATGTACTTTGGTAATTGCTTTGTCATTCAATTCATGAAACTCTTAAGACAAATACGTCGTTGATTGGTGGTTTATTATGTCTTTATCCAACCTTTTGAGTTCTTACATGAAATGATTTTTATAACGAAATGGTTCTTGGTTCTCCTTTATTTTGGGTGTCAGGCGCCTTGGAAAAAGAGGACCTCTCTGAATGGTCTCCTAAACAAATTAGGATCTTTTACAAAAAGGTTGAAAGAACCATTTGGGTTGCCTTCCTGCAATTTATGTTCGTCAAATAATACATATTTTTTCGCATCGCTTTTCGGCAGTCATTAAATTGTGCTGTAACGAGTATTCTATTTTCATTCAAGTGTTGGAAATCCAGTCTCTTCCTAGTTACAATTTAGTTCTCTAAATGGTTATTCATTTGTTGTCACCTACTAATTTTCGCCTCTGTTGTAAGTGAAATATTATGGTTTACTTGCTTTGCTTTGCTTCCCTACAAATTTAAAAATGTATTTTTTTCTTCCGAAAGACTGGTCTATAATTTTTATTGCACTGCCTAGATTAGATTCTCTCTCAACACTAGTTTTCCTCAAAGAACATCATGAAAAGCTATGAACAAAATTTGAATTAATTTTATTTTTTAAATGTATAATTTTTAAAAAAAAGTTTACAAAAAGAATGCATATATACATATATTACTCCTTTAATGTTGATAATTTAATTGATATATATATTAATGTTATTTGTGTTTTCACAAAATATATATATATGTATTTCTTTTTCTAATGCATATGGACATTTTGAAATTTTTTTTTATTTTAATATTGATAAAATGATGAAGGGAGTATTATTATTAAAAGGTTCACTAGAGAACCAATATTTTATTTAAATGATTCAAACTCAATTCAACATTGGAGTTTGGTTCGCATCCTTCCATCCTTCGGGGACTCTGTTTTTCTCTCTAAATTCAGTGGTTTGAGTAATGATTAACTGGAATGGTCTAAAGAGAAGAGAAAGATTCTTCCTTGTTCATATGTCAAATACTTAATTTATTTTTCTAACATTATTATATATTCTCAATTTTTAAATGAAAAGGATTATTTTAATAAAATAATAGTTTTATTTTCTACTCTTACATAAAAAAAGATTCTTTCTCATGGTTTGAGTGTTTAGAAGAAGGAATTATAGCCTATCAAAGATTCAAATTATACCATTTTGATCCTTAAAGTATTTTTTTACCTATCAAGGATTCAAACTATACCATTTTGATCCCTAAAGTATTTATTTTACCTACCTATCAAGGATTCAAACCATCTATCAGTTGGCCATTTTTTATCCTTTTGACCAGAATGCTAAAAAAAGTCACCGGAATTTTGAGTCAACGGCGAGTGGATTAAAATGGAAGGGCATTTCCATCATTTCACTTATGTTAAAAAAAAAACTGGCAGCTCTTCATCTTCTCGGCCAAAATCCGACACTGTTTATCCCTAGAACTGACTCGGAAAGGCTCATAAATGTAGTTTCTTTGATCAAAGAAACCCTAGATTATATTCTCTCACTCCGACTTCAGGTAGAAGTAATGCGGCATCTCGCTAATGCTACAGTTCCATTGGAACATGTTGTCGTCGTCGTCGACCAAGAACAGAAACAGCCTGCAGCAATGATATAAATTATTCTTCTCTTCTTTAATTCTTTCTTCCCTACCTTTCACGCCATTGGTATGATTCATTATTCATATTTCTTGTACCTCTCTTACTAGTCAGTAGTATTCATTAATTTCTCGAATGGCATTTTGCATTTCGAAGCCGAGTCACGGCTTAAGTATTAATTGGAGAAAATCTGTTTAGCATTTGGCAAAGTTTGGATCCTTGGCAGTAGTCCTCGCGGGCGAAATCCCTCCCACTGTTCACGGAGGCCCCTTGAGTCAGTGGGATATAAATTGAGAGATATGCATTACTGATGGGCGGAGAGGACGTAACGAGTAAGTTGCCAACTCGGGACATTGCTTTTGCCGAACCAGCTCGAGATAATGCCCTTGTCGAGATTCGAACCCTCGCTTACCGTTGGACTTAACCAAACTTCACAACTACCTTGCCAACTCATCTGTGCCCCTGGGGCGCTTGGCAGTAACTTTATTCGGTAGGAACTAGAGACAGGAGGAGACAAATTAAGGCCCCAACTACAATGGTATATATTCGAAATATCCACTCCTTTTTTTTCTTTTCCTTTCATTCACATGCTGAAGATTAATCAGAGGATGTTTGCACTTTGGAGAGCCAAAGATATATGTGTGCATCTTCGGGAGTGAGACGAGTACTGTGTGTCCATGAGATTTTGTGATCCAAGGGAGAAAAGTATGGTAGATTTTGGTCAATTTCAGGGATAAACAGTGTTGGATTTCGCCGTAGAAGATGAACAGTACCAGTTTGTAGTCTTTTTTTTAAAAAAATAAGTGAACAGTGAAATAACAAAAATGCTATCCCATTTTGGTCAACTTGCCGTTGACTCAAGATTCTGGTGATTTTTTTTAACATTCTGATCAAAATGACCAAAATGGCTAATCAGTAAATAGTTTGAATACTTGATAGGTCAAAAAAATACTTTAGAGACCAAAATGACCAAAAGGGTATAGTTTGAGTCCTTTATAGGCCAATAATTCTTAGAAGAAGATATAAAAGAAGAGAATATAAATTAATATAGAATAGAAGAGGAAAAAAAAAGGAAGATGATTTATATTTAAATTTGTTTGTGTGTAAATCTTCTTTTATGTTTGATAGTGGAAAAAAAAGGGGAAAGATCATTCCTTAGATCTTATTTTACAAAAATAACCTTTTATATAATTAAATTTATTTATATGAGAAAATAATCGTTTTAAAAAATTTATTCAAACGTCCTCTACTTCTCATTCCATTGTCCATTTTTAGAATGATCCCTTTTTCACTCATTTGGGGGTGTTCACGATTTGAATTGGTTCGATTTTGTATGATTTTCAAACCGAATCAAAACTAAATCATTTAAGATATGTTTGGTTTGATTCGATTTGCTTAAAGTTTGGTTTGGTTTGATCGATTTAAAAAAAGTTCCATTTAATTTTTTCTATCTTCACTAGATATGAAAAAACACCTATTATAAAAGATAACACAATTTTATGTTACTTTTTACTCAACAAAGATGTCCAAACAAGTGCATTCCTTTGTTTTTTGGCTTTTTTGTAATAAAAATTCCACTTACTACTAAAAAGTGGAATTAAAAAAAGGTTTAGTTTCTTTTTTTTAAAGTTTTTTTTATATGAAATATAATAGACAAGTAGTGAATAATGTATTATTACCACATAGATAATTCAAGTAATCCTAGGAAGAAAAAAATAATTCTTCCAGCCATCCTTGCTTCTTCTTTCATCCTTTATTCCATGTTTTGTCTTGCCTTCAATTCGAACTTTTTGTGGATTTGAACTAGGGTCTTTTAGGCACACTTCCAAGCTTTCAAACTCCTCAAATGATCTTTCATAGTTGCAAACATTTAATAACTTCTTTGTTGGCTCAACTTGATCAAGTGTACATCTCTTCATCATTGCTTCCAAATCAGATAGTTCTTTTTTTGTCTTGCACATATGTCACCAATGTTATTTTCATCTTCAAAATGTCATGCTTATACTTGAAGTATTGATCTCTGTACAAGAACATGCAATCATTGTTAAGATCATCTCCAATAGAAGTCATAAGAGCTTCAAGTTCTTGGACATTATCCAACAAGACATTTTTCAATCTTGATCTTCCATCCTTATATTTGAAATTTGTTGGGATTTATACTTGAAAAGGTTATCATTTTCTGAGATAATGTGTAAAGGACTATAATCTTTATAAATAAATTTATACATATTGGCACAACATGCAATAAGATCCAACTCGATTTAAATAGATGATGTGTGTGTTAGGACGTTCAACATAGTAAGGTATGAATCACCGAAAGTTTAAATCATAAGGAATTAATTCTTAACTGATTAATGGAATTGGATGTTCCATTGAACAAAGGTCATAACACATTAGTCTCTTTTAAGTAGGGTGACTTACCTTTAGTTATTGGGTAATGCTCCTAGACTATATGTGAAAGCACATTTTGTATGTTTAGAACAGGACCACCCCATGATTGTTCTCTAAAGGAACTATCAAAGTAGAGGGAATTAATATCATTGTTGCTACTGTGCGGACACATTCCCATGACATGAGCATGGGTTGGTGGTTTGGCCAAGCTAATTCCATGTATTTTAATATGCTATAGGTGAGATCTCACTATGAAGATTAATAGTCTTATATGTTAGGTATTTGGAGTTAATTAGTTAAGACATACCTAAATAATAATGTCTCTATACCATTTCATTTATGAGATGGGTAAATCGTCCCCTTGTGTGTTGTTCTTAGTTGGATCCCTGAAGCCAAGGCCTCGGTAGTACAATTGTTATTGTACTAAATATTCTTTCAGTGAATATTCATTATAATTCAATGGTAATAGAACTAGATACCCAAAGACGGTAGATTCTATTGAATAAGGTGATAGTATTCAAGACCTAGGTTCTAAAGTGAGTGTTACATAAAAAGGAAAATGTGTCATTATACCTATAGGTCAAAGACTAAAGGTTGAGATTTATCTGAGCAAGCCTGATGCTTTTTACAACAATATATGGTGGAGTATATCATCTCTTATGGTGATAATAGATTGTGTGAATGAATGATTTTATATCATTCTTAAATAGGAGATTGGAAAAGAAATTAATTTTATTCTAAATAGTATTAATAATTAATTGAGGATTTAATTAATCCTTGAAATTAATTATTTGGGTTTGATTAAAATTAATTAGTTATTTTATTTAGTCTTATAATTAATTTGGATTTAGGACCACAAGATTAATTATTGTTTGGCTTGAATAAAATAATAGGGCAGCTAGTTATTTTATTTAATCTTATAATTAGTTTGGAATTAGGTCTAAAAGATTAATTATTGTTGGGTTTGAATAAAATAATGAATTCAATGTTTATTTTTATTATTCTTATAATTAATTTAGACATAGGTCCATAATATTAATTATTGATGGGTCAACAATAAAAATAAATATTGAGCTTTAATTAAAAGATCAAAATAATTATATTGGATCCTTCATCCAATGGTTAATTATTGTACCTATAATTAAATAAAAAAGATAGATGGGGTTGTTGGGCTCTTGACCCATAGATAAACTTTATTTTGATTTAATTATTTTAATGGGATTATTTTTATTCTGTAATAATTAGAAATCAAACAATCATTCTAACCCTTAAAAAAAGAAAAAGAAAAAGAAAAGGGACAAAATTTTTCTTTGAAGAAAAATTCCAGCATCTAAGTCTTTGAAGAAAAGGGACAAGTCTCCCAGTTTATTTCATAGAAATCAAAATACAAAATTGTTATTATCCTTTAATATGAACAAATTTTTAAAATCCTTGGATTCAGATCTTGATTCCTCATGGATTCGAGATCCACTTCTCTACAAAATATAAACTTTTATACATAATCTTCTTCTTTTCATAAGCATCTTTATCATCCATATAGACTTCATATTTGACCTTGAATCGTAAACCTTCATATTTGAAGCCAAATAAATTGATTCACCTGAGTTATTCGTATGAGATCTTTGATGAATCCTCCCATGCCCATGTATGCTTTTTGAGTGCTATCATTTTCTCTCTTCTCCTTCCTTTTCCTCCTTATGGTTAGTTTCTCTGGTTGTCAATTTCTTCTTCTCATTGCTTCCGTTAACCATTTTCTTTAGGTCTGCTTTTTTTTTTTCCACTTATTTCTACGGTGTTGTGATGAATTTGGCATCCTTCATCTTTTCCATTGACGACTTTCTCCAACCCAAGTTCTTCTCTCTTTTTTCTTTTTCTTAATTTCTCTTGCATCCATTTAGTAATTTCACCTCCGCCAGAAGCACGGGCTCTTGTTATCTTGTCTTGAATTATTTATCGCAATGTTTTACTTCTTCTTTATCTACAAGAACAGGAATTCATTTTCTTTGGTTTCAAATTTATCTAAAAATATAGGTAAGGATGAGTAGTTGCTTGTTCAAATTTTGATAGCCGTAAGGATTGAGCAGGGTTTGCTTCCTTTTGGTTGAAGGGTGGTAAGTAGGAAATTTTTTTTAACCTTTTAACCTAAAAGTTGTCCAAATGCATTTTAAATTTATTGGCATTCAAATCACTCTAATTTAAAAACTGATAAACAATCACTTCTAAATTTTTAAACTTGGAGCCTTGTCAGATGCAGCCAATCAGGGAGATTTGAAAAGAAACTACTGGGAACGGACGACCCCGAAAACTCCCAAAGTAGCTGGTGCTTGGTAATTAATTTGTTCATCACAAAAATGGAAAAAGAACAAATCTGAATCTATGTTACGATATGCGGAGTCAGAGAGTTCGATGGGCTCGCATGGTTTCCTCAGAGTGAGAATGTATGCATTCTTGCTCCATTTTTCATGATTTTGAGCACATAATCTCCAGCTCCATTAACAAATTCAGTTATCATCTGATTCTGGAGGAAGGCGTTGCAGAATCTACAGTTTAGTTAAAACTAACTTTTATCCACCTTTTGATAATTGTAGTAGGTATTATAAGCGTCAGTATTCTGGAGGTAGGAGGTGTAGGTAAACAAATCATCCTGGTTTTTGAAAATTTTTGTTCCCTCCTCCATGGTATACACTTCTGTATTGACTCTCTCTGCCTCCCAAAGACTGACGGGGATATAAACACATACCGTCACGCACAAATCGTACCCTGTTACTACTTTAATAATGCCGCTGAACCGCCGCCACTCTCTCCTTCAACCCTTCTTGCTCCTCCACGTCCGCCGTCTTCACTCACCGGCACCAAAACAATCGCATAGTACTACTAAAACTCCTCTCACTGTTGAATACCCTTTAACTCACCCAATTTACACTATCTGGGCTGCAAATACTTCTCTAGGTAAAACCCTTGTCTCGGCAGGCCTTTCCATTGCTTTTCTCTCATCCCCCTCCCCCACCAGCATCGGAAAGAAATTTGTATATCTCAAGCCTGTTCAGACGGGTTTTCCGGAAGATTCCGATTCACGGTTTGTTTACAGGAAATTTTCCGAAGTTTTCCTCCGGAATCGCCCTTGTTACTCCGTGCGGGCGTCAAACCATGTGCGTAAAACCTCAGTTCCGGCGTCTAATGCCCTTTTAGGTGGAAAAAGTTACAGTCTTGGGTCGGGAACGATTGACGGAAGATCAGAAGGGTGCATCGTTGAGCATGGATTCGAAGATTTGCAGAGGTATGAGGAGAGGGAATTGCTGGGGGTTGAAAAGGGGGAAGCAACGGGGATGTTCTCTGAGTTGTTATGCAAGACAATGTATGGATGGAAAGAGGCAATTTCACCCCATTTAGCTGCAGAAAGAGAAGGAGCCACCGTAGAGGATAATGAGTTGCTGGAAACGTTGAAGAGGGGTCTGAGAATCGGTTTGCGGAATGGGATTGAAGGGGATGGCAATCAAGATTTAGGTGTTATGTGCGTGGTTGAGACTGCTGGTGGCGTTGCAAGTCCGGGGCCCTCGGGAACTCTCCAGTGTGACTTATATCGGTGCGTTTTGGATGTTTTTTGGTGCATGCATTTCTTGTTATCTTGTTTTCTCATATGCTCAAATTGCACTTCTTGCATTTTCCTTTTGAGCTATTTAGAAACTTACTATGATAGACTATCAATTGTCCAAGCTTTAAGAACAGCCGAACATACTTAAGGATTAGTAAGCTAAAAACAACTAAAATCAGCAGCCTACGTGATTATGACAAAAAGAAATTTGCTATTTTTTTATTTTTGGTTTTTGAGTTCCGGCTTTTACCTTTTTCTCTAAGGCCACTTTCTTACCCGGATAACAGAGTGTCACTTAACTTTTCATTTATGCAAAAGTCCTATTTTGTG
The DNA here is from genome assembly GCA_028571225.1 of Parsonsia alboflavescens. Lineage (NCBI taxonomy): Eukaryota > Viridiplantae > Streptophyta > Magnoliopsida > Gentianales > Apocynaceae > Parsonsia > Parsonsia alboflavescens. The sequence goes on from JAOXNR010000013.1 coordinate 3,508,931, forward strand.
GGTTATGGCATACCATGCTGGATAGTGGCATGAACTCTGTGAAACCAACTTAACAAAGTTTTGAATTCATCATGGGCTAAAACAGAGTTTCCAAAGTTTGACCAAAATGTCAATCTTAGCTTGATGGAAAGAGACCATTCTATGATTCTTCCTTTTGTTCCAAATGAGAAAATATGACACGAAAATGTTGACATGGACAGAGTATGGATATACTTGATTAAATATCATTAAAAGTAGACCAGTCTCAAAATTACTTTCATCCCCTTGAGAACATATTAGCGATAAGGATGATGTTCCCTAACTCATATATTTCATGTTTTTTAGATCATTAAAAGCAGATGTATAAGGTAAATAGTAAGTTGCAAGGTCAAATCAATCACAAATGGACGGAGAAGGGTGATATGGATGATGTAACTTTATAGCTGATATTATTTGCTTGTTCCATGAACAAGTCCGTCTCTTACATATCTCTTTTTTTAGCAGGCCCTTCAGATTGCCAGCCATTTTGGTCGGGGATGGTAGACTTGGTGGCATTTCAGGAACCATCTCAGCTTATGAAAGTTTGAAACTTCGTGGTTATGATATTGCTGCTATTGTTCTTGAAGATCATGGTCTTGTGAATGAGGTGCCACTGTCATCTTATTTGCAAAACAGGTAATGAAATATTATGCTTAGTTAATGGACTCTGTTCATTTTTCTTGTTTATTCTTGAATAGAGCATCTGGCCTCGCCAGCACAATTTTCTAAAGTACACCTCTGTCTTTGTATATCTCCATTTAAATCTGTGTATGGTGGTTTATTTTGCTTGTGTCTGTGGAAATTTTCATCTTGAATAGAAATCACCATTTTCTTACAACAGTTTGTTAATAACTATTTGACTCTCTCTTCCTTTTTATATTTGGCATCATGTGGATTTGGATCATCTCAGCATCCCTGTGCTTCTGCTTCCACCTATTCCAAAAGATATGTCAGATGACCTGATCGAATGGTTTGACAAGTCTCAACATGTTTTTGGTTCGCTTAAAGAGATAATGCTCTCTGCCTTTCTCAAAAGGATGCAGAGATTAAATGAAATGCCAAAAAGGGCTCATGAAACATTTTGGTGGCCTTTTACTCAACATGAACTTGTGCCAGAAGAGAAAATTACAGTGATTGATTCTCGCTGTGGAGAGAACTTTGCAGTCTACAAGGTTTGTAAATTCCCTCTATGCTGGGAAGTTTTGTTTACATGCTCTTTTGAGTTTCTCTCTTTTTGTAATTTTCTCTATCCATCATCTTAGTACTCCATTATTGGTACTTCAAGATGTAATTTAATTGTATCCCTCTTGCAATATCTTTGCGCATCATGATTTAAATCCAAACTTGAGCTGATTTTATTTTCTTGTTTTTATATGTAGTCTAGGGGTTTTAATTCTATCACTGAGCAGTTTGATGCGTGTGCGAGTTGGTGGACACAGGGACCTGATGCTAAATTACAGGTCAGTCCTTTGTCTTCTGTGTGTGTTTCAGAAGTGCATCACGGCTTACGGTTATTCTTTTAATCTCCTTTAAATCCTGATTATCTATTGGCTTGAGTAAAATTTTGTACTTCTTATGACTTGTCTCTATCCCCCATTAAGTTTTTTGGAGCAGTGTTTGAATGCTTTACCTGTGACATTGAAATTGATGCTCTTGGAGGGGAAATATATAAAGCAGTTGCAGATTCCTTACAGTTAAATTTTGAAAAAATTGTGATACTTTCAAAGTTTGTGACTGTTAAAAATGTTCAAAATCGAAAACTTGATTTTGGATGATTACAATCTAGTGTCATTGATTTTTTTTTAATGTTCTTTGGTTCTTATCTGGAACTGTTTGGTGTGATCCTGTCCTGTAGATATGGTCGTAGGACCTTGAATATTAAAGTCTGGTTGTGGTTCATCAGATTTTTGACAACTTCTACCTTTATGACCTATTTTGTTTGGAAGATTGGGTCCTTGGAAACCCTATCTCAAAGAATAAAAGTACTCAAATACTTATCTGAAACTTTTACTGATCTTTATTTGGTGCAAACAAATTTGTATCCTTACAGAAAATATGATGTAGAACAAGTGTCCAAGATATTTCTGGAGCAATTGGACCGAGCCAAGTCAAAGAAATAAAAGAAATAGTTTC